>JARVLU010001354.1:35198785-35210654 GCA_031762415.1 Simpsonichthys santanae
GAGAAGTTCAGTTATCAGGAGAGACTCAGAGTAGAACCACTGCTCCTCCACATCGAGAGGAGCCAGTTGAGGTGGTTCAAACATCTGGCAAGGATGCTCCCTGAGTGCCTCCCTAGGGAGATGCTTAAGGCATGTCCAACTGGGAGGAGACCTCACAGAAGACCCAGGACACACTGAAGAGACTACGTCTCTCGGTTGGCCTGGGAACGCCTTGGGGTCCTTCCAGAAGAGATGGAAGAGGTGGTTGTGGAAAATGTCTGGACCTCCCTGCTCAAGCTGCTGCCCCCGCAACCTGAGTCCAGAACAAGCAGAAGATAATGGATGATGGATGGATCAAAGAAAAATAATGTTGATTTAATCTGTATTGATGAAATGATTGACAGTGGATGGCTCATCTGTTCAGACCACCTGATCTGGGTTTATTCTGTAAAGTGCCTTCAGACTCGGCTCAGATCTTTTTGATCTGGTCAGGTTTTGATTTATGAATCCACGTCTGGTACTCCCCATCTCTGCAGGCCTCATAGGTTGATTTACTAAAACCTGATGTTCCTTTATTTAAATCCCAGCTGGCAATGATGAACGGGAAATGTTTAATCGATGCAGTAATGAGGTCCAGTAGCTGCTGGTTTCTTCTGAGCTCCTGACCCACGAGGAACCAAACCTGGGCAGCTGGAAGTCTGAGGTTTTTAAATAAATCCAGTCATCTGTCTCAAACTACAAACTACCCCCCAGATTTCTGTCAAATTATAAAGTCTTTCTCGGCTGTCTGTCTTTTATTGGACTTACTTTTCATTTCCTGCCAGAATCAGATAAACAAAACGAGTCTCAGCTGATATTTTATTGATTTCTGCTGTTTGTCTGATAACATGTCTGAATGTAAACCTCGATTTTCTCCTCCGACAGTCAAATCTGCAGCAGCCACACCTCCAGTCGCTCAGATTTCTGTCAGAAGAGTTCAAAACGTTTTTACAAACCTTGATCCTAAAATCTCTGCAGACCTAAATCAGTTTATTTTTAAGCCCAGCTGCAGATATCACATTCTGTTTATCTTTCCATCCAGAAAAGTTCTGTCCTGGTTTTAGGACTTCTCTTACTCCAAGGTGGTGAGATTATTTTAAATAACTACCAACTCTTTCTGGACTTTACTGTAAAATGCTACTTGTGTGAATATTCATATACAAATATATGTGCTTTATTCATTTTTTTTATCTTCTTGTGAGTTGAACAGCGCAGATAACTAAAGTTTGAAATGACTCAGAAACATTGGATGTTGTAAACATCACATGCCTGAATCTTCAGGAGAAGTGCGTCAGCTGAAGCTGTTGGCTGGTTTTAATCTTTCCATTTGTGAACTGTGAACTAAACACAGTGTTTTTTTTCTTCCACTTGTGAGAAGAGCACTAAAGGTGCTCCTCAGGGCTGTGTTTTAGGTCCTTCTGTCTTTATATTCCACATTAACAGAGGGAGGCAGATCGCCGCAATGCGTCTTTATGCTGACGACTCAGTGGTTTACAGTATTTTCATGAGTAGTTGGTGCTCAGGTCTTGATTGTCTGCACTGGACTTAGCAGGTCGTCATCATTCTGTTTGGTTCTGGTACTGTTGGGTTTGATCAGTTTATATTTGTTTATCAGTTTTTGAACCAGCTTCAACTCAGATCATGACGATGATTGATCTTCTCTGATCACAAAAGTTTTCTTCTCTACCTCAAATGTTTGAACATCAGAGAACATTCAGGGCCACGTTAACATTTTCATAACAAGTTTCTATCAAACAGCTCACCTCTTCAGCTGAGCTCTTTCTAATAAACTGACATGAACTCACCGATGTTGGTTCATAAAATGCTTCAGTAAAATTTCAAATGTACTTTGATTTATTCTAACAATTGATTGGAAACGAGAATATTTGAATTTCTCCATCTGATCAGTTGGCTCATATTCTGGACAAACAGACAAAGTTTATCCTGAGTTGATTAATGACAATGTCTTTGCTTCATTGCTCTGGCACCACATGAACAAATAAACACAGAGGCGTTAGAACAATTACTTTTCTTCCCTGACAGTAAATTAAATCACGAGTGGCCAAGTGCCGCTTATTAATCACTTCCTCCTTTGAGCGCTCGTTAGCTGAAGTCGGGTCGGGAAGGAAGCCAGCCTGGCACATTCTCAGCTCCTTTCAGCTCATCATCTGGTTTCTTCCTTAAAGAAAGTCCTTTAGACTGAAACCAGGGAAATAAAGAGACGTCCACCCCTCATTCAGTTCAGCTGCCTCTCAGATGGCTAATGGACACAAATTAGACCATCTGCAGGGATAAAAAACTTTATAGTTTAAAACACTGAAACACAAAAGACACTATGGACCTGCCTGCTTTTTATTTTTTTAACACTGTAGTGATTAATTAGAGAAATTAGTGTTCGTTGATGCGTTCATGTAGGTTTATTACACCTCCTGAAGGAAGCAGGGCTTCATTTGTCTTCATTTATCTGACTAAAATGTAAAAATGAGATAAAACAATTCTTTTTACAAAACGACAAGGACCAGAAACACTAAAAGGTTCCTTCAGAATACCGTAACAAAGTAAGAATTTCATTTTTTTCCACAGTTCAAATTCTGTCACTCTTCTGTAAAAGTAAATGTTTTTGTTAAAGTAGACTATGAACTGTGTAAGTTTAGTCTTTAACCAGGTTGAGCCAGGTTCTCTGGACGGATCAGTCATTGTTGAAATGTTTCGTTGAGGGTTAACTTTGAGTTTAAAGAGGCTGACAACAAATTTCAATCAGTTTCTGATCAGAAATAAGAACTGGATTTTTAACAAAACGAGGGGCTCTTTAGCTCCTGTTTTTACAGCAAACGTTTAAATATGAATAGTGAATCATTTTATTCAAACGTAAAAAAAATATTAGTAAGACAAGGCAAAAAAAAAGCAGTTAAATTATGGTCCCCTCTACAGATTATCACTCAGGAGGTGCATCAAATCATGTTGGTAGAGTTTAGTGTAGCACCCACATCATGCAGCTAAAGAGTTAACCACCAGGTTAGATTGAAATGTAGTACATTGCACATTGGTCGGGGCCCTGGGAACATTATTTTAAAGACAGCTGTACTAAGAGCTTATAGGAGATACAACTTTTGCTTCACAAAAAAATGCAACAGAGCAATGTTTTTAAATAACAAGAAAAAAAAAAAGTTAAGACTTTTCAAACATAAAACTCAACCCCAAAATAATCCGGTGCAGGCCTGAATCGATGCTTGTGTGCATGGAACAAAGAGCTCGTTTGCTCACTGAGCAAATAAAATAAAAACACGTGCATTGGTTTAGTTTTGTACTCACAAATCCTCCAAAGTTTGAGATTGGATCGGGAAAAGGTAGATGTGGAGATAACTTAATTAATATGGTGCTGAGAAAAGTATGATGTCACATGAACACAGAGATCCTTCCTGGCAAAAACCTCACAGATGAGAATCCAAACGGCTGAATGGGGAACGCACAGACCCAAAGGTAAAATAAAATCCAGAGTGAATCTGTGGATCAGATGTTTTCTTCAGCGGTTTGGTTTTAACGTCAGTGAAGAGGAGCGTGGAGGGGATGAAGAGTGGCTCCAAATCACTGAGCCTTCATTGAGACCCAAACCTGATCAGGTCCCAGGTTTAATGACACTGACAAGATTAAAAAGGTTGAACAAAACTCCAACATTTGTCCAAACTATACCTCAGACATTCTTTAAATCTTTCTTTCAGTCGTCACGTGCTCTGTTCAGTGACGTTCAGTCAGGGGAGGCAAGCGAGGTCATCATGACAAGTAAGATACTAACAATGATGAGAGATAATAAATGTGACCACTTGACTGTTCTATAAAACAGTTTTATTAAACTGCTTTCTTAATTATTTCATCACTTCAATGGCCAAAACCACAGAATTTACACATTGCCTGTTCAAATGCATGGAAGAAACACGATGGTGATGCAGTGTAATGCTCTAGTTCACCTCAGGTGGTGCTGTCATATACAATACAGTATATGAAGTAGGTGGTTGGAACGTGTCCATTACCATCTCTCTTTATATCATCAATATCCATGTTTGATTACACATATACTGTACATGCTGATGTTCTAGTCTGTCTAATATACAGTATTGAATGAACGTGTGTGACATATTGTTCATAAATGCACGGTGAAAATACACAGGGTGAGGCAGAAAGTACCGTGCCACACCAATAGGGGGCAGTGCTGCCCCATAGGGACAATGAAGCAGGTGCAGATGCTGTTCGTTCATCTATTACGCAGAGGGGCGGGAGTGTAGCAAATCAGTACACTTGTTTAAAATTGTTTAGACACAATGGAAGATCATATCTCAAAACTGAAGGATTTTTCTAAGCTCATTCATCTTAAAATAAAGGTAATACATTTTTTTTAATTTAAAAAGAGAGGCGTATGGAGTTGATTAAAGCATAATTAGATTTTTTTTTAAGAAAAACGTATAAATTGAAATATAAGCTTCTATTTTGGGTTCATATACATATATGAGCATCTGATTCCAGACAAGTCAGCCTCACCTGTCACAAGCCTCACCTGTCACAAGCCTCACTGCACGTCACTGGCTCTGTTGGATTTTCTGGAACATTCTCTTTCCTTTGTTTAGATGAAATAAATCTCTTTAGACATGGAGCAGTTAGTCAGATAAAGGCACACATCCAGCTCAAGCCCTGACTTCCACACACCGTTTGAAATCATTTGGACTGAATTTCACGGCTGACACTTGGCAGGTTCTGCCCGTCGGCTTGTGATGACGTGTCCCTCCGTGCGTGTGATGACCTGTCGCTTCCAGCGCATGTTTGTGAAAGACAAGACGGCAGACAGACGAACGAGTGCATCGGGATGTCGAGTGTGTTCACATCAGAAGGTCAGTGAGATCCCGTTCCCTTCAAACACAGATCACACACTTCATTTGCAGGAAGCAGGCCTGTGTGCACAAACACACACAGAGCGCCACATTGCATCCTCTGTCTGTGTCAAAGCAGACCTGCAGCAAAGACACGACAAGCGAGAGCCAACATGAAGGACGGAAGGTTGATCAGGCCAGAACCCACGAGACGAGGTGATCAACTGGGTCAGTGCAATGACCACCGTCCTACAGGGTCTTACTGTTACAGTGTGTTACTGTGAGAGTGGGTTATTGTGTGTTACTGTTACATTGTGTTACATTTACAGTGTGTTACTGTGAGAGTGGGTTACTGTGTGTTACTGTTACATTGTGTTACATTTACAGTGTGTTACTGTCAGTCCACCCAATAATTACTTTCTGTGAGTTTGATAGACAGCTGTCCGGTGGTTTTTGAGTTATTTTGCAAAATAGGACCCGTTAACGCGAAGCTAACAGCTAACACATCTACGGTTCTGTAGTTCATACGTCCAGAGCAGGAGGCCGGGCTGCCACAGAGTTAGTCCGAAAAGAGGAGGCTGCCATCGGACACATGGGCTGGAAAAGGTCGGTGGAACCTAGCGGACAAAAGTGGTACTGCACCATTTTTGCCAAAATGAAAAACGCTCACATCTCAGCCAATAATTGGTCTAAAAACATGGGAAAAAATCCATAAATATGTCGCTTTGCTCTATAAGTCGCAGGGCATGCAAATTAGGAAAAAAGGTGCGACTTATAGACCGGAAAATATGTACTTATGTCCATGTAAACATGGCTAGTGTCCAACATTGATCCCAAATGGCTCAATGTTTTGGTTGACCAGCAGTCTTTTCCAGCCAACTTTCAGCCTTATCATCAAGGGTGGAAGAAACCTCTGCAAAAGGGGCAACAAGCTACTGGCACAGTGTGTGCTTGTGAGAGTTTTTGTACATCTATTCATCTTTATTTTCACGTTAGATCTGACATTAGGATAGCGTTAAAAAAGATGCATGCATGTATTTTACATTGTTTTATTTGTTTGTAGCTGCTTTGCAGTGGTGGGGAAATATCATTGTAAGTGGTACTCTTTGAGTGTGTGAATGGGCTTTTGTTCACTTCCTAAATAATCTGACCCACCAATGGCAACCACTAATGAAACAAGCCCCTGTTTTTTTCCCTCCAGTTTAACAGGTCTTAGTGTGTCCCACTTGTCAGGGTGCATAAATACAGACTTCTGTTTGGCTGTTTGCCAGTGGCAGTTTGTCTACAAGTGCAGAGTTTCAGCTGTAAGAAAGCAACGCTACAAAATCTGTACTTGAGGAATATTTATAGCCATGCTGACGTTTACACTGCTCTGGTTGGGGAAATGGGGGAGGGGTGGACTCAAGGCTGTGCTATCCTTTGATTATGGCATTGGATCGCTTTTTCAAGATGGGCCCAAGTTTTTCTTTTAATTCCTAATGTCCTTACCTGGTGATTTTCTCTGACGTTTGTCTGCAAGCCTTTAATTTTTCAGGTCAGTGGAAATGCAGTAATTAGGGGGTAACTTATTTTACCCATGTAAGCTTCACTTATTTAAGGAGCAACTAAATGTAACCATAGTCTTCATTTTTCTTCAAATTGCTTCTGTTTATGTTGGATATTTGCTTGTGGACGAACTGACCCTTTATACACCTTTTAAGAACCGGTGGAAGAAAAAGTATGGTTCGCCTTCATCATGAGCCACTAAATAGATTTAGAAGATTCAGTGAAAGACTAGACTTTTTTTTTTTTTCTGGAGTTGGTTTTCACGTTTTTCACAGCTGGAGATTATGCTGGAAATGTGTTCTCACAGCTGGAAATGTTAGGGAAAATCTTGCACGGGAGCATGTGTCCACAGTGCACAGGAGTCAAGAATTGGAACGGGAAAATTGATGGTTTTTCTTTACAACACATTAGAAAAAGCAGATGGTGCTTCTTGTTGTCTGGATATTGAGACCAGATGTATTTAAAGGTAACCAAAATTCAGAGCAGTGTGTTAAAGCAAGATGAAGGTCAACTGAAAAGACTATAAAGCAACAACTAGTTACTGCACTTACACATTGACATTATGTGCAATGGAAGACATGCGGCTACATTGTCATATGTATGGGAATATTTAGGCATCTCACAATTTGATGTGATTATAATTCAAAGTGCTGCAATTATTGATGCATCTCAGTGCATTCATGTTCACATGTCAAACAAAATCTGAGCTTAAAATCTGTCAGACCTAAAAGAAACAAAGGTTTTTGCTTTACAGTACAGTAAAAAAATGTTTTCATTCAAACATGTTTTATGGAGCTGAATTTGAAAACATTTAAAAAATGAAGTCAAAATGCTGAGTACTGTGACATAAAGTTCCATGGCAATGGATGTCCATGCATCACATGTTACAAACCATCTTACACACTTTCTTTAGTGTTTCCATGATTTTGTTGTTGGTCCTGTTGTAGAGTGTGAGAGTGGCTGTGTTAGTATATATTCAACATGAGATTCACTTCAGGTTATTTATATAGCGCCAAGTCACAACAGAGTGAACAAGTTCTATTGTGGCTCTAAAAAGTGTGCAACATAAGATAGTCTCACGTTACACTGGGTCTGTTGGAGGGTAGGTGATTACTCAACACTGTGTGAAAATAGGTGACATTTGAGTCGCAGTTCATTAAAAAGTGGATTGTTTTTAAAATTACCGTCCATAATTGTGCGCATAGCTTGGAAAACTACATTTTAAGCCATACACGTTATTTTGCTGACTACCAGGGGGCCAAGATGGTGTAGAGGTAGGACAGCCAACTTGGGACCAGAAAGCTGCAGTTTGACTTCCAGCCAGTCCCACATGTTGTGGTGTCTATGAGCAAGACACCTAATCCCTAATTGTTCCCCAGGCCCTTACATAGCTGTCCACTGCTCCACCTGAGTGTATCTCATGTGTGATGGGTTAAATGCAGAGAACTAATTGTCACCATTGTATGGAAACATATACTGCTTGGCCAAATAAGAATTGCTCCAGAGCTCAATCTTTATGCTCCCTAGCAAACTGAAGCATTTTTGTCCCAGTTAGCTTCACTGATTAGTGGTTTTCTTAAGGCTACACTGTTGTTCAGTCCCAATCCCTTGAGTTTCCTTCGCATTGTGCATGTGGAAATGCTCTTACTTCCACTATTAAAAATAGCCCTTAGTGCTACTGTTGTTTTTCTTCTATTTGATTCCACCAAACATTTAAGTGATAGCCGATCATGATCATTCAGGATTTTTTTCGGCCACATTTCTTCCTCGAAGACGGTTGGTCCCCACTATCCTTCCAAATTTTAACAATGCATTGGACAGTTCTTAATCCAATTTTAGTAGTTTCTGCAATCTCCTTAGATGTTGTCTCTGCTTGATGCATGCCCATGATTTGACCCTTCTCAAACAGACCGACATCTTTTCCAGGACCACGTGATGTGTCTTTCCACATGGTTATTTAAGAAATGAGAAGTAACTCATTGCACCAGTTGGGGTTAAATAACTTGTTGCCAGCTGAAAGATAATCACCCAGGCATTAATTATTCAATAGGAGGCTTGTACCTAGTTGTTTAGTTAAATCCATGTGGTGACTTTTTTTTTTTTTTTTTTTTTTTGGCCAGGCAGTGTACAACGATGACAACACATAGCACTTTACCTTTGCCTGGATCATACCTTACTGCAAATGCTTCTATACATCCTGGAAACTCCAGTCAGCTTGTCACCAACAGTTGCAGCTCAGATTATTGTACCTTTATCAGTAAGCACAGCGATTGGTAGTTTTTCTTGTTCTCCAGGTGTGAGCATGCACACAACTTTGAAAAGTGTGGATGTTGTGGACATCATTTTCTTGTTTAACTTCAAAGAAGCAGAAGTACTTCCAGATACTGGCTTTCGATGCAGAAGTTGCCATTTGTGTATCTGTTGTGCACACATCATTAACTTCCCATGTGCTTCACAAAACGTTCTTCAGAATTTCATCGTTTTCGTTTCTCAACAGGTTGTTATCAACGCTAAGTAATCAATTTTTAACATTTATAAAATCGATCCAGACTTGTTCATGTTTGCTTTGAGATGCATTGCAAAATGGATTATAACCCCCGACCCTAATTACCGCTGTGGAAAAACATGAACATTTCTGCAGACACTCACTTACCCTCCATCAAACATTTCAGGAACCAAAGCTCAATAAAACCACACTTGTGTTTCCTCTTTTGCTCAATCACTGATTCTATTTTAAAGTTGTGTGACACTAACCCAGCAGGAAGACATTTTAAAATGTAGCTGTTATGTAACCAGTCATCTACTTTCTCCTGGGTTTTGGCTATTACGTGCCGTCATGCCAACAGGTGTTAAACCTCCTTCAGCATCGCTTGCTGTGTTTTCTTTCATCACAGCTCGAGTGTGTCTGTACAAGTGAGCCCGTGTACACAGTGCCAGTTTGAAGGCGGCCAAGGAACGTTGGTTCTTGTCCAAGCAAATACCATAATCCAACAGCTTCTGTCTGGATGGAAGGTGTGGATATTATGTAATTGTTATTTCTCTGTTTGCTTTTAGACATAACTTTAACAAATACACTACCAAGACGTCAACAATACGGTAGTTTGCTATTTCTGTTAAACGCTATAACAACAATAAAACTCACTTTCACTGAACAGTCACTTGGGAATTTTTCTGTACCATTAGAGAATCAGTTTAAGAGAAAATTGAGACATCAAAATAAGGATGTGTAAAGCATTTTCATGTTTGGCCATTTATTTCACCACCAGTTCCAAATTATTATGTTCTATGCACTGAGGGGACACTGCAAGTAATTATGTCCTCAGTGGGGACTGAACTTGGCAAAAGGGCCTTCTCGTACTCCGCTCCTGTATCCTGGAACACCTTGCAAAAAGATCTGAAGCCGTCGACCTTGACCTCTCTTAGAGGTTTTGAACAACTGCTAAGTTCATGGCAAAAACCAACACAGAGATGTTGCTGTTTTTAGTATTTTACATCGCTTTATAATGTCGCAGTTTTTGTTTAATTTTTATATAATTTCTTCTATTTACTTTTCATTGTATCGGCTTTTATACGATTGTCTATTACTATCTTTACCTCATCTGTTTTCTTTGTTTAAAACAGGTCTCTCTTGTAAATGAATCCTTGAGGCTTAATGAGACTAACCTGTATAAAGGTTGAATGAATGAAATATGAAAAATAAAAGCAGAAATACAACTTATTACAAGACTGAAAGGGGAAAAAAAACTGAGTGTTTAATTTCTTAAGTAAAAAAATATCCTCATAGCTACCTTTGTTATCTGGCTAACTGTAACGTATTAAGAGAATTTCAAAGAACTAATCTGTTTAAAAAAAAAAAAAAGTGAACATTTCCATGTGTCGAGACAGGTTTACAATAAAACTTCAGTTTTAGTTGGATTAATGCAGTTATCCCCGACCCCCCCCCCCCCCCCCCACCAAAAAAAATAAATAAAATAAAAATAAAAAAATCAGTTTAACATGTATGTTTTTACAAATCTGGTTGTGTTAAATAGTAATCAATTCTTGCCGTCTTTAAATGAGTGAACTTTAGGCTTTGAGAAACAACTGTCTTGGACGTCAACTTGTGGGACGTTTGGCAGCTGCCTTGACTGTTTTCCACTTGTAAATCATTTCTCAGTGTGAAATGATGGACTTTAAGTGGTTTAGAAACTAATTTATCACTCTTCTCAGACTGGAAGGCAGCAGTTGTTTCAGTGAGATCATTGCTGATGTGAAATCACACCCCAGCAGATGCCAAAACGTTTGCTCTTGTGAAGGCGCTCATGCTTGCCGAGGATCAGCAAATATTTACATTTGATAAGAACCACTTGGCTGCTTTTTACCTTTTTTAATTCTACTAAACAACAATAAGGTTGAACTTAGTATTGTGCTCACTGTTACTGCATTTTACTTTAAATGGCAAATCAGTGGTTATAGCAGGCTAATTTATGAGCTGGTAAGAACCAGAATTATTACTTTTTTTTTGTCTTGGTTTGTAAATTAAATATTTCAAGGGGAAATTTTATACTTTTACCCATGATTGTATAAACAAGATCCACTGACCTCTTGTTACCCTTTTCTAGGCCTAGGCTCGTTTAACTGAAACAAAGTAAAAGAATGCCCTGTGGGGTGCTCAACCAAAGTTTGAGGTACTTTTAGAAAATTGTAGTTGTTGCATGCATGCTGGTTTATTATCGTCCTACAGTTCAAACTTCAGCATCCATGACGATATGGGGGCACATTAATGTAAATGTTTGATAAGATAATGCTTTTACCTGTGTGCCGCTGTGTGTGTGTTGTGTTTTATTAACAAATATTTCATGAACAGTGGGGTGGATTTTATTAAAAATCTGTGTAATTATTACATGCACATTTACCACTAATTACATTTTGGAGTCCATTCAATTTAAGGTATCTGCCTGAAACCAGAGTGCCTGGAGAAATCTCATGCATGCACGGAGAGAACATGCAAACTCCACACAGAAAGTCCCCTGGCCGGGATTCACTCTGGTAACCTTCTTGCTAAGAGGCAGTAGCTCTACCAACTGCACCACCGTGCTGCCTATAACTCAACCAGTTTGATAGATGTTGAGATAAACAATAATATATTGTGAAAGGTATTGCAAAATCTTATGATACTAAAATTTACTGCTAGTTACTTTTCATGGTTTGACCAAAAAATACTATACAGATGGTCCCCGGTTTAAGGCGTCATCGGTTTAAGGCGTTTCGCGTTTACGGCTCCACCCCCAGTGACATCATCGCGCCATACGTTGCCTTTTTTTATGCAGCATTTTATAATTTTTTCGTTTTTTGGGGGGTATTTTTAACTAACTGCTTGGAAACACATTAAAAAACATTAATACGGCCGTTCAAAGTTGTTTTACATTGAAAAAACGTGTTTAAAAAGACGTGACCGATCGCCGTTT
>JARVLU010001354.1:35300178-35315192 GCA_031762415.1 Simpsonichthys santanae
ATATATATATACTGTATATATGTATTTATTGTTAGTCTTGCAATTCTTGTAAGTTACAAATTGGTTAGATGATCACTGATAGTCATTAATAATCCACCAACTGACTTATTAATAATTAGTAAAAATATTATCTATTAAAGTAGCCGAATGAGATGTGATTCTACTAGGTCTGGTAATTTTTGTAATACAAATTAAACTGTGCCTTGTCAATAAAATCAATTGTATGTTTGTGATATTTATTAAGTCAGTGTTGGAATCTCCACATACAAACAGAACATTGCTAGTTATTCCATTAAGTTTACTCTCAGCCAGTCACTAAAAGTGTCTATGTTGGATGTTCTGGATATATGCGTGATACATTTTTACTTTGTTTTGTACAGATTTCTGTTGTTTTAAAGTATGTTTTCAATCACAGTTGACACATTACCCTAGTCTGTTTAATGACCTGACTGTATAAATTGCTACTCCACCTCCACATTTATTTTTCTGTTCATAAACCATAAATCATATCCCTCAAGTTGAAAACAGTCAGATCTTTTGTCTGTATTCATCCAAGACTCAGACATTGTAATTATATTAAATGATCATGATTATGTATTTAAATATTCCTTAAGTTTATTAAAGTTGGATGTTAAAATGAATGATTTTCAGTTGTCTTCAGATTAAAAGCTGTGCTTTCATCATTCCTTTGTCATAATTTCAGCTAGTGTACAGTAGGTGGTTGAAAGTTGTTTTAAATATTCAGGTTCATTTCACTTCCAAAAACCTGACGGTCATATTCTATCTATTCAAATGGCTTTACTTCCAGATTCTTCTTTAGTTCCACATTCTTGTTCAAAGTGGCAACACTTCCCATCAAATAATCAAAATAGGTATAGAGAAGCTGTACAAATCATCGGGGGACAAACAATTAAAAGAAAAAAAGACCCACAAGGATGCAAGAATACCAGTTCAACGATTTATTAAGGTTCTCTGATGGACTCTGCCAGGTTCATAGTGTAGTGCTGTGAAGGCCATAAACCTGACTAACGAGAAGTTTAGGGAGGAACCAGGTTTCTGGCAAAGTCCCCAAAATCCCTCCCTCCCATCTGGTGTGCTCCTGTTGCCTTGGTAACATGTCTCTTGGTCCTCCTGTCACACAGCAAATGTCCTTTTTGATGCGGGTTGTCCTGTTGCCTGAATCAGACTCTGGTCTGGTCCCAGTTATCCCCTGAACATGCCTCCTCCTCCGCCCGTCCCTGAATGCCTCCTTCCTTAAGTGCAAACTCCCGGCATCCTGTCAGAAATAAGTCTCCACTGTGGCGGTGTGATGATCCAATCCTCATGACAACAAGTGAGGGTTGGAGCATAGACACACTAGCAGCTTTACTCTTGATTTACTAAACGATTCTCTTGTAAATGAGTCCTTGAGACTCAATAAGACTAACTTGTATAAATAAAGGTTAAATTGAATTTGCCTTTCAACAAGGCTCTTTCTTCACAATGACTGACCAAAGCAACACCTTCATTACTGAGGGCAAGACCCAATCCTGCACTCCACTCTATCCCACGTCACTTGTGAACAAGAAGCCCAGATACTTGAACTCCACCACCTGAGACAGTGTCCTCCATGACCCGAGGAATTATGTAGTTTTAAAGAATCAGTTTTGTTGTCATTAATAAGCACTTTTCTATTGATGTTTTCCTGCATTTTTTTTATGCTCGTGGCTGCCTTGTGCTCAACACAATGGTGCTTCTTCCAGGTATTTAACTGTCAATAATGGTGTACCACAAGGCTCAGTCTTAGGACCCACTTTCTTTACGATCTACATAAGTAATGTAGGCCAGAACATTTCCTGTCACATCCTTACATTTCTATTCTGATGATTCAATTGTTTATTGTCCAGCTAGAACAGTTGCTAATGTTTTCCAGCTTTTACAGTCTGCATTTATCATTCAGTCAGATTTGTTCTGTCTCAAACTGCTGCTAAATACTGATAAAACCAAAGGGATGTTGTTTTCAAACAGGAAGTCAGTACCAGCAGTTCTTCCTTCTCTCTTATCTTTGAATGGTGTTTCCATTTGGTTTGTGGATTTTTACAAATACTTGGGAATCTTGGTTGATGCACATCTCTTTTTTTTTAAGACGCGTGCCGAAAAATTGAAAAACCGAAATTAAAACTGGGTTTCTTTTTCAGAAATGGTTCTTGCTTAACTCTGAATGCTATGAAACACCTTGTAGCTGCTACTTTCCTACTGGCAATTGATTTTTGGCAACATTATTTACATGAACGCTACTACAAGCACCTTGCAGATGTTAGATGCTGTCTATCACAATGTGCTAAGATTCATAACTGGCTGTAACTACTGTACCCATCACTGCGCCCTGTATTCATTGGCCAGCTGGTCATCAGTAACTTAAGACTCTCTCACTGGTACACCTTCATCTATAAATCACTCCTTAGGCTGTTATCTTCATACATCTCCTCCTTCATGTCATGTCGTCAGTGTAGCTACAGCGTGCGCTCTCAAGACATGATCTGCAGCATTTCCTCCGTGTGGGCTGAACTTGGCAAAAAGACCTTCTCCTACTCTGCTCCCGTTTCCTGGAATATCTTACAAAAAGATCTGAAGCTGTTGACTTTGACCTCTCTAAGGGATTTTAAACAATTAAGTTCAATGCAAAAATCAATGTACATGTTCTATTTTTAGTATTTTACATAGTTTTATAATGTAGCTTGATTTTTATTTTGTTTTATATCACTACTTTTATTTACTTTTTATTTTATATGCATTTTATGGCTTTTTATTGCTGTGCGTATACCTTATCTGTGGTTTTTGTCTAAAACAGGTCTCTCGTAGATGAGTCCTCGTGACTCAGTGAGACTAACCTGTATAAATAAAGATTGAATGAATGTCTGCTAATGAATGTTTATGAATCCAAGGTGTCATTTTTAGTTGAATACTTTCCAGTAATTGTTTTTTGTGCACAATTAGTTTCAAAATTGTAATTTTACTCTTTTTGAAGGCACATTTGATCCGAAGACAAAACATTTCAAGAATAAGCTGAGTTCAAGTTTAAGTTTAGAGTTCAAAAAACTAACAAATGATTGGGATTGAAAGCATTTTACTTCCACACCTGTTTAAAACTACTCAAGTAAAATGTCAGAACAGCACAAACAGGCTGTGATAATAGTTAGATTGTTGTCATAATTATCCTTTGTCTGTTCTCCATCAGAGAGGAGCATGGCCCCCACCCACAGGGAGCCAAAGTAAAGAGAGTCACATGCTGTGACCTACATCTGACGGTACGTTACACAACCTTACATTTTAACACCAAGACATCAGCCCATAAATAAGACATCTCTGCCAGATGCAGTTTACTGAATTAATTTTACACTTCCTCGGTCTCACAATAAGACTTGAAGGGTTGTGAAATATAGATAAGTTTCAGCCACTGTGCAGTTTTTGTGTCACATGTACCCGTTTCTTGTCCTGGTCTTTTCAGGACTCTGAGGATGAGCTGGATTACTACAGTCTGAAGAAGAGGCCTCCCAGAGATGAAGACTATATGGAGTCTGGAGTTTAGGAAGCACAGATCTCTTCTAACTAGAGGCCCTGAATGAAAGCCGATGCTGGATGTGTTGTTGGTCAGTGTCCATCACTCAGTGGAGCTGGGGATGAAGTTTACTAATTAGGAGGCCACTTTTTGAATACTTTCACTCAGTTATTAAAACACTGTAAAATATGCAAAAATTTGATATTTTTTCTAGACGAGCTCCTCTGAGAAACAGTGGCTGATTTTTGTATCATTGAGCTGTAGATAAAGCGAAATTTCAATTTTTCAAGTTGTGATGTGGATATTTTCTTTGTATTTTGTCTGTGAAACGGCCCCATCGCTGTATGATCAGGAGCAAACTGACCCTGTACGTACAAACACAAGAAACCAACATGTGGTGTATATATGTATATATTTATGCCTTTAGGACTTGGACTGTGTGCGCCTCCTATTTCTGAGAAGAATGTGGATTTTTTTTTTTGTTTGTTTGTTTGTTTTTGTCTAATTTATTGCAGCTTTATGAAGTTTCTATGCAGTGGAACATTTCTGTTGCATCCCTGAGGATAATTGAATAAATGATTTGATTTTGAAAATTACAGTGTTCTGAATATCTGTACATTTTCAACACTAATGGGCCATTTGGATATACACTGGTCATATGTGGATTTTGAATCTTTGGGTATAATTATTATAGTTCTAACCTTCTGCCAAAGGTGAAAGTGAGATATCCTGATGAAAGTGAGATTATGTTTTTTCCTCTGTTATATACCTGTTTAAAGAAGGAGGTATTGTGGTATACAGTAGTCTCATTTTGAGCATCCACAACTTTCTCTTCTCCAGTCCATAATTTCTGATTGGCTCAAGATAATTTATTTTAAGTTGATATACTTATAGTGGTGCTTCAAAGTCTGTGAACCCTTTTCTATATTTCCACATAAATATGATCTAAAACATCATCAGATTTTCACACAAGTCCTAAAAGTAGATAGAGAACCCAGTTAAAGAAATGAGACAAAAATATTATACGCATACGTATTTACTTATTGAGTATAATAATGATCCAATGTTGCATATTTGTAAGTGATAAAAGAATGTGAGCCTTTGCTTTCAGTATAGATAAGATAAGATAGAACTTTATTGATCCTATTGGGGGAGTGGTGGCGCAGTGGTTAGAGACGGTAAGCCTGTGATCGGAAGATTGCCGGTTCAAGCCCCGGTACCGACGACATCAAAAAATGTGGGTGGAAAAAGGTGAAACACCCACACCTGTCTCCACCCTCATTCACCCCACTCTGGGCCCCTGAGCAAGGCCCTTAACCCCCACCATCTTCTCCCTAACAGGTCTCTCTTGAAAAAGAGTTCTCGTGGCTCAATGAGACTAACCTGGATAAATAAAGGGTAAATGAAAAAAATGAAAAATATATATATATATATATTTTAACTTCATAAGATCCAAATAGTTTCTGGATGTGAAAAAGGAATATTTGTAAATTTAAAAACAAAGTTTAGTGAGAAAATAAAAATCCTCGCTGAAGAAAACGTTTGAAAGCAACAAAATCTTTGGACTCAAACCAAACGGCCAACGCTGCGATTATTAATATTCATAGTTATCATTCTATTCCACATTTTGACCCCAGCCTGTCTGCAGATATTCCAGTTATCAGAGCGGAGCTACAGGTCGGTGAGGTCTACTTCCTGAAATGTATCAACAGCGCCGTGTGCTCCGGTGCCGATGGCCCCGAGTGGTTTCTGCCAGGACGGTCTTTGCATAACTGGAGCAGATTTCTCTTTTATTTATAGATTTTTGTATTTCTGAATCAATATTTGAACATTGGGGCGCTGTGGTTTGTGCGTTGGAGGGTTAGGGTTATTTCTGGATGTGTGATGGAAACACGTTCAGATGTGAACAAATGTATGAAAAACACGACGACATTCCCTCGCCATCTGTTAAATTTAAAACAAGGCGTCGTTAAAAAAAAAAAAAAAAAAAAAAAGCAGACATTTTGTTAACACCTCCAGCTCGGATGGATTCAGACTCCCTGCGGTCTTAGAGAAACTTTCAGGAAGCACTGGCGCATGGCGTGTTTCAGGAAATAGTCATCACCATGACACAGATATGTCCCGATGACTCTGGAATACCTTTGATACCGGTTGTGGTTAAAATCAAAGCTCAGTACTGAACCGAAGTGTTGGTACTTCCTGATTCTCTCAAAGCGTGGTCATCCTGAGCGGATGAACTTCCTCTCTACCTCGGGGTTCCTAGACTTTTATCTTCTGACCTCCAAACGCAAACATCACCGACAGGAGACCACGAATATCTGTGGTTGACCAACAGTTTAGTTTCATCCCAACACACGTGAATTAAACTCACTTTGTTCCACCATTTATCTAATATAATGAAACAATGCTGGCAGGGAACCTGGAGATGACCTCAGGACCCCCACACTAGTGGTCTTGGGTCCAACAGGAGGCCCGACTCCAGCTTTGGGACCCACGGCTCTGGTCTGGGGGTCATTGATGAATGGGAGTAAGACTTGCATCGTTCATTTCTCTTCTTCTCTGCCAGTTAAAATGTTTCATTTAGTTATAATTTTCCCTCCTGTCAGCGTTTAGTTTGAACTTTGAACTAGTTTATAAAGGTATCCATGGAAACGTATCTAATACTGATTAAAATGTCATTCCTTAGCTTTCTGTTTATTGTAGTCACATAAACTCAACGTGAGATGAAAGTATGAACTGAAGTCAGCTTCAAAATCAGAAATCCACATCAAAGGGTGAAAGATAAAGAACTGATCTGAGATCAAAGGTCCTGGTGGACCTCCTGCAGCCCATTTTCTTTGTTAGTTGGACCGGATTGAGTTTGGTGTTATACAAAAAGAGGAATAAAAAACTATCTGGACTTTGTCTGAGGAAAGCACCACCCTTCTGCTTGATTTCTTCCTCCATCCAGTCAAATCAAGATCTTTAAACCAATAAAACTAATTATTACTCGTCGACGTCTTTTGAAGCTACCTTGTCATTCTGTGTTACTAGACGTTGTGAATGAAGAAACAGACGGCTAGTTTTCAAAAAGCGTACTCACACCTGCTCGCTCACCCCACCCCCCACCCCGTTCTTTCTGCAGGCCGGTCCGGTCTGAGGTCTGAGACCCTCAGAGATCGGGGGCACCTCACAAGTGGCTGCCAGCAGTGGTCCGCTGACAGCTCCCTGTCGTCTCGTATTGTTCCAAAGCAAGACAAGAAATGTTGTTAAGCAAACACTTTAGACCATAAAAAATTAAAGGTTTTGGGATAAAGAAGAAAAATAAAATCTGGATCCAGTATTCAAATCTAAGAAAAACGTAAAAGGCTGAGAAGGGAGGGCTTTCCTCCCGGTCGTTGCGTCTGAGCAGCTGGCTTAAACCAGAAGCTCATCAGGACCAGACTTTGTTTGGCTTCGTCCTCTGCTGGAGTCGGGCTACCATTAAAAGCTGTAGTCACTCCCAGCTGTGTCAACTGGTCATCCCATCTGTCCCACCCAAACACGTCTCCCCTCCCAAACCAAAGTCCCTTGTGACTGTTTTGTACTTTAGCACCTCTTGTCTCTCCCAGTAAAAGTCCAGACAGATTAAAACACCAGAATAGAAACCGTTGCAGTTCCTCAGGCATCTTCTGCCCTCCACCCTCCCAGGGGAGGGCTTACCAAGTCTTAGGGTGGCACGTAGGGGGGCGGAGATCTGTAGGGAGTCATGTTCTTGGGACGGGAACCCTTGCCCTCCAAGGGAGTGGTGAAGGGAGGTGGAGGCTGGTAGGGTGGTGCGTTGGGGTCTTCATCTCGCAGAGCTGTGTACTCCCCCAGCAGCTCCTGGTTTAGGGGAGTGGTCTCTGGAGTGGCCATGTTGGGGTACTCAGGGGGAGGAAGAGGGGGTTTCTCCTCCTGGAGAATCAGGGGCATACTAGAGGACGGAGGAGGTTTTGAGTCATCGAGTTCATCTGCAAAGATGATTGGCACACCTTTTTTGATGAAGGTGGCCTGGTCCTCAATGGTGAGCTTGCCCCTTCGTTTCTTCCTGTAGCAGATCATCGCGATGATTCCTGCGATTAATAAAATGGCAGCTACCACCACAGCTGGAATGACTGTGTGAAGGTACACGTCATCTGTGCTGTGCCGGCTCGATCCCACACCTGGAGTGACTGCAGGGGGTTCTGGTATATCCATCTCTGCTGGTGGGATAAAGGAATATGTTCGGCAGCTTGCTCGTCCCTTCACTTTGACGTCCAATGGTCTGAAGTCAGGTTCCATGTTGTCCCTGAATTTCTGTGAGGGTCTTCCATCAGCATTGCCAAGCGTCCTGCTCATAACTATGAGCTGTTCTTTTGGACACGGGTGCTGGGGAAGGCTGGTGTTTGTCCATTCGACCATAATTGACCCTTTGCTGATGTTCCTTAAACTCACTGTGCTGCTGTTTCGGTCCCCAAGTGCATAGGCCAGTTTTTTAACCAGAAGGATCTTCTTGTGGATGTCACTGGTGACAGACCGCGGATCACCGTCGAAGCGAGCCGTGAAAATGACAGGGGTTTTGTCATTGGCAGGCCAGCGCTTCACTCGGACTTCAAACGCGTCGATTGCATTAAGGCCACCTTTGTCAGTTGCATGCATGAAGTATTCGTGTTTACCTATGTGCTGAACATCTGGAAGGCCATAGAGGAGTTGGCTGGTGGTGTTGAACTGGATCCAGGATCCCTCTCCAACCACTTCGTTGTGGTTCTGTCTCAGACTGAGACGTAGTTTATCAGTTGTTCCATCCTCTTTATCAAAGAATGTATCAGAAGGGATCTTAACCTCGAAATAGGTTCCCACCAAAGCACTGACTTGGTCAATGGCGTTTCTCAGGACTGGCTTCTCATTGTTTGGATCGAAAATGACACCAGGTGATGGTGTGGTACTCCTGGGCGGTTTGCGTGTGGGTCCCTTGGATGGATCTTTGTATGCTGGAGTGGTTGTGATCTTCTTTCCTGGTTTCTTGGTGGTTTTGACCAGCGTAGGGGTGGGTTCTACAAAAACAGACCTGGTCGCGGTTGGCTGGATGGAAACTGTGCTGGTGGTCTCCATAACACTTGTTGGTTGAGGGGGTACAATTGTTGGGGTGTGGGCTATAGGGTCACGGACTCTGATTGTAGGCTTCCCTGGAAGAGGAAATGGGCCTCTAACAGGGAGAGTAGAACTTTCTGTGGGTGCTGCAATGGACGGAGAGGAGAGGGTTGGGATAATCCTCACTGGTGGCTCCACCACTGTTGTCGGAGGAAGCACTGCCAGAATCGGTGTTGGGGTGTTGTTGAACTGTCGCCTCACCCGCTTCGGGATGTGGGGCTTCTTGTTGGCGATGTGCCACCCCACCACCGGGTATCCCAGCCTGGCTGACATCGTGCCTTCTTTTGCAGGACCCTGGACGCTGTTAATATTTGGAACGGTGCTCTGGTCCAGCGAGCAGCCGAGCTTCCACGACAGCAGAGCGCCGTTCTCCACCACCTGAGGAAACAGACACCTCTGTTAGCTTCACGGACAAGTTATTTTCATGAATGTTCACTGAACACAAACACAGCGATGGTAAAAACCGGTTTAGCCTCCCACTTGTTGCATCACATGCGTGTCGGTTTGATTTTCAGCTGCTTTGGGATTGTAAGAATCTTTTAATATTCCTCAGACCCATTAGAGTTCTCAGTTGTCTTCACCCAAAGTTTGCCTCACTCCTTTGCTTTGCAAGTTCACGCCTGGGGGGTGGGTGGGGGTGTCACAATTATTCACAGGATACACCCAACAGCTCCCCCAGTGACTCAACTCACCACATCTCACCCTGTGAGCATCACGGTCATAAATAACCCACATGTTTACATTTCTTTGCTGCCAGATGTAAAATTTATCTGGTTTTTAGAGCTCTACCACCTGATTACTGACATGTTTCTCTCAATCGATGGATTCAACATGGAAAATTTAAATTTCATAAGTAAATATCATGAATATTAATAAAAATATTTTGTTCTGTGGGACAATACCCATGTTTATACCAACGCTGGCCCATTAATATTTTCTTGTTTCCAGTATTAAAGCTGAATTTAACTGCTGGTTCTGACAGGAAGTTTTCTTCCTGCAGCTCAACACGTTAACGAGCGTTCATCTGCAGAAACATCCAGTTTTTCTCCGTACAGTTGTTTCTGAACACGAACGTTAAAACACGAGAACAGAACGCTCTCAGTTTTCAAGTTACAGGTCGCCCGAAAATGAAGGAATGATTATTAACATTTCTCTGAATAATCTGAAGTGTTCCCGTTTCATCCAAGAAGGCTGTTTTTCCTCTTTTCTGGGAAAATTAAAAATGTTAGTTTGGTCCCAAGAAAATACCGTATTTTCCGCCGAACACGTCGCTCCGTCCTATAAGTCGCACCAGTCCAAGTATGTCTAATAAAGTGGAAAAATCCATAAATACGTCACTTTTCCATATAAGTCGCATCTATTTTGCGTCACCGTTGACGCGTTGCGTTTGTTACGCGTCACCGTTGACAACCCAGAAATGTGGGCCGGTGTTGTGCCAAAAATCGATGGGCTGCCAAATGGTGAATGCGGGGTCATGACTGGGAGGACTTTAACAAGAATATAACAAGATTAACACTTAAAACAATTATTTGTTTGCTTGAAATCGTATCAAAGATGTGTCTCAGTTTAACTTTTGCTTAATAAATACACTTTGACGGTCAAATCAGCTGCATTTCAAAAGATGATATGTGGAAACATGAATGCGCAGAGGGCAACTCGCTGTCCATTTCTTCAAACTATTCTATTCTATTCTGGATAAAATATTAGATGTTGGTACCTCCACATCATTGCATTCAATTTTTATTCACAATTTGTTTAGTGTCTCAACTTTTTTGGAATCCAGTTTGTATAAGTTGTAGGGCATGTAAATTATGCAAAACACTGAGAATTATAGGGCGAAACACGGTACAGAAAAACATTTTCTGCAGAACCATCAGCAGATTCCTGTAACTCTTCCAACGTTTTGCATCCAGTAGTGCCCAACATAAATCAATCAATCAATCAATCAATCAATCAATCAATCAATCAATCAATCAATCAATCAATCAATCATTTAGCTGCAACAAAATGCAAACTATTAAATTAAAAAAAAATTTAGTTTCATCCGTAAATTTAAAGAAATCTGGATTTAAATGTTTTCTGAAGACGCAGAAACGCAGAGCTTCATTTCCTCTCACGCCGTCGTGTTCTTCCTGTTCTTTCTTCTTCTCTGAATTTAATTCAAACTCAAAAATCTAATTTCTGAGTTTCAGATTATAATCACAGATTTCATTTAGCTATATCTGCTGTATATTTTGGATTAATTCAGGTTTTATTTCACACTTCAAGTCATTTTGGGTCAGATTTTAAGAACCTGTATGGTTTTTGAACTGTGCCCGCTGCAGTTTATCTGAAGAAACGAAACGTTGTAACGTGACTTTAGCCGCAGCTGGATTAGCCTACTTCATGTCTCGATACAGAAAACTGAATTCAGTGAAGGTACAGTTTCCTTTTCACCCACACCTCACTGATTCATCCATTCATTCACTCACCTTCTTGGCGTTTCCAGGCCCGGCCATGAAGGCGGACATGTCGAACAGCTTGTTGTTGACCACAGGGAGCATCTTCATGCTCTGCAGCTCCACCCCAGAGAAGCTCCTCATGCTGTCCAGGAGCTCCACCCTCTGCTCCGAGCTCATCTTGGTCAGGTCGGCGTCCAGGATCACGGTGAGCACGGTGACCGGCTCCTCGTTGCTGCACAGGAACGGCTGGCCGTGGTCCTCGGTGGCAGCCTGATTGGACAGCAGCTGGGAGGAATCTGCATCCAGGTGGTCTTCAGGGTGCACCTCGATGGAAAACACCTCAGAAGAAGACGAGGATGAGGATGCTTCGGCATGTTTAGAGATGGTTACAGAGATGTAGTTCACTCCTTTATCCTCGTCCAAAGGTAGACCCTGCAGGATCCTGCTGCCGGCGTCCCAGTGCAGCCAGGCGGGGAGGGAATCCTTCCCCACCTCTGCGACCTGAAAGATTCACAACAAAACAGGAAATGAAGCAAAGTTGCAGCACAGAGAAGCTTTCATAGGCTTCAGGCCAGGACTGACTGAACGTTGATGGAAGTGAAGCCTTTCAGCAAAACTCATGAAACCTTGAAATGACTGCAGAGCGCCGACGGGCTGCCGCTCCTCCAAAACACACCAGGTGCCATAAACAACCAGGCAGCCAATCAGACGGCCTGCTGCAGGGACCTGCCGCAGACCCAGGCCCCAACCAGACCCCCACCCCCCCTTCACCCCCACATGTTAAACACAATCAAAAGAAGCCGTTTGATTCACACGCAACTACATGAAAACACTGACCAATGAGGCTGAAGGGAAGAAACGACGTGCAGGAGAGTGACGACTCTTCCATGCACGCCCCCACCCCGAATCTTAAATCCTGCTAAGTGATGCACAGACGGCACTTCATGCACGCACCACTAAAACTCCACCATCTGAGACAAAGAGGACAGGACATACGAGGACAGAGACAGAATGTCCATCAGACGTCGACAACAGGACGTCCAGCTCCGTCCGTCACGTTCCTCCCAGAGATGAAACGAGACGTTCCACTCATCCTACGTTCACTTCCTCCTTTATTAAACTCCTCTGAGAAACGAGTTTCTGAGACGAACGTGGACTTTTTAAACTTTTCACAGCAGCCGGAGCGAACAGAAGACTGTCAGAAGTTTATTTAAAGAATCATTTATAGGTGGCCAAATCTATCCTGAGACTAGGAGACCCCCCCACCCCCCCGAGACCCCCCTGAGACTGAGGAGTCAGGAGGTTGTTCTAAAACTAGAAGAACTCTTTCAGAATAAAGGTCCTGAATAAAGACTTTAATCTCCATCATCTCCAGTTCATAATCTGATCCACAGATTACAGAAGAATCTGAAGAAACCTGAGCTCAAAGGACGAGGCCCTCAGGGGCCCCTGCACTAAAACCAGGTCTGGTTCTGGTTCTGGGCTCAGGAACACCACTGGATGTTGTGGTTCCTTCCTCTCAGTTGGTGCTTCAGCAGAGCCGGACAGATTTCTGTGGGTCCAGACTCGTGTTTGGGGGGGACACGTGTTCTAGAGTCTCTCTGAGTCTTGAAGGCCCAAAATGTTTTCAGGAGTCGTGAGATTTAGGAGCAGCTCGCGGTGCGGTCGGGTCTCTGCAGCGAGACCGAGTTCAGAGTCAACCACAGAAATGAAAATGTGAAACATTTGTTTGTCAGAACCAGAACCCAAAGGAATGGACCTCCAGCAGGTCTGTCTGCAACACGTCCAACCAAACTGAAGTGGCTCCACTCAGGAGAAAATCTTTTATTGTCCATTTAAAATGAGAAAATAATCTGAAGCCCGGGATTATAAAACCCAGCAGGGTTCTGTGGCAGGAAGCGGATGATTTTACTCTGAAACTCTGGCGGTAAATGTACGATTTTACTCTGAAACTCTGGCAGGAAGCGGATGATTTTACTCTGAAACTATAGCAGGAAGCTGATAATTTTACTCTGAAACTCTGGCAGGAAGCTGATGATTTTACTCTGAAACTCTGGCAGGAAGTGGATGATTTTACTCTGAAACTATAACAGGAAGCGGATGATTTTACTCTGAAACTCTGGCAGGAAGCGTGGCGGGCGATATGCATTCCTTCAAGGATCTCCAGCCCTGGAACTTTATAAACGTTTGTCTTCGTAAACATGTCCACAGCCCTCGGACCTGAGGACAGTCGTTTTGGTCAGAACTGGACCAGAACCAGAAGTGGACCAGTTTGGTAGAAGCTGTTGGGTCTGGAGTGATTGGTTGATTAATATGAATGTATCAATAATGCTGCATGCACGCACGCACACACACGCACGCACACACATGCACGCATGCACACAGAGGGGTGTTGAGATGGAGGAGAAGAATGAGCAGAAACTGAGGAGGATATCTCCTGAAGAGAGATATGAGGAGGAGGCGTGGAGTCTGCTGGCAGGGAGAGAAAGCAGCTCGTTGTTGCAGGAGCAAGAGGAGAACACGAAGAAGGAGGTCATTGTTAGCAGGAGCAGATAAGCCTCATAATTTTGTAGGAGGCGAAGAAGGATGATGAGGATGAAGAGGTGCCGCAGCAGCTGAAGAGGGATGGGATGATGGAGGGAGGGAGCACGCTGGCATAGTTCATGGAAAATGTGAGGCCAAGGAGCTGCGAGGGAAAAGGGGGAGGAGTCAGAGCGATGGTGGACGTTTACGAGGGGAAATCCATCAAGCAGCCCATTTTCTACCGTTAAAATGTTATTTGTGGCTGAAGTTCACTGCAGGCGGTTCTGAAGCCGAGAACAGAAACACGCCGAGCTCCAACGGGTCCAAAACCCACCAATCAGGTTGGTTTAACGGGCCCACCTGACAGAACTGCAGCCCACCTGCAGAGCAAACACTCAGGTGTTCGGCTCTTCATCTTCTGTGTGCAGAGTCGCAAACGGCTCCAAACTAACCAGATCAAAGTGAATTATCAGAAGCTTCAAGATCTCAGCAGATATTTGTGATCCTCTCCGCTTCAGCCTGAACTGACTGTTTTTATCTGACGGGACCCGCTCCGTCCATCCAGGTCCATCCAGGTCCATCCAGGTCCATCACTGCTCCTCAGCAGCAGGATGGTGTCCCCCAGGGCTCCGGTCTCCACTCTAGTTTTCTCTGCGTTTGCTGTGTGTCACTAAAGTGTCTAAAATCACCTTTTTACTAATTTGCAACCAAATATCAGATTTAGTTCCCTCTAAAAATACAAAATAAAAACAGCTGACAGCTTTTGTTTTGCTTTATGATAAAATAAGTTTGGTTTTCTGAAGCTGCTCGAGTCCGACCTGCTGCAGCTGTGACGCTTTTCATTTGATTTAATTTAATATTTGGAGGCAGCTGTTTGAAGATGTGCACATCATTGGTAGTTGGTTAGAGAGAGGAGTGAAGGAGGCCATCTTTGTGAAGAGAACCCGTCCATCATTAAACAGGGGCGGAGCCTCCGCGTCCAGCTGTCCCCTCACACTATGATGTTATAGCCAGTATCACGCAGCCCTCTGTGAACAGCAAGCGGCCATCAGGACTCTAACGCCTGATGGTCCTTCATCATGTGAACAGCTAGTTCTGGATATCAACATCAAACAGATTGATCCACTATGAGACGGTGATATTTATAAGACTGAGTTTGTTGCAGCTCCTCAGACTGAAGAAGTCCTTTGGATAAAAGATGAAACAAAACAAGAATCTCTTTTAGATCCTTCATCGTTCTTCTCCAAACAGCTCTGTTACCGTGAACAAAACCCAAGTCCAGAGGCAGAACCTGGTCCTGATCCAGTCCGAGTCCAGATAAAAGACAAGTGGAGCTGCTTGAGTTATGGCTCCACGTGTACCTGGCCACCCCCCCCCCCCCC
>JARVLU010001354.1:35318438-35331085 GCA_031762415.1 Simpsonichthys santanae
GCTGTCGGGGTGTGTGGTAAGAAATCACATTATTTATCGTGAACTGGTGGTTTTAAAAACTCAATGCAGGTATCTTTCCTAATGTGTTGTTTGGATGTTGCAGTGTGATCACACACAAGATTTTAAGGTGTGTTCCACATCCAGCTGCACGTGGGTGTGGCGACGTGTCAAGTATAGTTTTTTGTATAATGTTTTTAAATGACTATTGAAATGAATTGTATACGGAACTGTCAAGATTAATTGAAGTTTGTCTTTATAGTTTCAGATGTACTGTTTCCTGCTGTCCTTTTTGAGTTGAGTTTAATGAATTGTTTTTGGTGGTCTGCCCGGGCCAGTTTGAAGGCGTTGGTCTGGTGTGAAGACCTTGGTCTGGTTCGTCTCTTCCGTCAGTGTCCAGTTTCTAAAAATAACCGGCTGTAAGGCCTCACTCCAAACATGGCTCTGCTCTCTGCAGAACCAATAACCAGGGCCCACCGCCCGCTGCACCACCTCCCCTTTGGGTGGAAACCGAGCCGGACCGAGGCTCGGTGCCCACTTCAGCTCAGAGGTTGCCAGGTTTCACGAGAATCCACCACGTCAACACCAGGAGATAAGACTCAGCCTGCTGTAGCGCTCGGACCGGCTGGTACCCGGGTCTGGATTCATGTTAAAGTTGAAGGAGTCAATGTTAAATTAAACATTAATGAATTAAATATTAATTAAACATTAATTAACTGTTAAATAGGCAGCACAACGTACCAGACTCAGCTGTGAGCCACAGAGAATGTTTCCCAGTAAACAGCAAACCATGAATGAATGTGTGGGAGAACGGGCGGCACGTTGCTGTGTGTTTAATTACATAGCAACATGGCCGCCGTCACCCCGGCTCCCAGCCCGAGTGACTCATATGTTCTCCTCCTCCTCCTCCTCCCCCTCCTCCTCCTCCTCTTTAGACCAGTTTCCACTCCTGTCCTGCCAGCTCGCAGCTCCTGAGCTGCTCTGTGAAAACAAGTTATTTTAAACGCAGCAGCGAGGCTGACGAGCGTCAGAGGACACGGTTGGAACAGGACGGGAGGAACGCTGCGGTCTACGAGCAGAGACACACCGAGACGTGGACGGAGACGTCCAAAGGCTGCAGCTTCTCTGAGCGAGCCTGTGATTTAAGGTGGACAAACCAGCTGCAGTCAGATGGACCAGTGAGGAGGACAGAACAAGACAAACCAGAGACAGGAAGGAAGGAGCTCCTCACAGAAAATAATCATAATTCATGTGAAGTATGAGCTGCACCACGCTCCTGAAGAACATCCAGCTAAACACCTAAAATCAGCTAAAAACACAGAAGCAGGTTATTGTAGCGCAGCTCCTATGAAAAGATCAAAACAGGAAAGAGGACGTTCTGCCAGCGAGTCCATCAGCCAATCAGCTAACTGCAGCGTTAACGAGGCTGTGGAGAGCACTCAGGTGTTGGCTGAGAAGACCGGTCCAAACACCTCCATCAGCAGACAGAGCATTACTGTTCAACACAAGCTAAAACCAGCCAAAAGAGCCAAAGTCCTCCAGCACAAAAACAGCTTCATGGTGCTGCCGCAGACAGAGGAGTCCAAAGATCTTAGAACTTCACCCATCTCCAGCTGCAGAACTGAAGCCCAGCAGCTTCGCCCTTTTTCGTTTGATTCGCCCTGGATGACCGAAGTTCTACACCAACAGACGATTCCACCGTTGGTGCCGGATCGAAAATAACGGGACGGAGCCGTAGTTCAGTTCAGTTCTACCTTCAGCACGTCGCTCTGCAGCCAAGTGGAGAGATCAAACACACACAACAAGTTCAGCAGCAGTGCACATGTGCAACATGTGGAGCGCACCTCCCCTTTCAAACCTTTATTCATTAAAAAAAAGTAATGCATCGTCAACGAAACACTTTGTGCTGGTTTACCTACAATCCCAGTAAAGTGGACGTTTGCGCTTGGAGCGGGACAAAAGGTGGACAGGAACCGGGGTGGACAGCCTTCACGGCCGCTGCGTTTACTTCAGACACCTACACGACTGAACGATGCTGACTGAGGAACATCTGCCACAGAAACAGGCTCACGTGTCCTCTGTGAAGTTTCTAAGTGTAATCAAGAACAATGATGTGTCAGTTTTAGCCACATTATTAAACCATTTATCAGAACAGTTTGCGTTACCATTGTTGGCAGCACGATGGCTCAGTGGTTGGCACTGTTGCCTCACATCAAGAAGGTCCTGGGTTCAATCCCCGGTTGGACCTGGGGTCTTTCTGTGTGGAGTTTGTGCTTGTGTGGGTTCCCTCCCACAGATCAAAAACACGCATGTTAGGCTGCCTGCAGGCCCAGGCCTCCCTTACAAAAGATATCTGTGACCTCAGTGGGATTTCCCTGGTTAAATAGATGTTATTAATAATAAATAATCAATCATCACCCCAATTTACCATTTATTGAAAAGTTATTACATTTAATCTGCAGCTGAAATCATTTGAGTAGCAGAGGCGTCAAACTCTGGTACAAAATGGACTCAAAATTGAAAACTTTTTCCAAACCAAGGGCCGGTTCCAGTTACATTAACTCCTTTCAGATATCAGACATCTTTTCTTAGTTGCTGTTCTTCATCATGAGCTTCATCTTCCTCGTTTGACATTTTCTGTAGCTTTTTCCACATAAAAGATTACAGAAACGTTCTAACTAATTTTTCTTGGCTTCAAAGTCGGCCAGCTGTCAAAAGAAGTAAATGGACTGCACCTATACAGCTCCTTTCCATCTCAAAGTCTTTACAACACAATCTGTGCCCTCATTTACCTCTGCACACACTCGTACAGCACTCTGCTCCAACTCTACAAGAATAATCTGAACAAATCATTCTACAGAGACTAATCACTGCTGCAGTAAATAAAGTGTTCTGCATTTTAAAGTAAAATGAGAAGCAATTAAATAATTTCACTTTTAAAATATCATGTTTGCGTCCAGATGAGGCTGCAGCAAGGGCCATATTTGGTCCCTGAGCCTTCACTTTGACACGTGGTCTAAATGAATGGTGCTCTTGTTTTCCATGTTAAAAACTAACTTCAGACAAGTTAACCCTTTACTTCACAGTGTTTTAAATGTTCAGCTTTCCTCGTGGATCAGCTCAGCTGGAGCTTTTTCCAACTGCAAACATATAAAGACTCACAGCTGATAAAACCAAACATCTTTCTGCAGGAAGCCGCCTGCACAGCAGCTGTGTTCAATAATCAACTCCATGAAGTCACCAAAGGTCACCCACTGGTCTTCACATCATCAGCTGAAGGACAAGAACCTCCTGAAACGTCCCAGCAGCAGCCTGGAGGACTTCTCCAGCTGAAGGCATGACGAATGGACAAACGGAGTGATGTGTTCACTGTCCTGCAAAATGTAATGAATGAATGGAGCTGTGCTTTCATTGTCCTGCAGAAGGTGAATAAATGGTGCGTTCATTGCCCTGCAGAAGGTAATGAATAAACAGCATGGTGAGGAAGTCTTTCAGACAAAAGACGAAACGTTTCTACCTTTTTTTTTTTTTTTGGTCCATTTTTATGTCCAGAGGACCAGAATTAACTTTTTTAGAATTTTCTACCTGGATTAGTGAGCAAGCATCAGGATAGCACGGTGAGTTCACTGCTCTGCAAACGGTAATGAATAAATGGCACAGTGAGTTCACTGCTTCACTGCCCTGCAAAAGGAAAAATAATAAATGGTGTGGTGCATTCACTGCCCTGCAGGTGAGTAAACGGTGTGGTGCATTCACTGCCCTGCAGGTGAGTAAACGGTGTGGTGCATTCACTGCCCTGCAGAAGTTGAATAAAAGGAGTGGTGCATTCACTGCTCCACAGAAGGCAAATTAAAGGAGTGCTGCATTCACTGCCCTGCAGAAAGTAAATAAACTGTGTGGTGCATTCACTGCACTGCAGAAAGTGATAAAATGGAGCAGCGATTTCACTGCACAGCCGAATGTAATGAATAACGGAGTGGTGCGTTCACTGCCTTGCAGAATGTAATGAATAAACGGAGCGGTGCGTTCACTGCCTTGCAGAATGTAATGAATAAACGGAGCGGTGCGTTCACTGCCTTGCAGAAAGTAAAGAATAAACGGAGCGGTGCGTTCACTGCCCTGCAGAAGGTGAACGGGCAGCAGGCTGTCACGGAGCTCTGACAGATCGTCATGAGAGCCGTCCGTTTGAGAGCTGCAACAACGAGAGCACAAATCCATTTGGCCTTTCGCTCCCAAACCTCCAACTACACCGACCTTCCAAATAACAAAGGTTGGTGGTGGTGGGGGGGGGTGGGGGGTTTACATGTAAAGGAAGCAGAGGCAGGGGAGTGTTGAAATCTGAAATGGAGGAGAGCAGCAGAGGAGGAGGATGAGGAGGGCATTCTGAAAGAACTGAAGGAGGTGAAGAGTCTGGAAGCAGGAAGAAGCTGCTTCTTGACGTAAACGAACCTTTAACGCTCAGAAACGTGAAGCGCTGACCTCCCTCTACTCCCTCTGCTCCTCCAGCCATCGCAGCCCACCTCCTTCCTCCTTTACTACTCTTCTGGGTTTCTGATGAATATGGATCCAGAGGACAGAAGGAGTTTGGGAGACGTTGATGAGGCTGGCTGCACAGTGGCACAGCGGCTGTCCGGGCGCTTTGTGGAGGACTTGGGGACTTGGAGTTGACCTGTGGTGGATAGGACCTGAACCCTGAGCTGAAGGGAGCAGCACCTTCAGAGTCACCAGGCAGGTAGAGGAGGCAGGAGGATTGTTGCAGCGACCGCTCCATAAAGGCGAAGCCGTAATACCTCTGAGGATACCAGAGATAATTTATGGCTCTTTCCAACAGCGTGAGCGTGGACTGTGAAGCTTTCACCAGGGAAGACAGGAGTACTCCTCCAGACCTGGGCCCTGTTGACCCGACCTGCTTTGTACCCACCATGGCATCCATTATGATTTATTCTACAAAAGGGACACTCTTGTACACGTTTTGACCAGTGGTCTAATGTTTTTTGTCGATCATTGGAGTGGTCTTCAGACCTGGATCTGTTCCCTGCTACAGGAGTCCAAATACAGCTCTGATGCTGTTGAGACACCCAACACAACATCCAGTTGTTTCGAGATGTCTAAAAACTTAAAAAGCTATAAGACTGCACGTCTCTGTGACTCGTGGAGAAATTGAGAACCACTGCAAACGAACGCTGCAGGTCATTCAGGAGCGTGCTGCTCTACCTAGTCCCAGTCCAGTGAGACGGCACCCTTAGGTGCACCGGAGCAACATGATTGAGAAGCTAGTCTGAGTCTTCTGGACTAAACATCACATCCCTTAAAAAGCCAAAGGGATTTCAGGTGCAGCAGTAAAATGGTTCTGTTCTCATCTTAGTGACAGGAGTTTTCCTGTTAATGTTGGTGATGGTCTATCTTAGAGGTGCACCAATCGGCCCTGATTTCCTTAATTTTGGGAAATCGGTCGATACTTGCATGAGAAACTGATTTTACAGATTCTTTTTGTTTTAACAGTTGTCTGAACTTCATTTATATTTCAAAGCACTACCTCATGGTCACTTAAACAAGTTTGTATTGTTTCTAGGATCTTGTTTAAGGGTTTGTTTTTCACTAAAATAATATTGGAAAACTGAAGGTGCATTGTGACCTGATAACGCCTGACAGTGTTGCTTATAAAACAAAATCAGTATCGGCAGGTCAGACTTTTTAGAAATAGGTGATCGGTGATCGGCCAGAGAACTGCAATCGGTTCACCCCTAGACTTTATCTTCTTCAGTGCTTCTAGTTTCCTGCGGAGTTTCGCAGGGCTTGATTCTTGGGCTCCTTCTGTTTTCACTGTATCTGCTCCCTTTGGGGTCTATCCTGAGGAAACATGGTCTTTCGTTCCATTTTTATGCTGTGATTGTCAGATTTATTTGCCCTTAAAACCCAATAGTTCATGCACAATTTGTCCTCTGTTAAAGTGTCTTGATGACATTAAGGCGTGGACGGTTTCAATGTTTTCAAGTTTCAACCATCAGAAAACTGAAGTTACTTTGTTTATCCCTTGATCTACTGCTGTCTGTTCCTGTAAATTTGACACAGGAGACACATGCGAGGGGACAAAGCTCAGCTAAAAGCACCATTCGGTTCTTCATGTTCGGTTTCTTTTAGAAAAAGTCAGGTGTGATGTTTGTGTGCCGCCCCTCCCCATCACCCCCCAGTTCATGTAAATGTGCTGAGCTTCATTAGAGCAGTTAAAAGTACAAGGAAACGTTCACCGCTGCTCAGTGCTGGGAAACATGATTGATACAATCTGATGTGATTTGACAGGGTGGAGGAGAGGGATGGGGGAGAGATGGGAGTTAAAAGGATAGGAGGGATGGAGGTGGAGTAAGAGGGGGCCAGGATATGAAAGGCTGGAATGTGATGGGGGAGATAAAGGCAGGGGGTGGTTGGTAAAAAGCGAAGGAATAATTAAGAGAAAGAAGGTGGGGAGGGATGGATGAGCAGCAGGAATGAGGGGGGGGGGGGGCGGCTAACTAACGCTGCGAGTGAAAGAGTGAGTCCACAAAGTGTGTCGGAACAATTACAGAGGGGTGAGACGGATGGCTGAAATGTGTTCTAGCTTCAGGTGGAAAAAGGACAAGAGGAGAAACGCGAGGAGGGAAAATCTCCCGACGCCTCCTCCTCCTCCTCCTCCTCCTCCTCAGATACAGCCCTCCATATATTAGAGAAAATTAGCCATTGTGGAAAATGTGCTGCAATTAGCGCCATGATCTTCCTCTGAATGGCTACAAATATGTGCTGCCCAGAGGCAGATTCAGACGCTGTATCATTTCCAGACTGATTTGTCAGAAAAATCTCATCCCATTGTTCTGGAGTCGGACCTACGAGCCTCTTTAGAGCCACGCAACTGTTCCAGGCTGTTCTTTCCACCATGATGGCATCTGAGAAGTCACCCAGCAGCCCAAACATCCAACCAGTCGTACACAATTATAATCAGCCTACAGAAGAGCAGCACATCCTACAGAGGGCTGTAGATGTCACCAAGCATTCAACTCAGTACATCATGAATTACTTTTAGACAAACTCAGAATTGTTCTCTTTGGTCCCTAAAAACTTCTTATCAGACAGGACGCAGAGAGTCCAGGCTCACAATCACAAACCAGAGCTTCTTAAGATAACCAAAGGTGAGCTCCAAGGTTCCACTTTAGCTCCTACTTTTAGAAATGGTTTTAAATAAAGATGCTCCTGCTTTACTGTATATGCAGATGACACAATCATCTACACATCTGCTCTCTCTGCTGCCAAGAAGTACAGACTGGATTTCTGGAACTAAAGAAAGCTTTAATGGGTCTATAACTGGTTTTCAATGCCCGTTAGACAAAACGTGGTTTAATCCAAAGCTTGTTTATAATTCTCTGCCAACTTGGATATGTTCACAGCTGATGGTACAACGGCTGAATAGGTGTCCTGTGAGCATTGGAGGATTTGGGTCAATAAAAGCGTATGTATTTCCATTTTAGAAATAAATCATGTACAAACTGGTGGAAGCGAATGTTTCTACCTGTGACTGATTATGGTGACATACTCTACATGCCTCTTAGCCCAGACTCTGTTTCATGCTTCACTGCTCCATGTTCTCCCTCACCTCTGTACTCTATCATCAGGAAGGGTAGACGTCTCTAATGACTCATAGGCAGCAACACATGTTTATTTATAAAGAACAAGTGGGTAAACGCCCTAAATACCTCCGTACCCTACTGCCAGGCAGCTCTCGTAAATGTTTAGTATTGAAAGTGACCCGGACTGAACAGAACAGTGTTTTCCTCATCATGGTCTCTGAATAATGTTTTACAAAGTGACTCAAATCAATTCCTGTTTCATCATAAACTGTTCTAGATTCTTGATCTGAGTTGACCAGACTTTAAATTTAATTTCTGAGTTCATACAGTAAATATTTTGAAATGTTCAAGTGCAAATATATTTTCAGGTTTCACGCATGCAGGATTAATTACTGCACATTTCTTTTTTTTTTAAAGGAACTCAGTTCAACCTCAGGTGTAGCTCATGAAACAAAGTTTGACGTGCATTCCTTGATTCATTTCAGTGTTTAGGTTTTATTGTTTTGTTGACCTCCGTCTCATAATGCAAGCTGCTGGGTTAAAGTTCACACAAAGATCAGGTAACTCACCTTGACTATGTCTCCCATGTAAACATCCGCCATCTTGTTTGGCATCTTGATCTGGAAGAGCCGGCCAACCACCGCCGAGGAGTCTGGGAAGGCTGAGGGTGGCGCCGTGTCCTGCTGGGACGCTGTAGTAACGCTGTCCTCCATCACCTGGAGGCCTTCCGTCACCTCCTGGAAGTCGTGCAGCAGTGAGGAGTGCATGGAGGCCTCCAGCTCGCTCTGGTCTCCTCCCTGCCCCTCACCTTCTCCACCTGCTTCTATCAACACCATCTCCCCCAGCATCCCCCCGTCTGCGTGGGCCGACGGAGGCAGCCAGCCCGCTGCAACAAGAACCAAACCCAGAAGCAAGAGTCTAGTCCTGGGTAGTCTCACGTCGAGGCCCCCGCTTGCATCGAGCAATCCCCCACCATGTTTATTGCACATTCTTTGCCTTTTGTCTGCCTCTCACCAATGCAGAAACAAGTGAAAAGGAGGATGTCCAAAGAGGAGGGGAGGGTCTCAGGGGGAGCATGCACCCCCAACAGATTGAGCAAATCCCTCTTTTCAAATCTCCCCTCCACTCCTCGTCAGGCGCCTTCTTCTGCTGCGTCTCCTCCCCTCTCTTTTGTCCTCCGTAGTTTGATTCTTCCTGTTCCCCTCAGAGTTTTGTGTTGGACTCGCAGAGATTCAGGCGTCCCATTGAGCCGAGCACCTCGGAGACCTGCGAGGGGACAAAACAGAAAAACAGACAAAGGTGTGAGGAGGGAACGTTCTGCAACTGAAGAGCCTCACACTCAATCAGAACTCAGCTCTTCAGACTGATCCAAGCTGCACACGGTTGATAAAAACTATTAGAACGTCGGTGCCGGGGAGTCGTCTGATGAATTTTAACAACAGTTTGTGTTCCTGCTCATCAGTGACTGGAGTTCAGGGAGTGACAGTAAAGAGATAGGATGAAAGATGAGCAGATAAAGGAGGGGTGGTGAAGGTGACTCCACCAACAATGGGCGACCATTTAAAGCTTTCTAGAGGATTGCTAATGAATGCATGCCTTCGCCTTTGTGATGGGGTCGTGCTGAGTGTGTGGAGGTGTGTGTTGCAGGGCTGGACCCAGGAGATTGTTATTCATAAAACTCTTTCATCAAGGAGAGGAACCCCTTCTGTGCAAGAGCTCGTGTGTTTGTTGGAACACAAAAGACTTCTTCTGTGGGCTTCGGTTAAAGGAAACCTGACTGAAAGAAGGCAGAACGAGAAAGTGAGGAAGAGAAAGAAAAGAAGGAGAGAGACTCCTGCGGTGAATCCACTTCACCCTGTCAGCCAAAGTGAAATCACAGCAGGAGTCTCCTGACAACACCAACAATGCACGGCCTCCATGTAGCTGGGACCAACCTAGAAACATGCCTCAGTTCCAACAACGTTCCTCGTCTGGAACGCCATCGTCTGGATTAAGACGAAACATTTGGTTCAAACGATCCTAAACTTTGTTAGTTTGTGAAAGTCCAGCTTTTAGGAGTTTCCCATCTGTTGATTTTGTTCAAAACCCAAACATCCAAATATTTATGGCCGAGATGGTGTAGAGGCAGGTCCTGGGTTCAATCCCCGGTCACTGCATGCCTCGTTGTGTCCCTGGGCAAGACACTTAACCCCGAGTAGCTCCCGGTGGGACTGGCTGGCGCCTTGTATGGCAGTTACCGGTGTATGAATGTGTGTATGAATGTGTGTATGAATGTGTGTATGAATGGGTGGATGGCTGGTACTGTGAAGCGCTTTGGGGCCCTCATGGGGGCTGGAAAGCACTATATAAGTAAGCTCCATTTACCATTTACCATTCTAACTATCTTTAAGATCGGAGGCAATGTGTTAAACATAATTGTACTTCTTCCAGTTATTTAACAGTCAACAATGGTGTACCTCAAGGTTCAGTCTTAGGACCAACCCTCTTTACAATCTACATAGGTAATGTAGGTCAGAGCATCCCGGATGCATCCTTACATTTCTATGCTGATGACACAGTTGTTTATTGTCAAGCCAAAACAGTTGCTAAGGTTTTGCAATCTGCTTTTGTCATCATCCAGTCAGATTTGGTCCATCTCAAACTGGTGCTAAACATTGACAAAACCAAAGGATGTTGTTTTCAAACAAAAAGTTGTTCCCAGCAGTCCTTTCTGCTATTTTATTTTCAAATGGTACCCCTATTGAGTTTGTTGATTCCTACAAATATTTGGATATCTTGGTTAGTTTGCGTCTCTCTTTTAAGCTCCATGTGGAAAATCTGGTAAGGAAACTGATAATTATTAGAATTTTTTTTTCCTGTCTTACTCTGAATGCTAGGAAACACCTTGCAACTGTGACTTTTCCTTCCCAACATTGACATTGACACAAACACCCCTCCGCACCCTGCAGATGTTGGATGCTGTCTATCATGGTGAGCTAAGATTCCTAACTGGCTGTAACGTACCCACCACTGCACCCTGTATTCACTGGTTAAATGGACATCATTAACTTCACACAGATTCTCACTGGTACATTTTCATCTTTAAACCACCTCTTGGTCTGCTGCCTTCGTACATCTCCTCCAACGTGTCATTGTGTGAGTGCAGCTACAGCGTGCGCTCAGTGAGGAATGGATTGAACTTGGCAAAAGGGCCTTCTCCTAAGTTCCTCTTTCCTGGACTATCTTGCAAAACAATCTGAAGCTCTCGACCTTGACCTCTCTAAGTGGCTTCAGACATTTGCTAAGCTCATGACAAAAACCAATGCAGACATGTTCCTGTTTTTAGTACAGTATTTTACACCGCTTTACAATTCTAGCTGTTTTTGTTTCGTTTGCTACCATTTTCTTTCTTTTGTTCTTTTCATTTAGTACACTTTCTTTAACAATTGTCTTTGTTGTCTGCTGTTGTTATCGTTCTTTGTTAAATTCAGGTCTCTCTTGTAAATGAGCCCTGGAGGATCAGTGGGACTATCGAATAAAGGTTGAAAATAACGCGATAATAATATTTCACTACATTTCCCATGATGCACTGGATCTTTGAGGTTAGAGGTCAAGTCGCGCTTTGAGGTAATAATAAAAATGGCGGCACTCGGAACAGCGCGGTGCTCGTTTCGGAGCTTCTCCTGGGTGAAAACTGTGCACAGGAACAAGCACGCGTTGATGAAATGTAGCGTTAGGACGTTTTGTGGTGAAACACACGAGAAAGGTACGTTTTTATCTGTGGGAATGTTTTCATAATTACATTTTTTATGTTTAAACTGCTGACCTTGTTGCTTGGTCGCTCACCACGACTGACGTTTAGCGACATACACTTGGACATGCAGCACAAATACACATGTTGAAGAATTATTTAGGCTTTCTTAAGCTGTTCTAGTCCGTTTGCAATGTTTTCTTTAAGGGGTGTTATTGTTTGGTGATTAAAATATTAGAGTACAGAGTAGCAGTGCGGCTAACTTTATGGAAGGTGTCAACAACTGATAAATTATCATATAACATTCTTTTTGTAGGTGTAAAGTAGGTGGTTTGTAAGGTTGTTACCGAATGGTTCAGATTTTATCAGCAAAGTAACAAAAGCTTCACCTCCCACAGACCACAAGCCCCAGTTCACAGATCCAGCTGTGCAGGACATCCTCACCAGGATCACCAGAGTGGACATGCAGAAAGTCTTCCTGATAACTCCAGAGAATCCAAAGCCTCCCATATACAAACTAATGACAGATGAACAGCTGAAGCAGGTGCTTTTAACATCTTCAACCATAACAGGCCTGTATCACACAAACATTCATTTATTTTATTTTCTCCCCATAAATCCGCGTGTGGTTCCAGGCTGTACACGTGGCATCAGAGGAAGCGAAGAGGCAAATGCAGATGCCTCCTGTCCTTCCAGAGAGGAAGCCCATCAATGGTCTGCTGGCTGTGGATAAGATCCTGGATGGCATGGACACAGCTAAATATGTCTTCACAGACATCACCTACAAGGTCCCACACCGGGTATGCACATCCTCTAATTTTAAACTTTTACACACAATTTCTTGGCCATTGCCTCATCCAAGATTCTGACTAAGTCAAGATGGTGTCTTAAGATGATGTAGAATTACTGCAAACAGCTGAACGGGCAGGGAAAATGATCACCAATGTGCTTGAATTACAAAAATGTCATATGTGCACAACAATAGCACATTATGTGCATGGCTCATGATTATATATGCATGTTTAGTAGGGGTGTAACGGCACGCTAAAATCACATTTCACTTCGGTTCAGTTTCAGGGAGGGTTCGTTTTGGTTAATTTTCAGTACAAAAAAGGCCAAAGTAAAGACTTACAAAATGTTTATATTGAAAATATGCCAAGTAAACAATACGTTTGTATAAAAATAAATAAAAGCAACCCATTTGGATGATATTATAAATAAACAGCACTCTTTATAATAAATAAACTGTACTAACAATAATAAAAATCTTAATAAATATAATAACAGTCAGAACCAGAACAATAAGCAGCAACAGACTGTTTACA
>JARVLU010001354.1:35378199-35389053 GCA_031762415.1 Simpsonichthys santanae
CCGTCAGAGAGGTGCCATCATTTCATCAGAATGGCTCAGTGGTTCAACTGTTGGACCATCTGCCCAATGGACACAAGACCCAGTTGGTTCAAACCCACTCCTGGTAGAAGGTGCAACTCCATTTCTATCTCTGGTGGGAGTTCTTGAATTCAAGTGTTTAAATTGTGTCTCAGGTTCTTTGTGTCCACGGTCCAGCGACCTCTTCCTGCTTGAAACAGGAATGCAGAAGGTTCAGGCTCGAATCACAAACCACCGAGTCGGAGTCCTTAGATAATCTCCAAATATTACCTGACATTTAAAAATGGTAGCGTTTGGTACTTTTTCCAATCATAACTGTTACGTTGGTGTTTATTGGGACACTAATGGCACAATGTGTGTTTAAACAGGTCACAGGGGGTCACAGGTCTTTGACACCAACAGTTTGAGGGTTCGAAGGTCAAAGTTTACAAACCACTGCCCTAAAAACACAAAAGACTCCTAAAACTAAAGAGGAGAAGGTTTTAGGGACAATCTAAGAGTTTAGTCTCGTGCAGAGAATATTGTGTTCATGCATTCAGTTTGTTCACATAAACACTTTTTTTTAATTCCAACTCTTAATTGTAGTTTTTAATTGCAGAATTGAGAGGAAAACTTTCTCTGCGCCTCGGTGCCATTAAACCCTTGAGCGTGTTTTCTGCTGTGATTATTTTAAACGTGCGTGCCGCGGCTCGTTGCAAAGCTCGGCCTAATCAGTGATGAATGTCCTCCTGGTTGTTATTGCTGCACACGAGCCTCTCCAATCACCTGCACCCTCATTAAGCAGCCATTGTGCCGAGGCCCGGTTCAGGAGGTGCGCTGATAATCGACAACAGTTCAGTCTAGATTAAAATCTGAGGAGAGAATGTAACCTGATTGTCTTTTCGTCCTCCTCATTTTATAACCTGCAGCATCATTAGAGCTCCACTTCTTCTGCAACCTTTGTGTGTCACCTTCACACGTAATGAACCCACGAATGAAGCAGTCCATGTCCTGCTGCAGTGGCAAGAAGAGGGACAACATCTGTTCAGAGGAGCGGTGGCATTTATCTGTACAACTGGACGATGTGCAGCCGTGTCTCTGAGTTTGTGCAACAGAGATGGAGGCCGTGCTGTCTTCTGACCTGTGAAAGGACAGAAAGGCATTCTGGGATATCTGAGTTTCTGTCTACTGACTGAAAACATGACTCTGGAGAGGAACAGCACGCTTTGTCACTTTCAAAGATTTCATTTTCCGGAGTTTGGAGCCCTGATGTACTCAGACATCTATGATGTGTTGGAAAACAAACTATCAGTCAGAGTTTTATAAAATTTATGATGATAAAACACAAAGCAGTGTAATCTAAAATTCATCGTTTTTTAAAGAAGTTTTTTTTTTTTTTTTTTTTTTTAATAGCAGTATTGCTACAAGTATAGTCCCTGATGTTTTTAAACATGCAGTACTAAATTAATATACAAAACCTGGACTGGACCCTTCGGCTTTTTCAAATTTCAGACCAATCTCAAAACATCTCTTTCTTTCAAAAATCTTGGAGAAAATAGTTTTTATTCAATTAAATAAGTTTTTGAATGAAAATGGAGTTTGTGAGGTCTTTCAGTCTGGTTTTAAACAATTACACAGCACCAGAACAGCTTTTGTAAAGACATTCTTTTAGCTAATTATTCTGGTCAGCTTGCGATACTCGTACTCCTGGACCTTACCGCTGCTGTTGATACCGTTGACCACAATATCCATTTAACACGGTTAGATCACGGGTTGGGATTACAGGTGCAGAGTGGTTCTGTTCTTTTCTGAGTGACAAGAGAATTTGTGTTAATGTTGGAAATAGTGTGTCTGCTTCAGCGCCTCTTTCGTGTGGGGTTCCGCACGGTTTGATTCTTGGACCCCTTCTGTTTTAACTGTGTCTGCTCCCTTTGGGGTCTAGCCTGAGGAAACATGGTTTTTCTTTTCATTGCTATGCTCATGATTGTCAGATTTGTCTGCCCTGATTACCTTATAGTTCATGCACAATTCACCCTCTGTTAAAATGTCTTGACATCAAGGCATGGATGGCTTCACATTTTTTAAGTTTCAACGATCAGAAAACTGGTCATGGTCTTAGCTCTACTGCTGTCTCTGATCCTGTTAACCTTGACTCTCTTGAGCCAGATCTTTAACAGTCTGTTACAAATCTCAGGATGGTTTTAGACTCTGACCTTAAGTTTAATAAACCGATTAACTCTGTTTGTCAAAAAGCTTCTTCCAGTTCAGGCAGATAGTCTTGACCAGATCTGACCATGAAAAACCAGTCCATGCCCTCATTACAACCCAGCTAGACTACTTTAACGCGGGGTGAGTCAGGTGTCCCTTTCACGTCTCCAGCTTGTCTAAAATGCTGCAGCACGTCTCTTAACAGGAACTTGTAGGTTTGAGCATATTTCACCAGTTTTGTCTTCCCTTCACTGGCTCCCTGTACGTATAAAAATAGATTAAAATTTTTTTTTCCATTGACCTTTAAGTGCCTAAATGACCTTGCAGCCTCATATCTCTGACCTACTTCAACCATGTTCCTTCTCGGGCGCTGAGATCATCCAACCAGCTGCTTTTGATTGTACCTAAAACCAGCTGAAGCTCAGAAGAGATCTGGCTGTTTTAGTCGTGGGCCTTAAACTTTGGAACAATCTGCCCCAACATTAGACAAGAAGACACTTCACTTCCTGTTTTTAATTCAGTTTCAAAAACTGTTTTCACTGACTTTTAACACAGTGTGATTTAATATTTTATTGTTTTGTTTTTTATACTGTATTTTTCTTTTAATGCTTTTAATTATTATTATTTTATTTAGATTACTGCCATTGCTGTTTCTTGTCAAGCTCTTTGGTAACAGCTGCTGTTTCAAAATGCACTTTATGAATAAATGTGACTTGACTAAAAAGAGTCGACTGAGTGTTTGTTTGTAGAAAACAGCATAAAGTTTTAGTCTCATGATAAAACATAAATCTTTTTCATGGGAAATGAAAAGTCAAGGTAGTAAAAATCTAAACATTGTTGTTTTTGGAACCATGAGCAGAAGTTTTTCCAGCTGAACTGAGAACAAACCAAAGAGCATGTAGGAGCAGAACTCTTCAGACTGGAGCTTCAATCTTCTGAACGTTCTGACCATCACACCACAAGAAACAGAAATTAAAGTCTCAGGCAGCTCGTTGTTGTCTCCATGACTACATGACAACTCATCTCCACTGTGATCCTTCTGTTCCACTCCTAGAAGGTCCTTTAAACTATGAACACCAGATGAAGGAGGTTCACCCTCAAGTTGTTTGAGACCACCAGGAGTTCTAGACAAACTGGAACAAAAAGGTAGAGAAGAAACATTTATTGTTCTGAAAACCATCAGAGATTAAAAGAAGAAGAAACACGGCTGCAAGACCCATCAGATGGTACTGTATCTCAGTGGTCTTCAGTCCTGGTCCTCAGGGTCCTAAAGGTCTTAGCATGTGGGATCTTCAGGGTCCTGTCCTCAGGGTCGTAAAGGTCCTGGTCCTCAATGTCTTCAGAGTCCTGGTCCTCAGAGCCCTAAGGGTTCTGGTCCTCAGGATTGTAAGGGTCCTGGTCCTAAAGGTCTCAAGAGTCCTGATCCTCAGAGCAATAAGGATCCTGGTCTTTAGGGTCGTAAGTGTCCTGGTCCTAAATGTCCTAAGCATCCTGGTTTTCAGGATCTTAAGGATCCTGTCCTCAGGGTCGTAAGGATCCTTGTCCTGAAGGTCCTAAGGGTCCTTGTCCTCAGGATCTTAAGGGTCTGTGGTCTTCAGGGTCTTAAGGGTCCCATGTCCAGCATGTTTTAGATGATGTTGTGCTCCAGAACATCTGGTTATGTTAATGAGCCATTCTGTTACGTCAGCTGTGCTGGAGCTCAGAAACATTTGAACATGAAGGACCAGGACAATGGTCGTTGACCATTACTGAGGACAAGGGTCAGGGACCAGTCCTGGGGACCAGAGTCAGGGACCAATCCCGAGGACCAGGGACAGGGACCACTGCTGGATATCAGTTGTAGTAACTTCAAATTGTCACCTGATTATACAGTCACTGTTTCTCTTTGATGTACCAGGATGGCCGAGTGGTTAAGGCGTTGGACTTAAGATCCAATGGACAGATGTCCTTGTGGGTTCAAACCCCACTCCTGGTAAATTGTCTTACAAATAATTTTGTAGCTGTTTGAACATGAAGGACAGTGGTCATCACATTTTGAATGAAGCTGATGGAAGAAGACAACAGGAGACTTCACTGCTGACAGAGAAGCACAAAATGTCCAACAGGAAGTCACCAAAATGTTGACAAGAACTGAAGTTTCTGACTGATGAGCCTCATTAGAGCTTTAAATATTTTATTATTTTCCAAAAACCACTGCTGGACGTCAGCGCTGTGACTACATCTGGTCACCTGATTATACAGTCACTGTTTCTCTTTGTTGTACCAGGATGGCTGAGTGGTTAAGGCGTTGGATTTAAGATCCAATGGACAGATGTCCTCGTGGGTTCAAACCCCACTCCTGGTACAATAGAGCCACACAGGTAATGTGGACCTTCTCTGTCTTTTACATTTAGAACTACAACAATGGAGGGAGGCTCCATGTTTGAAAGCCAGACAGAGAAATCTTAAAAATTCCAGAACCAGAGGTTTTCATTGACCAGATGTAACTGATTCTTTATATTTAAAGCAACATTTGCTATATTTAAAAAAAGCCTTCTACCCTTTTTTGTTGTGCTCATGTTTGTGGTTCCCTCATGGCTCACAGATCTGCAGGTCATGTATCGATCTTCAGCCATACAGTATCTTCAGTTGAAAGTGTGTGCACGTGAAAATAATGCATGTCTTGTTTTTATATTAGGACACTGCTCACTGATGCAGCTGCAGAAATCACATGATGTTTGACCCACATAAAGGAAACCACTGGGGCCACGAAGAAAACACAAGACGCAGGTGATGCTGCCCGTGAAGGCGTCGCGTGGACCCAGATGGTGACTCTCCAAGTCTTCTGCAAAGTCCACGATCAGTCAGACACAACAGGATGTGCGTTCACAAAACGGTAGAACACGCTGCTCTAACTCCTGCAGGTTCATGCAGCTTCTCTGCTCCACTGAGAATCAAACCTCTGACCTTGACCGTGACGATGCCTTGCTCTGCCCACGGATTTATCGCACAACTGCAAATAAAAAAATAAAAAAGACCAGTGAGGAAGTTTACGAAAAGCTCGTGTGTTTAAGAAACACCCACTCTGTGCTGGCACCAAAACAAGCACAGAGAAGAACGGAAGAAAGAGACGAGTGTGAGAAGACAGAGGTCACGGGGTTCGCGCGGGTGCTCAGAGGTGTGATGATGGGAACACAGCTGCAGAATTATCAACTCCCTGATTATCAGCGCCGAGCAGGACAGCTAAAATTAAACCATCAGATTGGGTTTGGAGCTGAGAGTCCAGACAGCTCAGAGGTGGAGGCCACGTCAGAACCTCTGCGTATCTGAGAACGACCGACAGAAACCAGAACCACAGGCGCCGTGCAAACTCCTGCAGCGCCTGAAAGCAGCACATGGACCAATCCTGACAGTGTTTCACTGAGTTGAAACATCTGAAAAAAAATTAAATAAGATAAAATAAAAGTTACAACTCTGTTCAGACAAAACTGGACTGCTTCCTCTAAACTTCAGTCATTTGGAAATAATGACAAATAACCTGGAAACAACAACAACAACAACAACAAGTCTAAGCTGTGAGAGATACAGTTTTTTTTATTTAGCAAATGTATATATGAGCTTTATTTTGAAAGGCTTGGTTAAGCCCTCTTCCTGTTTGCTCTTTCTGACTTTAAATCCTGAGTTCTGCTGAGGGAAACAAAGTTAGAGTAAAGCAAAGCATTCTGGGTAATATAGGAGCCAGTGACCCAGGCACTGCTGGTTTCCATAGTGATTCCTGCCTGGTGGGGGAAACTGCTGAGTCGCCGGTTGCCATGGTGATTCCCACCTTTTGGGGGAGCTGACAGGAATGGGCAGCACACAGCAGCACAGAGTAAAAAGTAAGCCTCAGACCATCTCTGAGTGAAAACTAGAAGTCCGATCAAAGAACTTCTTGAGCAGAAGGTTCTGATGGTACCACAGGTTCTGTCTGACCGTTCTACCGGGTCTTTTTTTAAGCTTTGAGGTCTGAGCTGGAGGTCCAAACGGGACTGGGCTGAACACTCACTGAAACTAAACACCGTCGATGAGGACTGTTTCCAAAGTTTGAGTGAATTTTATCCACATGAAAGAGTAGAAGAACCAGCAGCAGATGAGCTTCACACTGGTTGCCCTCAGAACAGGGAGCCCACCTCTGGACTGAGATGAACTAGCGTCTTCGAACTGAACGCTCACAAACGCACAGCTCCAGTTTCCTGAGCGGGGTCGGTCGGTGCAGCAGATAAGACGCCAACCAGCCGGCAGCAAACATCTCCTGCGTCCACAGCTAGAAGTCCAGACCTGAAGCTACTGGCAGAGGGATCCATTAGGGAGTTATCGACTGCACGCCGTGTGGAGAACGACCAAAAGCATTAGGCAGAAGAACTTCAGGGAGATTTAAGCTGTAGGCCGGCCTTTTATACTGGGAACCATTACAGCTCGTCACGTCGCTGCAGAGGGTCTGCCCAGTCAGGCTGAGTCAGCACACATCGTGAATCACCACATCGTCTCCAGCTCGCTGATTCTTCTCATCGTTCAGGAGCAAATCTTTGTCGTTCTCCTTCAGCGACCATCGTTCACGGATTAAAACGCTCGAAGACAGTCGTTCCTCTCCGCTGGATCTTTACAGGATATTACAGCGTGTCACAGCCGTCAGCGTGTTTTTACCTCCTGACCTCCGCAGAGCAAAGCAGCGCTGAGCGCCGACGGGACGACAGAGCAAAGAGTCGAGGAGAACGAAAAGAAAATTAGGAGGAGTGAGGAGGAGTGAGGAGGAGACGACAGCAAACAGAAAGTCACTTTGTCTTCAGGAGCTCCGGGTGGTTTCACACCACTACTCTGAGCTAATAGTTTGGACTAGCGTGTGTGTGTGTGTGTGTGCGTGCGTGCGTGTGTGTGTGGAACTAGCCGTCACCCAGAGAGCTCAGCAGCAGCTGTTCCAAATTAAAGCCAAATCAGGTCCTAATTGATGCTCCCAGGATCCCTGCTGCTCCCTGATTGGTGTACCTGTGCCCTGATTGGTTCCCTGATTAGAATCGATTAGTTGGCCCAGCTGGCCCGGGACACGAGACAATGGATCCATTTGCAAACGACCAACAGGGACCAGCTACAGAAAAGACAACATGATAAATCTGCGCTGAGACGAGTTTCAAACAAACTTCTCTGTTTCCTGATGCTCAATAATCCAGGTAGAAACATCTAATCCAGCCAGATGACCGGACTTCACCTTGTTGGAAACTTCTCCGTTTGTCTGTTTGTCTTCTTGTTTTACATCGTTCAGCTTGATGAAGGAGCAAAAGAAGACGTTGGGTTTTATAACTTTATTAATTTGTAATAAAGTTGTGCTTTTCAGCACAACTTTATTACAAATAAATTTTCTCAGAAGTTCCCAGAAATCTTTTCACTTCCTTTAAAACACTGTTCTGTTAATAAAGAGCTGTTTTGTTATTTAGCGCTGGGCTCTCATGTTCTGCTTGTTTTAGCTCATATACAGCTCCTTTTAGCTCATGCATTGCTTTTTTAACTCATGTATTTCTTGTTTTTGCTCATGTATTGCTTCTTTTAGCTTGTGTATTACTTGTTTTAGCTCACATATTACTTGTTTTAGCTCATATACAGCTCCTTTTAGCTCATGTATTTATTGTTTTTGCTCATGTATAGCTTGTTTTAGCTTGTGTATAGCTTCTTTTAGCTCACATATTACTTGTTTTAGCTCATATACAGCTCCTTTTAGCTCATGTATTTCTTGTTTTTGCTCATGTATAGCTTCTTTTAGCTCACATATTACTTGTTTTAGCTCATATACAGCTCCTTTTAGCTCATGCATTGCTTTTTTAGCTTGTGTAGTGCTCATTTTAGCTCATGTTCAGCTTGTTTAGCTTCAGACGTACCGTTGTAACTCATTCAACAAATGCTATCAGATCAGTTCACAGAAAAAGTCATTTCTTTAGTTTGTGTTTTTTAATTCCTGCTTCAGTTTAGATTCAAAACTTGACATCATCTAAAACTCTCAAGCTGTTTTTTCTCTCCCTGACCTGACAGACGTGGAGTTTCAACAGCCGATGATGGAACATCAGCAGCGTTGCAGATTTATGACCGGACGGTCTTTGGATGCATTAACATTAATATTAAAATAGCCCTTGCTGTCTCCTCCATTCATCAGAGAGAGGAGGCGCAGCCAAACACCTGAACCTCCACTTCGCCCTCGTCACCTGCACTAACCCCGGCAGGGTGGAGTTGTTCCTCCATCCTGCCGTCAGTCAGCTGAACGAGGAGACATGGACTCTGATTGGGACTGATTGTTGAAGCACTGAAGTCAAATTATTGTTTGATTACAAATCAACAAACAACAACAAGACTCAGTCTGACACATTTAAACACGAGTCTGCAGTTTTACATCTCTGCTTTGATTTCAATCAGACACGCCGACAGACAAAATCTTTTTATTTACCTGTTTGTTTGGTTACAAACAACCTGCTTTTATTTTGAAACTTTGCGGTGCACATTTCCTCGAACCGCCTTGGACCGTGAGGATGCATGACGCAGGTGACCAGAGGGGCAGCGTGGAGCAAACGTTGAAACGCAGCTGCAGCTTCAACGCTAACTTCAGCTGTCGTTGTTCACATGTCAAATGCACTCTTCTGCACGCAACGCAGAATGTGCACCACGTCGAATGGAACTCAACCACCGCTCACAACCAATCACCCAGCTGCACTCACTCAACAATCACCTTGTTCAGTCCTTGGTTCAGGTGTGACTCCGAGCTTTCTGCTGGTCTTTGTGCAGCAGCTGCTTAGTTTTCTGTCTCATCGGCTGTTTTTGGTTTTGTCATGAACATTTCAGCTGGTTGAGGTTCACCAGCCTTCATAAAGGCTCCTAAAGCCAAACATCTCACCACGTACCTGTCTAAATGAAGGTTACATAAATAAAATGTTACACAGAGCCAAATAGTTTAAAAAACAGGGCGTACTGTGAACCTGCTGAGGTTCTTGTCCACAGATTTGTTGCAGGGTGAAATAAAAAGCCACTCATTTTTTCAAGCTGAAGTTCAACCTTCAGCCATTTACAGCGTTTGAAGAGGTTCTGAAACATTTTTATCAAAGGTTTGTGAAACACGACCACACCACTCAGCTGCTAAAGAAGACTCAACTTCCTGAGGAGACTGAGGAAGTCCGACACGTGAGGCACCTGAGATCCTCGGCAGCTTTTACAGAGAGCATCTGAACCAGCTGCATCACAGTCTGTAGAGGACGGTGGAGACCACTGAGAGGATCTCCAGAACTCCACTGGAGCGTCTCCCAGTGCAGAGTCCTTCCTTCAGGACCACACCCACCCACAGCAGGGACTGGTCACACGTCTGCCCCCAGGATGGGGGCACAGAAGTGTGAAATGCAGGACCTCCAGATCCCAGAACTCCTTGTTTCCAAGTCCACCAGACTCGTAAAGTTCCCGTCACATCAAATGTTTCTAATAAACATTAAAGCATTTTTTTTTAGAAAAATAACATTAACAAGGTATTCCAATTTTTTTTTCAAATCACGCCGCTGAGATGAATTAGTGTTGAGATATTTGTGTGCACAGTAACAGGAAGTGATGACAGTATCAGGAAAGATCGTAGACATATACAGTACATAGATGCCTCATTGAGCACTGAATCATACAATCATATGTCAACATGGCTGCCATATTGGATTGGCAAAAGTGAAATAATAAGAGAAGATGCCTCATTAACTATGTTTACATGTGCAAAATTCTTTGATCGGATTGAAATGTATTCAAATTAAATAATTCAAATGTATCGTTTACACGGGCACAATCTGATCATGACGAGCGTTTACATGCAGCGCGCTTTTATTCAGAATAGAAGCACTAACATGCACAGAGTGGTAAACTTTCCTTAAAAAAAACCACAGAAGAAGAAGTTCTACTTCCAGGATGAACGTAAACAAACCTGAGCGCCCAAAATGTTGCTGGAGATGTTTCTGGACTCCCTGATTGAACTACAGGTAAAACAGATCATTTTGAGCTCTTTCAAAGTTGCTAGTAGAAATGTTGTTGCTCACAGACCAGTTTTGCTTCCCCGACATGTTAGCATCTAGCCAGGCGGAAACACATGAGGTAGTCATATGTCGCACATGCACAGTCAGATCAATTTTCCACAGTCAGAATAAAATGATCAGATTAGTGCTTACATGCACACCGTTCGGATTATGAATCGGCATAAACCACCCCTCTCATTCAGATTACAAAGTCATTCGGATCAAGCTGAATCAGCGCAGAATAATTTGAATGGGGCGTTTACATGACACATTTTATTCTGAATTTCCTTTAAATCCAATTATTAATATGTCCATGTAAACATGGCTACTGATTCAGAGAAAGCTGTGCGAGACTGTTCTTGTAGAAAGCTTATAACTTACACATATACACACATAGACTGCATATATATATACAGGTAGTCCCCGACTTACACCCCCCCACCCCCACCCCCGACTTATGGCACTTCGGACTTACGTGCAGCGCAGCGTTAGCATACATTTTCATGTATTTCCTCGACTTACAGCAAAAAATCCGGACTTACGAATGGGTGCGGCGCCACGTGTAATGATCTCCGACTTACGGCAAAATCGGGTTACAAACGGTCTGTAGGTACGG
>JARVLU010001354.1:35526628-35536686 GCA_031762415.1 Simpsonichthys santanae
GTATTCTTGTATCTGATGAAACTGTTTTTTTTATTGTTCTTTTAAAATGAATAAATAAACATCAAATCAAATCAAATAGTCGATCAGGGTTGTTTATTTAAAAGGTAATGCAGAATTTTATCTTAACCCTACGGAGTATTTAAACTTTCTCCATCACTACCTAAAAGTTTAACCCACAAAAGAAAAGAGCGTGCAGCACCTGAGATTACAGAAGCAACTGAAACTCTCAGAGTATTTTTAGGTAGAATTAGTGTAAATCCCTCTGTGCTAAAGGAGGTTTGCTTGTGTGCCAAGACTGGATTCAACTATGAGTTGTTTAAATTTAGTTAATTTTAATTCCAATCTGGTGGAACTACAGGCTATAGAAATGACTATTGTGTTAATCAATATGAAATGTGTCTCAAGGGGTCACATTATATTATAACTTCATTTTTTGCTGTTATGTTTTATAACATAAGCCAGAAGGAGATGCAGCCTGAAAATAGCAGAGATTAAAGGTAACCACCTGGGAGTCAGTGTTTTGTAACTGCACTGACTGACAACAGCTCTGCAGGTCGGCATTAGAGTGGCTAATCCCCACAGCGGCTGCAGGAAAGCCAATTCGTCGCCCAGCCATTTTAACGGCCTTAACAGATTTACACATACACTTCATCAACACAGGCATATGCACAGAGTGTTAATTAAACACGTCCAAACCACTCATCGCCGCCCCAACACATGCACAAGACTTCACATACTCACTCTGTAGAGGAAGTTGGAGCGACCCACAGTCCCAATCTTCCCCAAGTGGTTCATGAAGCACAGGTTTCCCTCGGTGGAGCCGTACACCTCGCACATTCTCACGTTCCCAAAGCGACTTAGGAACTCCCGCCAGACGTCCTGTCGCAGCCCGTTCCCAACTCCCATTTTCACCTTGTGAACTTTGTCCAACTCTGTCTGATTGGGGGGGGTGGGGGTGGGGGGGAAGCTGGGATTACTTAAACAGGAAACAAACATGGAAATGACTCGGGACATCTTTAAATAGAGTTCTGACATAAGTGGTCAGTGATGCTTTGCTGCTGATGTCTCTCTACTGCTTATTGTGCTAATGTAAGAGGAATTGTTATATTACTTGCACAAATATCTAATAAAAATCATCTGCAGAGCATACTGGACACTGGATGTAAAGTAACTGTTACATATGCTCCATCAGTGCAAGCATTTTTGCTTTAATTATTAAATAATAAGGAATAAAATGTCAATTGCTATGCTGATGATACTCTATTTACCTATGAGGCCTGATGAATACAAACAGTTACCGGTACTTAATAAAGCAGTGATCCCCAACCACCAGGCCGCAGACAGTACCAGGCCATGGATCAATTTGTAGTGGGCCAAACAGAAAACAATTTAAAAAACTTTTATTTTGAAAAATCACCGGATTCTCTCCACCATGTCTGTCAACGGCTCACTCTTGACGCAGGTCAACATACACAAGTGGTAAGTTTCAGTTTTTGTTAGACATGTGCAGATTGGTTCTATATTCATATAGTCATCATATATATTACATCATCATTCTTAGTTTGTAGCCAGGTCTCTCTTGTTTATGAGTCCTCCAGGCTCAATGAGATTAAGCTGCCTAAATAAAGGTTGAATGAATGAATGAATATTGCCCGTTCAGGTGGAGTAATTTATCTGCGTGGTCCAGAGCAGACAGGAGGTGTGCAGCCATGTCTGCTCATTTAAAGATTACACTGCATATTTTTCAACCCACCTGACAAAGAGTGACTATAAAACTATGAACTAAATAAGACTATAATTTTAAACAAAGCTTCCTAATATCACATCAGAGCACGTTTTGTCTTGAACTTTTTGAATTCACATCAGAGCTGTTCCTTCACATTCCTGCTTCTGTTCTTAAAAAAAAAAATCTCAGCCCCTAAAAGTTCAAAGTCATGGGCAAGTTTATTAAAAAACACAAATATAATTAAAGTTTTGCACTCTGCGCAAGTTCCTGCACTTTTGTGAACTGATGTGTGAATCACTGCAGAGCAGGGAGGAGGATGAGGCACAGCTGACCCCACTGTGGGATATACTCATTAAATGAGAAATTATTTATAAATCACACATAAAGTGATTAAAATTACATTTGAAATACAGGTGCTGGTCATAAAAGTTGATTGATTTCAGTAATTCCATTCAAAAAGTGAAACTTGTACTTTCATTCGTTACACACAGACTGATATATTTCAAATGTTTGTTTCTTTTAATGTTGATGATCATAACTGACAGTTAAGCAACTGAACAATCAGTGACCTCAGTTTGTCCTGACGTGAACGCCCCTTACCAGTTCAATAATGAGTTTACATCTTTTGTTTCATGTTAATCTACTGTAATAACCTTTGTAAAATACACGAGAATGCAGGAAATGGCATCTATTTTATCCAAAAATTCTCTGGGGTAGGACCTTCAGACCCTTATGCAGGTGTTGCCACAGCAAGTGAACTTGCATGATATAATATAGGTGATTGTTTTACAGCAGATGCCTTTCCAGACCAGACCTGGGTTCAAACTCAGCCTCAGGATCAACGAGCTATCACACTCCCTCTGGGCTAGATCATTTTAAATTTTCATGTTCAAAATAAATTGTAAAGTTGACTCAACGTGTTACTACCAGAGTCCTGATTGCAATTAAAAGCACAGATCATTCTACTGTATTTTAGCATTGATTCATCAGCTCGTAGTAAAATCCAGAACACAATATAAACCTGTTTTTAAGCTCAAGCATCCAGGGAGATAACAACAAAAAAAGGTTAAATCATATCATCTGGACCAGTTTCTTTAAGTGAAAAATGTTTCGTCCCCATCCACAGGACTTTGTCAGTCTGCAGCCTGCCAACCAGATGTGTCCCATAGGTAGCCTTCACTGCTGTGTTTCAAGCCAACCTCCTGTTGGAATCTCAGAAGTAGACTTTTAACACATGCAAACAGAGCACACCCGTCCAAAACAATCAACCATCATGTACAACAATCAAATGTTTTAGGCCAGATGGCCAACTTGCTACTTTTACTACCTAAAAAGTCATCTCACGATAGAAACAAGCAACCAGCTCTATGCCAACTGGCAACCCACCTCATTGTGTAAAACAGAGGCCGTTTTTAAACAGTATAAACATACATTTGACATTATACATAAACACTTCAAATAACATTTTACATACGGTAAGTAATTTTTTCTACATATTTTAAAAAATGAAACATCCTGACATCGTATGAGTGAAGCCCCTAGTGGTCGGCCACAGTATGAATGTTTGGGGTGCGCGACCACAGACGTATTTGTTTATGTCTATGTGTGCACCTGTCGCCTCGGCAACCTAGACGGGAGCGATAAACAGGAAACGGTGGTGTTGAAGGGGCAAACTACCTACAACCAATCGAATTTTGCTTTATTGTGCGGAGCTGGGAGATAATCAACTAGTTTCACTCAGAAAGAAAGTCAAGCCCAAATAAACAACTTCACGTTCAAAACAAGCCCCAAAAAACACAACCTGCAACTCACAAGATTTACAAGTGACTTTAGAAAAAAGAACAAGCCCAAAGTCGGTTATAATAAGCGGAGTTGACAGTTCGCGGGTCGGAAATCGTCGCACATGGTTTTCATTTGGGTGTGTGTGATATGCATATTCATAAAAGTTGCATCCTGATCAGCTTTGTATTTGACTTTTTTTTCCTACTGACCACAAACAAAGTTGTTTATTCAACAAACATTTTTCCCAAGCTGCAGGTCACATGTTTGCCTCCCTCCTGAGCCTTTCCCGTGCAGAGTTTGCATGCGTGGGTTTTCTCCAGGTGCTTTCTTCTCATGTGTATGTTTGATCACGTACTGAATCCAAATCGTCCCTAGGTGGATGTTTGTCTCACTTGTCTCTGGTCTTGGGGTGGACTTTTGACCGCAGGGTGTGCCCCATCTCTCACAGTTTCCCCACGGCCCTGCACAGAGAAGTAGCTAAAGAAAAATAGATGAGTATTCCATCCAACACTCAAATATCCCAGCAGTATAGAGTATTGTAGTGCACTGCTATATTTACTTATTACCCCGTGACCTGTAAAGGAAAAAGCGAGAAAAGATGATGAATGAATAACAATATAATAATATTAAACAGACTAATAGACCTAAATCTTTAGCCATTGTTTCTTTATGATTGCCTGCCACTAAAAGGCGAAGGCAAACAATAATGTTGTTTCCTGCGTCTTATAACTGTAAACCATCAGAAACCATCTCAGGGAAGCTCATCTGCACGCTCATCGGGGTCTCCACCTGACTGCAGTTCATCGTCGTATTGACTGGAGTGGGCAAATGCTCACATCCGATGGTGTATGACACGTTGGAGAGGTGTTCACTGTGCAGGGCAGATGGCAGATGGTGTCGTGTGCGTGAGCGGTTCGCTGATGTCACCGTTGTGAATCGAGTGGCCTGTGGTGGCGTGACGTTACAGGCAGGTGTGTGTCATGGACAGTGAACGCAGGTGGATTTTATTGATTATGAATGCACATAGATACAGTGACTAGATCCAGAGGCCCATTGTTGGACCATTCATCCACAACCATCCCTCATGTTGCAGCAGGATAATGCACGGCCCCATGTTGCAAGGATCTGTACACAATTCCTGGAAGCTGAAAACATCCCCGTGCTTGCATGGCCAGCATGCTCACCAGACATGTCACCCATTCAGCATGTTTGGGAAGCTCTGGATCGGCGTTTTCCAGTTCTTGACAATATCCAGCAGCTCACACATTAAAGAGGAGTGGACCACCACTCCACAGGCTCAGTCAATAACCTGATGGACTCTATGCAAAGGAGATGTGTAGCACTGCATGAGGCGAACGATGATCAGACTGGATGCTGACTGGTCCCCCATAATACAGTAAAACTGCACATTCTAGAGTGGCCTTTTGTTGTGGTCAGCCTAAGGCACATCTGTGCAACAATCATGCTGTTTAATCAGCATCTTGTTACGCTACACCTGTGACGTGGATGGATTTTCTCGGCAAAGGAGAAGTGATCACTTACACAGATTTACACAATTTGTGAACAATGAGAGAAAAAGACCTTTTGTGTACATAAAAAAATTCAGGTCTTTATTTTAGCTCATGAAAAATGGGAGCAAAAACAAAAGTGTTGCATTCTCGTTTTTGTTCAGTGTATTTTGCATTTTAAAATCCTTGTCTGACCTTTGGGTCCTCATGTAAATCTGCATTCCTGGGTGCAGCTCACCAATAAATCTGGCATGTCCATGATGACTGAGAACACACAGAATCCTGTAACACCAGCACTGGTGTCCAGTTGTTTTAGTGTGACGAGCTCACACTTTTAGTTTGTTTCACTTTCAGTTCCAGGTGGGGGAAGGGGCAGCACGATGGATCAGTGGTTAGCACTGTTGCCTCACAGCAAGAAGGCCCTGGGTTGGACCTGGGGTTTTTCTGTGTGAAGTTTGCATGTTCTTCTTGTGCTTGCATGAATCTTCTCCGGGTACGCCGGTTTCCTCAAAAACATGCATGTTAGTCGGCCTTGAGGCCCAGGCCTCTCTAGTTTAATTTAGTTTAGTTTAGTTTAGTTTAGTTTAGTTTAGTTTAGTTTAGTTTAGTTTAGTTTAGTTTAGTTTAGTTTGGTTTGCATGGTATGGTGTAGTTTTGTATAGTATGGTGTTTGTGTAGTATCAGGTGTTCTGTGTTATGTTATCCATCATGGCTGTGATGCAGCTTCTCTCAGCAGAGACGTAGAAGGTTACATCCTCACTGAGCATTTAGCTTCCATCTCCAAAGATAAGTACACACACATCAAGTACCATCAAAGAAACATTTACAGAAGTGTGTGTGTGTGCTGAATGTGAACTGTATGTTTAACACAGCTGCAGAGAGCATGCGTGCACACTCACACACAACATGTGCGCTGCAGAACGAAGACGCTGCTGACTGTGTTAAACAAGCCCTTAAATCATCTCTGCCAAATGGAGGGATCAGAGAGAAACGAGGGAGGGGAGGAAGCTTTTCCCCGCAGGCAGAGAACCTTAAGAACCGTATTGTTTTTCATGGAAAAACCTCAAATTCAAGTCTCAGCTCCCTAGAGACGCAGCGCTCATTTAAGCTGTAATTTCTAACACGGTTCTGAGTAAGCGTGCACATGAAACTGCACGAGATCTGCATGTGAGAGGCGGATTCTTGGAGGAAGGAAACAGACAGATGGAGGCAAGGGACCATTCAGGGAAAGGAGATTCAAAAAATCTCCAATTATATTTTCTGCCTCATTTTAATGAAGTGCAGAAGTAATTCCCTCATGAACGCTGCAGTAATCACCCAAACAGGCTGATTATGTGACAATCATGCTTTGAAGAAAGTGCAGCATGGAACTAGGTGTTTTTAAATAGAAACGCCTGACAAGTAAAGATAATTAAAATATATTTTGTTTTTATTTTTGGAACAGAAGCATTTTGTCCCTCTTGTCCTCGTGTTGGAGTGTCAAGCTGTCCTTTCGTCCCGCTGGTTCGTTGTGACGATAATTATCCAGCAGGAGATTTGGCTCCGGCTCCCAAATAGATGAGAGTAAACCTCACTCCACAGCTCTAATCTGAGCATGAGCATGAAAATATATTATTTGCTCTGTTTTCTTTAACAAGTTGATGTTAAATAGCTGAAACAAGCCTGTCTTGCGTAATGAGACTCTTTGGGAAGGATGTGACGAATGTTTTTATCAGCGTCTAATGATTCAAACCAGCCATGTTTCCAGAACATTTGAAGGATTAATCCAGCTTCAAAAGCATTTTCAAAGCAGGCTGGAGTTTTCTTTTTGAGACTGCGTGATTTTTTTTTTTACCTCCTTCAGCCTCTCTCAGCTGCTTGGCATGCAGCTCCTGGCTTCTTTTATTCCTCAGATTGACTCTCAGAGATGACGGACCTGTTGAGCTCCAGCTCTGAATCATACTTGTAGGTTGAGAGAGCAATTAATGACGGTGATTAAACTTGATGGTGAGATTATTGGAGTCCCCTCGTGCCCCCTCGCTCTCGGCTCTGCTGCAGCTCCTGTTCAGGCAGGAGTCATTTCCTCCCTTTCAGCTGAGGATTTCGTCGTGCATTATTTGTTCACGCTGACGGAGGGGAGTGGGGCTGAAAGCACAAGCTCCCTCTATGACTGAACGTTATTTATCAGCTGGAGGGGAGATGTTCTGCAATCAGACCATTCTGTTCACTGAGAAAAGAGAAAACACACGGATGAATGAGCCAAATGGAGTCAGATCAGCGAGATGAACAGAAACAGCTTTTCATTCAACCTTCATTTATACAGGCTGGTATCACTGAGACACGAAAACTCATTTACAAGAGGGACCTGTTCCATTCAGAACATATAAAGTACAGACAATAATAACAATAAACTACAGTAAAATGCAGTTAAAAGAAAAATAGTCTTATAAAACAATAAATCAAGGTGCTGTAAAACAGGGTGAAATACTAAAAACAAGAATGTATTTGATTTGATGTTTCAATTGACATTATCAAATGTTTGAAACCCCTTAAAGAAATCAAGGTGGACAACTTCTGTTCCTGTTGCAAGATGTTCCAGGTGCAGGAGCTGAGTAGGAAAAGGCGTTTTTGACAAGCTCAGTCTGCACTGAGGGAACACTGCAGGTAATGATGGCCTGATCGAGAGTGCATGTTGTAACTGCACAGATGATGTGACATGTGGGAGGAGATATGAGAAGGCAGCAGACCAAGGAGGGATTTATAGATGAAGATGAACCAGTGTGAGAACCTACGTGTAGATAATGATGACCAACTGACCAAGGAGTACAGGGTGCAGTGATGGGTGCAGTAGTTACAACCAGTTATGAATCTTAGTGCACCATGGTAGACAGCATCCAACATCTGCAAGCAGCTGGCAGTGGCATTCATGTAAATAATGTCACCATAGTCCAGGCAGCGGTTATAATGAGTTTTCTGGCATTCAGAGTTAAACACCATCTATTTCTAAAAAATAAACCCAGTTTTAATTTCAGTTTCTTTATCAAGTTTTCAACATGTGGATTAAAATAGAGATGTGCATCGACCAAAACTCCCAAGTATTTATAAGAATCTACAAATTCAATGGGAACGCCATGCATGGATGAGAGAGGAGGAAGAGTTGATGGCACCGGCTTTCTGTTGGAAAACAACATCCCTTTGGTTTTATCAGCATTTATCACCAGCTTGAGGTGGAATAAGTCTGACTGGATAATGTCAAATACAAACTGTAGAAGCTGGAAAACCTTGGCAACTGTGTTAGCTCGGCAATAAACAACAGTGTCGTCAGCATAGAGATGCAAGGATGCAAAGCTAAAGCTGTGGTGAATCCAGCAGAAGGCTCAGGACAACAACTTGTCTCATCAGTTTAGCTCTAACTTTAGTTTATTGGTTCAAAAATGTTTATTTCATCAATGGGAAACAATGTGCGCCAAGACAAACTGATATTATAATATCAATGTAAATGTTGTGGTCTGGTGCTGGAGGCAGCAGGTCCAGGAGGGAGACCCAGACCTCCCTTTAGCTCCTCCTGAAATATTCCAATTTCATTCCTGACCAGAGTGGATATTTATAACGCCTACAGAAGGTTCTGCTTGTGTCCTGGTGGCTCTGACCAGAAGGAACCACCTGGGAGGCCTCCTCATCAGATGTATGGACCTCTTCAGCTGATTCCTTTGGATGAGGAGGAGCAGTAGCTCTGCTCTGAGCTCCTATGGATGATGGAGCTCCTCATCATATCTCCAAGGTTAATCCTGGCAACCCTACAGAGGAAGCTCATCTTGTCCACCTACATCCAGGATCTATTGAATCCTGATCTAGACATCAGGACCATCTGTCAGGGTTGGAATGAAGACAGACCAGTGAATCCAGAGCTTTCATATCAGCTCTTTTTTTACAACAACAGACTGGAGCAACACCCTAATTACTGCAGATGAGGCCCTGATTGTCACTCATGCACAACACTCGCCGATATTTGAACAGAAATGGACCCTGACCCAGAGGAAGGGGTTCTACTGGTCAAACCACTTGAATCACATCTGGAAAGAGCAGTTATGTTTTTGTTTTACACATAAAATTACATCATCATATCATAACATGTCATGTTCATTAATATTTTTACAGGATGAAGAAGGAACACATAAAAAAACAGAATCCATTCATCAAAAATCTAAAAGTTTTCTCAGAGGACAGGGAGACCGTCATCATTCAGCACCACGGACAGCGCCTCAGTGTTTCAGTACAAAGGTTCTGGTTGAACATGAAAACACGTCTAACTGCAGGAGATAAAGATTTAAACTGTTTGTAAACCATCAAATATCTTCTCACAGTCTTCATGAAACCTTCAAGTCTAGTTCTTCCTCCCAGAAGTGAGACCCAAATGACCCCCAAGAGCTTCATGAGCGCCAGGTCTGACCGGATAGTGTTCCCACCTGTCTGCAGTTTGTAATCAGCACACCTGTCCTGTCACCTGGTCCTCTCAGGTTGTTGGTCCTGCTTGTCTTCTGTTCCTGACAGGATTGCACAACCCTTTTGTTTGTTGTTTGTTGTTTGTTGTTTACCTGCCTACCACCTGCTGCTCTACATCTTTGGTTAAAAACACTAAAACCAGAGACTTTCAACACAGATGAGAAATTCAAACTTCCATCAGACTGAAACAGAAACAAGTCTGTCTCCGTCTGTGTCTCTGTCTCCTTCTTGTCTGTGTCTCCTTTAGGCTCCTCCTTCTTTCTCACCTGTGAGTTGGACTCAACGTCCTCCTCTGTTTGAAGCAGCTGCAGTTTGAAATCTGGGACTGCACAGAAAATAGATTTGGACAGAGACAAGTCTCCTGACAGGATTTAGAGAAAAAGACCCAGATGTTTGCAGCTGTGAGCCTAATTTATTCACACAACAACACATTAACAAAACGACGTCTGCAGATAGAAAAGTTTATGATGAAGAAACGTTTATGGACTTATTGATGAAAAGATCATTTGTTTTGTTGCTGGTGGAGAACTGAGGCGCAGCTCCTTCTCACAACAGATCCA
>JARVLU010001354.1:35622746-35634549 GCA_031762415.1 Simpsonichthys santanae
TAGGTTTAGGCACAACGGTAAGGGGGTTAAGTTTAGGTTTGGGCATCTGGGTCAGGTGTAAGGTTACGTTTAGGAAAGGGTTACATAAGCCGAAAAAAAAAAAAAGACACTTCCTGGTTTGCACACGTCACACGCTGCATGTTATCAGCGAAAATAACGATAATAACTACCTTTACACCTGTTAGGAGGTACAGGAGGGACAGTCTGACTGCTACATATGGGGATGATAACAACTAATAACGTCCATTTAATGGACTGATAACATCTGAAGCCACTGATGCAACTATCTATGAAGAACAAGTCAGCTGTCCAATTGTAGAAAAATACTGGATTAATCAAAAGAAAAATCTCAATTTTGATCCTGACATTGACTTACCAAATGTATGCATCAGCATGATGCTTGTTAGAAATACTAACGTATAAGTAAATTTGTTGTATACTTTTAAAAGTTGTGTATGTTGAAACTTTGCATGTAAAACATTAGCTTTAGTCATATGTGAACAGTCATTATTTTTAACATTTCCATTCTTTACAGAACAGACAATAATCACTATGTTTATTACAGCTGTCTGTCAGCCGCAACAATAACCGAACACAGAGGACATTCAAGTTCAGTTTGTGGTCTAATTGAATCAAGTCCAGGGACAGCTGCCCACATTATTTATTTATGAACAAATGCTGTACACTCAGATACTAATTTATAAAAAAAATAAAAAAGAGCAAATGCAAACTACTCAAAATGCATAATCAAAAATACAGTGATGCAGATTCATTATCTAAGAACTTCTAAAATACAGGCTTCAAGCTCATATTTGAGTGAGAAAGGCAAGTATCACAGCAGCACTGTGTAATAAATGTAGATCAGCACCTGGGAGTTGCTAACTGTGTGTACCATTCATTAGCATCCACTAATTGTTTCTGTTTATCTTTTTCACATTGCATTACTTGATTCTATTCCAATACTTTATTTGATAACACTGTTTATTTTAAACCTAAACTGAGCCACAATGAAGGAAAGATATACACAACAGATTGCCATTTCTCACATTCAGTAATTCTGGAGGGGTTTCTCAATATGATGTGTAACACATCCCAGGTGTTCCATGTTTCGGCATTTGTCTTGAACTGAGAAACTTGTGAAAAAGTGTCTGCAACCAATAAACGCTAAATCCTCTCATTGTTGTGTGCAACTTGTATGTCACATTAGAAAAGCTTCATAACTTGTGTCACTCCAGTGTCCTGATGCATGCTCAATCATCCAGGTAAATAAATTCAAAAAAGTTGTTGTGTGTCAAAAGAAGTTGTATAATATTACAATAAAACTGATTAGTCACGATGATCTAACACCACTACCGGTCCAACAATAAAAAAAAAAAAAGATGCTGGTTCTTTTTTAATACATTCAAACTTGAAAAAAATATGACCCATCCATCCATCCATCCATCCATCCATCCATCCATCCATCCATCCATCCATCCATCCATCCATCCATCCATCCATCCATTCATCCATCCATCCATCCATCCATCAATCCATCCATCCATCCATCCATCCATCCATCCATCCATCCATCCATTCATACATGCATCATCTTCTGCTTGTTTCAAAGTTGGGTTGTGGGGTCAGCAGCTTGAGCAGGGAGGCCCAGACATCTCTTTCCACATCCACCCCTTCCAGCTCTTCTAGGATGACTCCAAGGGATTCTCAGGCCAACAGAGATACATAGTCTCTCCATTATGTCCTGGGTCTTCCCCGGGGTCTCCTCCTAGTCAGATATCCACAAAGCACCTCCCTAGGGAGACACCCAGATAGCATCCTTACCAGATGTCCAAACCCCCTCAACGGGCTTATTTTGATGTGGAGGAGCAGCGGCTCTACTTGTCTGTCTCAGATAACTGAACTTCTCACCCTATCTCTAAGTGAGAGTCCAGCTATTCTGTATAATAAACTAATTTCAACTGCCTGTGCCTGCTATCTCATTCTTTTGGTCACTACCCAGAGTTTGAGGCCATAGGTGAGGATAGGAATATAGATAGACCAGTAAACAGAGAGCTTTGCCTTACAGCTCAGCTACCTCTTCACCACAATGGCCCAACGTAGAGTCTGCAATACTGCAGACACTGCACCAATCCGTCTGTCAATCTCGTGCTTCATTTTTCTCTCATTCGTGAAAAAAAAACAAACTCTGAAATACTTGAACTCCTCCACTTGAGGCAGAACATCAACTTCGACCTGAAGAGAGCAATCCACCCTTTTCTGACTGAGGACCATGGCCTCAGATTTGGAGGTGCGGATTTTCATCCCAGTCGCTTCACACTCGGCTACGAACTGCTCCAGTAAGAGCTGAAGATCACAGAATGATGATGCCAACAAGACTATATGATCCGTAAATAGCAGAGAATGAATCGTGAGGCCACCAGACTGGATTCCCTCTACCCCATGGCTGCACCAATAATTTTGTACATATTGTCATTATGCACAAAATTGGTGCCAATGGGCAGCCCTGGCAGAGTCCAACTCCCACGCTGAACTTGCAACTTTCTAGTTTTCATATTGCTAAAATATATGATTGGGGTTGCCAAAGATTGATGTATGAGGGCCAAGGCCACCATTGGCCACCTTCTGGGTTTGTCATTGTGCCTGGTATCAAAAAACACACATCTAAAAAAAACTACAATATTCAGTATTTGAATGCCTCAGCAACAGGGGGCATTGATATAATGCTTATTTTTTAATCATTGCCACCTGGTGGTAGTACAGTCATCTTTGCCTGTGTTTTGGCCAAAACTTGTCATTACTGGACAGATCACTGGGTGTAAATCCAGTAAACTCATTAACTTTTGGATCTAACCTAATTCGAGATGGTATCCATAGCTAAACAACCTTATTCAATGCAAAACAATTAATTTTTTTTCTACTTCACAACATAAGCTCATACTTGATGTGGTAGCAACACAAACACAAAGCACTCCACATTGTACAGTCAACCATATTTGATAGTTTGGCTCAGAAGATAGTTAGAATATCTTTTGAACCTTTTGATTTTTTTTCTCAAGCTACTCTCACAAATCAATAATCAATTGTGTATCTACAACTCTTTGGTCTTTGGAGTCAAACGAGTACAAGATGGCCTCCACAGTTAATTAGTGTTAGCCAACACAAAATGACAATAACAGGAAAATGACAGACACTGAGCTGAATTTGATGTGGCAGCAGACGTACTGTCAAACTGGCATGAGGTGGGTGATATGTATTTCTTCAAATAATGTTAGGAATTTAATTAAATGATAGTGCCATTGGGCTTTTGTCTAAAACACACACACTCACGCACGCACGTACGCACACACACACACACAGCCTCAGCATGTAAACCATTGCAGGATACCATTCATTCAACCTTTATTTAGGCAGGTTAATCCCATTGAGCCTTGAGGACTCATTTACAAGAGAGACCTGGCTACAAACAAAGAATGATGACAACAGCAACAGTAGATTTTCCTTGGACAATCAACAATAGACAATCATAAGAGAGAAATACAGTTTTTTTTAAACAAGTTAAAACAAAGATGTCAAAGTATGAAAACAGACAGATTAAAAGGCAAATGTAGAAAACAAAAAAAAAAATCTAATTGTTTTTACTGGCTTTTTTTATATAGCTCGTTTCTTGAGCACAAAATAAAAAAAAAAAGGAATAATTATTGTTTTATGATTTAAAAACTTCTCTGCCAAAAAAGATGGAAGATAAAAACCATTTTGGGATGAAATTAGATGAAAACATCTCGTGAAACGGTTCTGATGTGGTCTGGTACCAGGTTCTGTGCAGTTTGGCTTCAGATCTGTGAGGAACCCAGGCTCTTCACAGAAAGATGTTCAGATCCCTCCATGGAGCAGGGATCCTGTCTTAACTGGATCCTTTGGACGGAACCACATCAAGAACCATCATCCATCAACAGCTGATCCATCTACGGACCGTCACGCAGAGGAAACCGGGTCAGAAGAGACAGGGATTCCAGAAGAGCAAATGGAATAAAGTCCAGGTTCTGTGAGGATATGGGCTTGGATCAAGGTTCTGAGATGGTTCCAAGTGGCTCCAAATGCTCAGCCACACGAACTCTAAGAACCTTAGATCCATGGTTAAACATGGTGGTGGTACCATATTTGTTCTGGGGCTGTCTGGCTGCAGAGGTCCAACAGCCCAGTTCTGTGATGACAGCATTGATGCAGAATCAGTGCAGCTTTTCACCAAGACCAGATTCTGCTCATTCCAAAGACCCAGGAGGGGACGGGTTCTGGACCGGCCCGACTTGTGATGGGGAGGACCAGTCATCCACTTTCACCCACCAGCCGGGTCAGAACCGGGTCCCATCCTTAAAGCCTCTTTTGGAGCAGAGTCGCTGCAGAACATGAGATTATTCTCTAATTATTCTCTTTAAACCCTTTCGTTCTGTCCAGATAAAAAAAATTTAATTTAGCTCCAAACTTTAAAACTTATTTTCCAGAAGAGTATTTCACATGACTCACTTATTGAAATAAATCCTGATTTTTATCAACAGACCAAACAGGAAGTACCTGAGCAGCACTTCCTGTTGACCACGGTCTGTGTGAACCCGCATCACGTTTAAGACTTTTTTTAAAAAGTTATTTTTGAGGAAAACTGGCATCGTTTGTTTTTCCAGCAGCTTCTTCTGGTGGAAACAACCATAGACAGAAAATGAGCTGATTCAACATAAATTTATTAAAAAAAACTTTCAAAATAAAAGCCACAGATCAATGATCTGCTGCTTCGAACAACTTATTTTATTAAACCCAGGAATGTAACCAAGCATAAAAACAAACCAAAAGAGCAAAAAGTGATGGAACTTGTTTAATAGTTTGGGTTGTGTTTGATGACAGGAAACCAAAAACACAAACTGGAGGTAAAATGGAGACCAGGTGTGACGGAGCCCCGAGCAGCTGGTTCTGATGGACCCGAGTCCTGAACAGACGCTGCAGCGCCAAACTCAGCAAATAAAAACAAACTTGTTTATTTCGATGGTGAAAGTGATCTGCAGATCAACGACGGATGTTCTGCTCACTGACACTCTGCAGGGGGGGGGGGGGGGCTGATTTGGACATTTATTGTGAAATGTGTAGCAGGAAACAGCAGCTGGCGGCTTCCTCCCACTTTATTTAGAAGTACAGTATAAAGACCAGAACCTACAGGTCCGACTGAGCAGACCGAGACAAACGTGACTAAACTCCTCATCCTCCTCCTTCTCAGCCTCCTCCTCCTCCTCACAGGATCCAAGCCTGTTTAAAGTCCAATCCAAAGTTTATTTCGTTTACGTCATCACGTTACAGATCTGTCCGTGCCTTGGCGGCTGCAGGAGCATATTTGGGCATGAGTTCCGTGATTTTGCGGATGAAGTCGGACTTTTCGGCACAGCCTTTGCACGACTCGCCCCACTCCTCCAGAATCTTCTTCAGGTCCTTCACTTTCAGTTTCTTCAGGTCCACTGTGGTCAGGTCCAGCTGTTTGTCTGCAAGAGACAAAAATGAGACATGTTCAACCTTTTCAGGCCCAGAGAGGACACGTTGTCCTGAGCGACCCGTCTCGGCCCGTCAGAACCTCACCATATCTCAGCTCACAGATCTGACCGTCCTTCTTCTTGAGTTTCTCGCAGATCTTCTCCACCGGGACGTGGTGGCTGAGCGGTTTGGACACCTCGTTCACGATCTTGGTGGCTGCATCGCTCGTTGCTCCGATGTAATAACACTGACCGAGAAAAGAACAGAGAATTAGACGGGTTCTGGAGGTTCTGAGAACAGGTCCACATCCACCTATTTTCTAACTGAACCGATAGAATTAACCTTATGGAAAATAAAGTTATTGTTATATGTTGTAAAATGATGCTGTGATGAAATCAAATCTTTGTACGTGTTGGTTTGGACCAATCAGAACTTGGCCTGTCACGATAACAAATTTTGCTGGGCGATTAATTGTCTCAGAAATCATTGTGATAAACGATAATAGTTTGAAATTTGATAATAATTATTCATTATTGTCACATGCATCTTGTTGTGGCTCCTCAGACTGAAGAAGTCTTTTGGATGAAAGACGAAACGTTTCAACAAGAAGAAACCGTCCAGAGGACCTGACTGAACTTTGTTAAACCCTGAGGAATTTTACATTTATTTTAAATCAGGTAAAACTAGCAGCAATAGGTTTTTGAGGTGAATATATTTATAATTTACACCAGATAATCAGAGGAGATGTTTGATTAAATCAGAGGTTTAACTTTTTTTAAACCAATAAACTGAGGGTTCGGTGGATCATGTGTGGCACTCTGGATTATTTTGTCTATTTTGTTATGGCGTCATATCTTTATTGTAATGTCATGTTGTGCTGTGTGTTATAGGTGATGCTTGTATTATTCTCTACTCGTTGTTTTGTGGGATGTTTCTTGTTCTTACCTGCCTGAGGACAACAGATGAAAATTAGCTGTTGTGCTAACTCCGGCATATTTACATTAATGCTTACTGCTAACACGTTGATTTATATGCATTGTCCTAATTTAAATAAATAAATGAATAAATAAATGAAATGGTTCACTCACAAAGCGGTTATCTTTTCCTCTGGCGGCGCCACAGCTCTTCAGCAGCGCCGTCTCGATGTCTGCATTGTTGAAGTTTGTGTTGCTGTCCTTCAGAGTCTGATAAAACTTCTCCAGGAAGCTGACGCACACTGAAACACAAAAACAAAAACTGAAACACAAAAACAAAAACTGAAACACAAAAACTGAAATACAAAAACGAAAACTGAAACACAAAAAATGAAAAACGAAACACAAACAAAAACTGAAGCACAAACAAACAAAAACTAAAAAAACAAAAACACAAACAAACAGAAACTGAAACAAAAACTGAAACCAAAACTAAACACAAAAACTAAAAAACTAAAATTCAAACACAAAAACCCAAACACAAACAAACAAATCTATTTACCGGTACCTTTGAAGCTGCTCGTAAACAAGTTTAATGTTTGAAAACTTTGTTTCATTGAATCTAAATTATTAGGAAAATTAACAATTATTGATCCACTTCACTAGAATTTGATGCTGATACTTTAGTTTTGTTTATAAAAAAAATCATATTTTTAATTTATTTTAAATAAATGTTTATTTTCAGCTGCAGCCGCTTCTAGACCAGAAAACGACCAAATCAAACGTTTTCATTTAAGAACTCTTGTTTGGTACACTGAAATACCGTTAAAAAAAAAAAAAAAACCCTGACATTTCACCATCCAAAACATTATGACCACCCTCATTATTCAGCTGGACTTTTCCCTGACCCGTCTCCTCCTGGACCCTGCAAGTCCTCTGAAGTTCTTCTGTGGTTTCTGACACAAACCCGTCAGCAGCAGATCCTTTAAACTTGGATGCTCTGAAGTGGGACTACTGTGAATCGGGCCTGCTGGTCCAGAACATTTCTCAGACGTTGGACTGGACTGGGTTCGACAACTTTAACTGGTTGTTGTGTTACTCAAACTGTTATTGGCGTTTCTGCAGCATGGACGAGCGTGGAGCATCACTCCTGATGACAGCCCATCATCAGGTTCTGCAGGTCAAAGGAACGCCCATAGAACCTATTCGTTCTGCAGGTGGGTTCTACAAGAACGTGCCGTACAAACAGCAGGACCCAAAGATTCAAAATAGAAATTTGTCCACAGCATCACTGCTACTTTCAGCTAGCATTTTTAGCTTTCAGCTCAGTTTCCTCAGCTACTTTCAGCCTTCATTCTGTATTCACACAAAAAGTATAATTATCTAGTTTTATTTTACATTTCCTCCACTCAGTCAATATTTTATTTATATTGGTTATTTATCTTTTTTTAAACAAACAACTTTATCAACCTGCAGAAACCTCCAGAATCACATTTTCCTGATCTTTTCGTGTTTCTTACCTGTCTAAAACTGTTCTGTATATCTTTTATTTATATATATATATATATATATATATATATATATATACATATATATACATATACATATATATACATATACATACACTATATACAGTACTGTATACAGTACAGTACAGTATACTGTACTGTATATACACACAGTTTTTACAACACTTCCTGTGGATGTTAGCTTTGATAGATGTTTGTCTCTGTAAAAGTCTTAAATAAATAAACAGAACGAGATCTGCAGCTGAATGCATTAATAAACCAAGTGTAGTTGAGCTGATTTTCTGGCTGTTTGTTAGTTTTCCTGCTGATTTTCTGGCTGTTTGTTAGTTTTCCTGCTGATTTTCTGGCTGTTTGTTAGTTTTCCAGCCTGGCAGCCCTTCGCTAGCCGCGGCTAATAGACGAGCTAACACTCGGTCCTACCTTCACATTCTCCTTCCTTCAGGGCTTCAGTGGCTCCAGGCACGAGGGTGAGCGCGAGAGCCACCGACAATCCGCTCAAAAACAACATTTTGACCCGAATAAACTCTCAAAGATGTCCGATAAACCTCCGTTCAACACGACCGCGCTGTGCTCATGAGATTCTGCCTCTGACAAACGCCGGTAAACTGAGTGAAAGCCGAGGTTTGACTCAGCCGGCCTCTGATTGGTCAGAAACTCCAGAGTGAACCACGCAAACCCCTCTGATTGGATAGAGGACAGTAAAGGGCGGAGCATTCGGGGTACAACGTCCAGTTGGCGCCGTCTGATTGGTCCAGGGACACAGCTCCAAATACGTGTTGCACCGGCGAGTTCGTTCTTATTCAGCCGGACTCTGATTCGGCTAAATATGAAGGAGCAGCTCTATTAAACGGAGGACAAAGTATTTCCCGGCAAGATCAGTCAAGAGAGATTTGAATTTAAATTAATAAAGATCTGTCAACATTCTGCCCTTAATGCGGGTTCCATTAACGGCCGTTGACGTTTCAGTCATGGAAACTCCGCCTACTTGGTGCGCCGCTCCATCCGCCGGGCAATAAATGGGGGGGAGCCAGTGGCAGAAATAGAGGCTCGATTAAACTGGATGGGTTAATACACAGAAAATTAAAACTTGGCAATTTCAAACATGAAATTAAAAAAGTAGGTTTGAATGTAGATGTCTGTGGCACTGATTAAAAAGAATTCCTACAGAAAAAATGTAATATAATTTTATTTTATTAAACATTTTATAACTTTAGAATATAAAACAAACTGGTGATTCTCAGATCGAAACAGTTCATGGTTATCACATCTTTACATGAACACAATCAGCCATTAATCAGTTAAAAATGTCACTGCCTCCTGCACATGGCCGTCTTCGTTCAAGGTTTTTTTTAATCGCTGCCTTTACACAAACTATTAAATATCTTTTAAACACCTCTCCTTTTTGTTTCAGGTGAAAGTTTCTGATTAGATTTTGTCAACAGGACTCTTTTCACTCAAAGTGTTTAAAAAGGGAACCAAACTGTGAGAAGCAGCAGCCAAAGTCAAAATACAAAACTGAAAGACCTGAACGTTTGGAGATCTGTTGATCCAGACTGGTTCAGCAGATTACAGCGATCTGGATCACTGGAACGAAGAGGTGGATTACTTTAGATCTGCTGTGGGTCAAACTCTGAAACCAGAGCTCAGGAAGTCTTTAGAGACACGACCTGAGTCAGAACCAGAAAATGAGCTGCAGAAAAACACAAGTGTCCAGTTTTAAAACGTGTCTCTAAACTTTACAAGAACTCAAACTTTTTCCACTTGTTTATTGAGTGAAGTCCAGACAGGCGAGTCCAGGCTGCGTGTTCAGACTCTCATCAGAACTTTGGCAACTTCATCTGTAAATTTCAACATTTCAACACAAACTGATTCATCGAGCACGAAAAGATAGATCCAAACTAACGACAAACTGTGCGCTCTGCTCAGCTTTAGAAAGAAAAAGGCATTTGAACCTTTACATTCCATTTAAACGTCGACGTTCCGCCCGGCAACAGAAAGACTTTGTCATTTCTGGTTGGAGAAGCATCGCTCCTTCAGGTGTACATCATCTCAGCCATGTGGGACATCTTCTTGGGGATGTAGAGGTAATACTCCATGTAGCCGGATAGGTCTTCTATCGTGATGTCGTCCACGTAGGCGCGCGCCTGCTCCGAGCACGAGCGTGGCGAGCCTGACGACGAAGAGGAGGAGGGAGAGTGAGCACCGACAGTTCTGGGTGCGACCCGGTGGCTGGGCGGGTTCCCCTCGCACTCAGAGATGACGCTGCGGAGCCCGGTGAAGGAGTACACCTCCATGCCGCTCCAGCCCTGATGGGACCGGCAGCTGCAGTGAGGTCCAGACTCCTGCCCGCCCCCCTCCTGGGGATCTGAGGCCCCGCTCGGAGCGCAGGAGCAGGGGGGGCCCTCTGCAGAGCTGTGGAGCTCGGATAAAGACCGGAAGTCTTCGGCTCCGTCCCGGGAACTTTGCACATCTCCGGACCTCTCCCCATCCCACCTGGGGGAGGCCGCAGTTGTAGTGGTCTCTCGTAAGGAGGTGCCGCCGTACCCAGGACAAACTCCAAACACCAGAGGGGAGACGCAGCCGGGCGCGGCTGAGGACGACGCCTCCGTTTGGACCGGGGCCCCCGCAGAGGAAGCAGGTACGTCATCACCTGCAGACTCGCTCAGGGACAGGCGCTGGTGCTTCAGGCAGCCAGCAGGGGGCGACAGGGCCGAGCTGCTGCAGTAGGTGAACTTCGGGGGGTGGAGGATGGGGGACTTGGACCTCCGGCGTCGCTGGCTTCTAGACGAAGCTCCTCTTGAAGTTTTCCTCACGCAGCTAAATAAGCAGAGACACAAGATGAAGTTTAAAAATTAAAAAAGTCAAACTTGGTTCAGCATCAGAAACATGGACGTCCTGCAGGAAGTGCTTCGGGTCAACAGCGCCCGTTGTCAATCACAACAGGTGTTTCGTTTACCGAGCGGTTAACACGACGCACAAACGCCCTCTGGGAGAGACTGAGGCCCCGTTTACACGGACACGGTGGGAGAAACGTGGTTTTTGTCATATGTTAGAGGAAAAGATCCACGTTGACACGGTCGAATTCTGTGGAATCCACACCCCCTCCCCCCACCACAAAGCCGCTGTAGTTACCGTGCCGGGTCATTAGTTGGTGCTGTGAATTTTGTACCTTCACCTAACGTGCATGTGTGCTGCCCCGGCCCGCTCCCTATAAGGACTTTCTTCTGAGCTAAAAGTTCAGCTAACAACAACTTAACAAGTTGAAGCTGGATTCTGGATAAGAGTCGACAGATTTGACGCCAAGTGGGATCCGCTTCATCTAACAAGCTCCACACGGGTCGCTGAGTGGACCAGAACCGAGTCGACAAGGATGATGTCAGACTTTAGTCCGTGATAATCAGAAGCTGATTTACTTCTGGTAAATCAACGTTCTTAATAATGTTATCTTAAGTTTACTTCAATTACAAAACAACATTTTATTTTTATTCCTGCGAGGTCGAGAAGCTGTCCTTCCACCAGGCGGATCGGTTCTGAACGAAGCTCAGTCCAAGTGCTTTATGAGGACGTCGAAGAGAGAAAGGTCATGTTGGATGAAATATACAGGTCAGTCAGAGTCAGAGAATCTTTATTGTCATTTGCACCACATGTGGTACATGTGATGAAAGGTGGTCACTGACTTACGGCATTTCGGACTTACGGCGCCGCCCCCAGTGACGTAATCACACCTTACGTTGCCTTTTTTATGCAGCATTTTATGTTTGTTTTTATTTTTTTGAGGGTATTTTGTTAGCTAACTGCTTGGAAACACATTAAAACGTCGTTCTAAGTGCGCTGTTGTTGTTTTACATTGAA
>JARVLU010001354.1:35634649-35649718 GCA_031762415.1 Simpsonichthys santanae
ACATACAGTTTGTGGAGTTGAATAAATAAATACAAAATAAACCTGGTGTCTTCATTTTCAACTTTAATAACACGCAGAATGTTACGCAATGTTTAAATCACTTGAGTCCAGACAGCTTCATTTAGCTCAGGATAACTTTATACATCTCTCACATTAACATAAATGCTGTTTATTATTGTTACTGTTATTATTTAGTATATTTAGTATGTTATAGTGCAGCGCGACGTGTGAAATATCCGCCTACTTTGTTCAATAGTGATATCACAACTGGATCCAGCTGTGTCTCTTCCAACACAGATGTTTGTCACAGCAGCTTCATTCAGGTGTAATTAATTAAATATGAGAATCAAAATATATTTCATCAGTCGTAGTTCAGAAAGTGGTGTGTGTCCGCTGAAAGGTTGATAGAAATATGTCGTCTGTCTGCGTCTGTACGCCTGAGTTGGGTTTACTTGGTACAAATCAGAATCTGGACCAAGAATAAGAACCGGGCTGAAGGGTCAGGTCCGTCACTTGCTGAAGCTGAGTTCAGAGCAGCGGATGTCGGTTTGACTCCACCTACCAGTGCCAGGTGTCCTTCGTGCAGCCCAGTTTGGTTTTGGCTCCGCTGTTGTCCACACAAACCCTGGAAGCTGCTCGGGGGGTCGGCGCCTCCGAAACGCTCACCGTTCCAGGCAAACTGGACACAAGAAGATTTTTATCATCGAACTGAAACACAAATTATTAAAGATCAGTGACGAATGAGAAGGGACCAGCTGATGTTTGTTTCTGTGAACATCATCTCCTACAGAGCGAGCAGCTCCACTCTGCAGCCGCTCCTCACGTCGGTCCTGGAAGGGTTCACTCACGAACTGGACAAACTTTCCAGCAGACCTGAAGGTGGCACCTCGCTGCGACTGTTGGTGACCCAAACATCTGAGAAAACCGTTGCAGACTCTTTCAAGTCCAATCGTTCAAAGCAGATTTGGACCAGTTCTGAAAGGTCAGTCATCAGACCTGGACCCTCAGGTGTCTTCTCTCAGAGGACACATATCAGAATCATCTCTGGACACAGAGACGAGTTCAAGACATTTTGGAGACTTCCTGGATAAGTCGTCTCAAACAGTCGCAGCTCAGTGAAACTCTGGAGAAAACGTCAGCTGAGTCATCAGTGAAGGTTGATACAGACGGCGCAGACGGTTTACCTCTCAGCATCGACCCTCAGCTTCTTAAACGCCGTCTGCAGCGTCTCTTCCTCGCAGTCTTTACCTCCTGCCTCCATGGTGGGAGGAGGCTGCTCCGACCAGCCCCCCAGCTGTGACACAAACACAAAACACCTCATGTCGCTTGATCCGTAGCATCAAAATAAAAGCTCGAAGTTTATAAATTGACAACAAGCAGATTAACACAGTGGATTCAAACTGCTGCTGGTTTTCTTCAGCGCTGAGCAGCCTGAGGATTCTGCAATCATTCATGGAACCAGTCAGTGGGAGAATCTTTCAGAACTTTTCATCAAACAGAACATGTAGGTTTTCAGTTATTGGAGGAGCCAACACACACAATGTGAGCTGCTTTAGTTTGACCCACTCTGAGGTTCTGCTCAGCTCTTAGGGTCCACCACAGCATTCCAGTCAGGTTGAGGACTATGGACTGTTTCAGCACCTTGGTTCTGGTCTTTCTGACCCGTTCTGTTGTAGATCGGCTGCTGCGTTTGGAATCATGGTCCTGAAGAAGGGCTCAGTTTGGTCCAAACTTCAGCTGTTGGGACTCCAGAACCCCTTGGTCTACAGATGAGTTCCTGGTCCACTCAGGTCTGACAGGAGCCCAAACCATGAGCCCTCCAGCACCATGCTGACAGTTGGGTTTGGGTTTCTTCAGTCATGGCATTATTGTGACTCAACATCTCTATTTTTAATCAACATACTTTGAAAGCTTAAACTGAAAACTTCATAAAAATACGAGCAGGCCCAACATGAGTCTGTTCTGCTCAGATAAAACTTCTTCAGACATCAGGTGAGAGCGTGAGGTTTGTTGTATTCACAGTCAACAAACACACAGAAACGATGCTTCACCGTTAGCTCCTGTTAGCATGAAGCTAACGAGCTTATCTCTCCCTGAAGTTCGGTTTAACGGTTCCGAGCAGCTTTGGGCTCCAACAAACACTGCAGGTGATACTCACGGTTCGGCTTGTCCGGGTCTCAGCAGAGAAAGAAGGAAAGACCGAGCCAAAGAAGCCCGAAGACGACTCGGGGTGTTTCCAGAAAGGCTAACAGCAGCTAGCTAACAGTCTCCGCCAAAACACGAGCCAACAACCAGGAGAACACGCGCATCCACGGCCCGCACGACTTTCCACAGAACCGCTCACGAACCAACCGCAGCTGTGATCGACCGAGCCACCGAGAGCCCAGAGGTTCCGGACAGAATCAGGACTTTTTCCTCCCGTCCAGCTGCTTGTTTACAGTCAAACCGTCGCAGTGACTCTGCAACAACACGGAGCGGATGACGTCACCTGCCCCAAATCAACCTCACGTGACCGTGTATGGAGTTCCGAAGGTGCCCCAACAGTGACAAAATAAATACAATTACAGTACAGTAGTTAAAAAAAAAACATTAAACATCAACAAAACAATTAAGTAAAATATGCCTTGAAAAAGACAATAAGACAATATTAAGAGAAATTAAAAAAACACTATTTATTAAACAAGTTAAAATTGTGACCAAACTAAAAGAATTTGTTAAACATAAAATGGTTCAGTGATGTTTTACTCAAGAACACACAACAAACTGGCAAACTAATCATCTAACATGTACGCATGAGATAATTAAATACATAAAATTATTTATTAAAATCTTAAGCCAGCCCATCTTTATTTTTTAGTCTTTTTTTACTGTTGCACATCCACAAACTTGCTGTCTAAGAGCAACAAATGAACAAATTTAATTCAAATTTATTTAAACACGGAACAGTTTATTTAATATTGCACACATATTTGAAGGGTGGTGACTTCAGATTTAATAAAAGTAAAGGTAACATGAAGAACTCAGTTTTCTTCCAAAATGTCACTTTTCCTTGAACCAAATTATAAATGTGAAAGGTCATAATTCCATTTTAAATACAGATGAAACATGAAGCTGTTGTGTCGTGTTGGCTGCTTCAGTCGTTTTTATTAAAATAATGTGAAGAGTATGTTGGTTCTCATCTGGGGCAGCGTCTGCTCTGGTTTTCTCTTCTTTACTTCTCAGGGTTAAAAGTTAAAAAGTTCTGCTGCAGCAGGGTGTGTCTGTTCCCCTCAGGGCCCAGAAAACCAGTAAACACTGAAAGACCAACAGAAACCAGACCCGCCTCAACGGAACCAGCAAGACAAATGAGTGGCTCAGTGACACTAACCTGCATAAATAAAGCTTGAATTAAAAAATAAAGACTGGAAAAGAGCAGAAAACAAGCAGAGGAAAGATCAGCTGCTGCACTCATTTATTTACTTACTTGTTTATTTACTCATTTGTTTATTCACTCATTTGTTTATTCACTGATTTATTTGTTTATTCACTGATTTTATTATTCACTAATTTGTTTACTTGTTTACTGATTTATTTGTTTATTCACGGAATTATTTGATTATTCACTGATTTGTTTATTCACTAATTTATTTGTTTATTTACTAATGTATTTGTATATTCACTAATTTGTTTGTTTATTTACTAATGTATTTGTTTATTCACTAATTTGTTTATCCACTGATTTATTTTTTATCCGCTAATTTATTTTTTTATCCGCTAATTTATTTGTTTATTCACTAATGTATTTGTTTATTCACTAATTTATTTGTTTATTCACTAATTTATTTGTTTATTCATTAATGTATTTGTTTATTCACTAATTTATTTGTTTATTCGCTCATTTATTTGTTTATTCGCCAATTTATTTGTTTATTCACTAATGTATTTGTTTATTCGCTAATTTATTTGTTTATTCACTAATTTATTTGTTTATCAACTAATTTATTTGTTTATCCACTGATTTATTTGTTTATTTATAGTGATTTTCTTCCTGACGACTAAAAGGAGCTCCTGGCAGTCAACACTTTGGTTCAGTCAGCAGATGGTTGCTTCTGACCACCGTTGATCTCGATGTTTACCGGACCGGCTCGGTGTCAGTGACCCAGTTTGAGCAGCAGGTGGCGCTGCAGATCAGCAGAACCTCTGTTCACGAGCAGAACTGGACGGTACCGCCCCCTGCTGGACACCAGCGCTTACTTCAGTCCAGCTGATGGAAACCTGCAGTCTGGTTGTCTCTGCGCAGAAACCTTTTGACCTTTACTTTAAATTATTTTAGAGTTTAGATGGAAACAGCTGCTGGTCACGACTAAAACCATCGAGACCCAGTTTCTGATTTTTTTTTTCAATAAAAACAAAGAAACAACTTTTGTTTTTGTTATATTACATCTGAACACACACTATCAACACTTAATATTCATTCAACCTTTATTCAGCAGGTTAATCTCATTGAGCCTCGAGGACTCATTTACAAGAGAGACCTGGCTACAAACTAAGGATGATGACAACAACAACAATACAGCAATAGATTTTCCTTGAACAATCAACAATAGACAATCATAAAAGAGAAGTACAGAATTTTTTTTATATTTTTTATCATTTTTATTTTCAAACAAGTTAAAGCAAAGATGTCAAAAGTTGCTAAAACAGACAGATTATGAGGCATATTAATATTATTATCAGTAATAGTGAACTTACAGATCACCAGGACGTTTTTATTATTTAAATTTATTGTTAATTTATCTTACTACTTCTGCAAACGTGGTTCAATTTTTTATTTCTTAGTGTATGTCTCACCTCATTCACTGTTTCTTTTTACAATTTATATTTTTGCTATTGTTGGAAGTAACTGGGACACTGTGGACACAATTTCGTTCCACCTCATGTACCACATGTGATGTGAATGATAAAATTTACTTCAACATGACTTTAAAGTACTGTCTAACTTTATTACAAATAATTTTAATAAACAAAGTGAATATTTTTTATTATTAGTTGTAAATTTTTATTATTTGTCACCATTTTGCTACTTTTAACTTTTAGTTAGCTGTTTGCTTCCTTTAGCTTTTATCTAGCATTTTGGTGCTTTTAGCTGCTGTTGTGTCCGTTAGCTTGAGCAGCTTCATTTCAGCTCCTTCATTCAGGACTTTCAGCTGTTTTCACTGAAACTTCTCGTCTTTAGTTTGTTCTGTTTACGGTTCTTCTCCTGAACCTGATCCTTTACAGCCGAATGTTCTGCTCTGACCCGGTTCTGTGGCTCCAGCCGCTGCAGCAGCAGATCTGTTGCGTCGGAACCAGAGCTGTGGGAACAAAGATGGCGGTTGTGGTCAGGTGACATCAACCTCAAACAAACAAACAGTTCTGAGTCAACAACAGAAACCAGAGTCTGGACCCAACCACCGGGTCTCGCAGCAGGCCCGCAGAACTTCATCCGGTTCTGATTCGGCCACAGAGAAGTCATTTGTTAACAGTTTCTCTCCCATTGTTTACGTCATGTAAACAAACGTGTTTGTTTACACGACGTAAACAACGTGGAGCTTCAAGAGTTATTTCTAACAAAACATCAAACGTCTCGTCCGGTTCCTGGAGGTTCTGAGTTGAAGCCACAGGAGGTTCTGGAGGAGAACGGTTCCACCTGAGGAGCTTCAGGACGGGTCGTTCCAGAGACACGTGCTTTGAACTCTGGAGGTTCTGGCCCAACACTCCTGGTGCTGACCCAGCTGAACACCAGCTTTCAGAACCTTCCAGACCCGTGACTGCGCTGACCGGGCCACACTCAGCAGGTTCTGATGGCGTCTTCTGAGTGGACGTGGTTCTGGAACCCAGAACCACCCGGCCCGGACCCAATGAACTGAGTTCTGATCCGAACAAAGTTTGGGTCCAACAAAGAAGCGACCGCCATCTTGAATGTTTCAACAAAGACGTCACGTGATCCGTGGCCCTCGGAGTCCGAGCTGGGAGGACTCTCAGCTACTTCCACCCAACAACTGCCAGCAGAGCCTCGCTTTGGTGGTGGCGGCCATCTTGGATTGTCTCCAAAAGCCTGTTGACATTTATCCAAAGATGAAGTTCTGGCAGTGGTTCCTGAGATATTTTGCTAACAGACAAACACCCACACGATCAGATCAGCTGGATTGTTTTGAAGCTGCAGAGTGAAAACCTCAAATAGTCAGTCAACGTCCTGTCTCCTCTCCAGGAAGACGCCTCAGCAGCTCGGGGGGGGGGGGGGGGGCTGCCCCGCGAGGCCCCCCAGCCCAAACAGCCTGATCCTGCCTGATGAGACACATCAGGACCCAGAAAAGGTTTAAAACAACAAACAGCTCCGAGACACGGTGGAGCAGAACACTTCCTGCTGCGTCTCCGAACGAACAGACGGGGACGTCCTCTCGTCCTCGTTAAGGTGAAGACACTTTCCTGGAAGTTTTGACTTCTGGGACTTTTTGAACTTCCGGTGCTGAAGTCTGAAGATGTGGTTCTGCTTCTGCTCTGAGGTCCTGATGAGACCGGTCCTTTCATGAACACGTCAGCATCAGAGCTCTGGTAGAAACGTGGAGGAAGACAAGTGGTTGCAGCCGAACTTCGGCTCCTGTAAGATGCCAGCAGAAGAAGCCTGTTGGTCAGCGGACTGAGACATGTGGGTCAACAGTGTTTGTGATGGACTCTGGAAAATGTCTGGAGATGTTCTCAAAGGTTCTGAAGTACCTCCATGAGCCCCAGAGGCTCACAGTTCAGTCATCTGGTTCTGGACTCTGGTCTCAGAGGTGCTGGGACCGTTTCAGGTGCTGGTGGACAGGCTCTCATGGTGTCCCTGAGGAGACCTGGGTTTGGTTGGAGAACCTCAGGGTCCAAGACTTTCAGCCGGTTCTGGTGCAGTTCTCTCAGTCTGAGGTCAATGGTTCCGGGCCAGAAAAGGGTGCAAGACTTCCTCCGGGTCCTCTGGGTCGAGGACCAGTCTCTGCTCAGGAGTTCAAGAGTCTGAGAAACTGGTTCCTGAGCGACAGTGACTGATCAGAAGCTCATCAGCAGTAATGAGGACGTTGCTCCGATTCAGATTGAAGAAAAAGAAGCTGAAGAGCAAAGTTCAGGACATTCAGGACACATATGGACAGGAGGAGACACTCCAGTCAGGGGACGTCCTGGACTTCCCAAAGGCTCAGATGTGTTTTTAACCTTTTCAACAATTTGCTAAACTTATGTTCAAATGAATAAATGTGTGATCAAATAAAATTTATTCAAAATCAAAGTGTAAAAAAAGTAATGAAAACAAGATGAAATCATTCAAATGAACAAACAAAAAGTATTTGAAGAAATGAATGATTTGTAGTTTTCACAGACGGTTGAGTGACTCTGTGTAAATTAAACGTTAAAATGTTTTTAGATTTAAACTTTCTGTAAAACAAAAATCTGTTTTTCCAGATAAATTGTGTAACAAGTTATAATCAGCCTCTCTCGTTCAGTTTAAAGTTAAAGAAATCATTTAAACCTTTAAGAAAACTTTAACAAAATGAAACCCCAGCGGCACTCCGGCAGGAGGAATCAAACCCGCGACACGAATCGTCCTGAAACTCCTCGTTGGTCAAAACGTCTCCTGCCGGCCCGCGGGGTCCTCTCGTCTTTGTCTGCAGGAATGCAGGACGTCATATCGGGTTCTGGTGAAGCCTCAGTTCTGAAACCGGACCGGAGCTGAAGAGGCAGAGAGAGACGCCAGGCCCACAGAGACATCGAGGACAGAGAGGCCGGGCGTTTGAGTCCCGGACCTGCAGCCAATCAGAGCTCTGTTTATGCTCTGCACTTGATTAACTCGCTGTTTTGACGTGTGCTTGGATTGTTGGAGGTTTGAGGTTAAAGGAGACAGAATTAACCCCACAAATGGGTTTGGACCAGAACCAACGCAGCCGCACATGACCAATTAACTTCAGGCCCGGTGGGTCGGACAAAGAACTCTTGAAGCGAGCCGGTGGAGAAAAGAATCGACGTTATCGCTGCTCCTCGCGGTGTTTTATAACTTTATCACGACGGACACGAGGGAAAAATGAAGGACAAAACAAAAAGCAGCTGGGTGGAAGCTGGTGACACAAAATGTGCTGGTTGCCATGGTGATTCCCGCCTTTCTGGGAGCAGAAAGGGGAGGGGCAGACACGGCCACACCAGGCAGAAACACAGAGTAAAAAGTAAGCCTCAGACTAACAGTCTCTGTGAGAAAACGGATCACAGAACTTCTTGACCCATGAGCAGCAGAAGGTTCTGGTGGTACCACAGGTTCTGTTTGAGGGTTCTACAGGGTTTGATGGAGGCAACATGATGAGTTAAAAAAAGTCTTCACTTCCTGTTTGGAGGCTCAGACACAGAAGAAGTCAACAGGAGTTCAGGTGTTGAGCTCTGAAATGATTTTCCTCTGCAGGGCAGCTGGAGTCTCCCTCAGCGATAGAGGGAGAAGTTCAGTTATCAGGAGCGGCTCGGAGCAGAACCACTGCTCCTCCACATCGAGAGAAGCCAGCTGAGGTAGTTCAGATATGTCTGACTGGGAGGAGACCCTGAGGAAGACCCAGGACACACTGGAGAGACTACATCTCTCATTTGGTCTTGGTATGCCTTGGAGTCCCCCAGGGCTTAATTTGTAAACCGATCAATGCCGTAACACAAGTTCTGGAGGTCCTCCCCCAGAAAACTTTGAACAAAGAAGATACAATTTCCTGCATTTTATTGTATTTTAACAGGTTATGTTAATCATCTATGTTCACCTACATTTGTAACACTCTGTTTCTGTCAAGCATCCCCCGTCCCTGCTCGTTGTTGTCCGACTCCACGTGAACCTCCAGGCACCTGCCTCACGTGCATGTGGGCTCCTACCCGCGTACAAATTCCTGGCTAGCTGGGCGCTCACCTCCACCACTTTTTAGGGGCCGAGATTTTTTAAGGGCAGATGCAGAAATGTTACTTGAAGGGGCAGATCATGGCTGTTGTGTTGAAAATGAGTGTTTATGTAAGGATTTTCAGTTTACATATCCAATATAATTTTTGTTTGTTGAAGGCAGTCATATTTGTTCTTGAATTTATTACTAATAAACCTGAGAGTTACCGGATCCAAACAAACAAACAGTTTCCGGAACGCACCCTGTCAAAATAAGAAAGTTCCCGGATCCCGTTCCATCAGGATCTGGCTCAAATTAAGCACTGGAGTCCTCCAGAAGAGCTCGAAGAGGTGGCTGTGGAAAAAAGATGTCTGGACTTCCCTGCTCAAGCTGCTGACCCAGAGACCCGAGTCCAGAACAAGCAGAAGATAATGGATGGATGAATAAAAAAAAGAAGAGGAACCCAACAGAAGAGTTATAAATATGTTTTAATTATTTCAGAACCTTGTGGGGTGCTGCAGGTTTGCTGCATTGAAAGATTATGGTTCCTCCAGATTAATCCGTGTATGAGATTAACCCTTTCACTGCTTCATTTATCGTCTCAGATTTTCACGCAGAGATTCGTAGATTCTGTCCGGGTTTCAGATTTAAACACCACGTAGACCTCCATTTGATTGACACCTGTTTTGACAAATGGAACTGATCTATGTGCTCTGCTGCCCCAAAATTAAGATTATGATTAAAATTCTGTAGGAAAAAAAAATCATCATTAGTAAAACTTTGATCCAGTTTAAAGAGACAACGGATCAGTTCCACGAGTTTAATGAAGGGAGGCCTGGACTCCATCCTGGAGCTTGCCACTCGTATTTGACCTTTGACCTGTTGGCGCTGGTTCACAGCCTCTCAGGGCGGTGAGGTGAGGGGGTTGTTAATGGACGACACGGTGATTTGGGGCTGCCAGCTTTAAATGTTTCCACATGAGCTTGGATGTGTTTGTAGCTCAACGTGTGTGAAAACTAACTGAACATCTTGTCATCGTTCTAAACGAGCTGGTGCAGCGAGGACACGTGGGTTCTGCTCAGACGGAGAACAACGATCAGATCAGTACAATATGAGGATAAATATGTGATAGTATCTTTAACAAAGTGGTTCGTCGACAGGATTGGTTCTGAGTGGAGTTTCCTTGAAGCAGCAGCAAATCAGAAGAAGAACAAGAACATGAAGAACAAGAAGGAAAAGTAGAAGAACACCAACAGTTCATGCACAATAATCCAGGTTCAAATGTTCTGTCAGGTCATCTGGAGACCTGCCAACTGGACTCAGAACCATTCTCTCCATAAAGAACATGGATCATACACATCATCACATGAACAAGATGCTTCAAATGACCCCCCCCCCACACACACACACCCTGAGGGGGCACCTCTGTCACATGAGCCAGACCCACAGAGCTGGACTTGAAGAACCGTCAACATCGGACCAAGAAGAAAAACCAAATGACTAAGATCCTCCTCGGACTTGTCAACAGGCCTCAGAACCCTCCAGGAGTTCCTGGAGTCCAGGTCCTCTTCAGACCGGTTCCCCAAAGAGGACTTGATCACTTCCTGTCTTTAGGTCTGACTGGGGGCCGTGTTGACAGGGAGGGGGCGGGGCTGGTCCATCTCCTCAAACCGGGTCAACGCTGAGAGGAATGAGAGGAATTTCCTGAGGAGCGATGATGACGGAGGCTCTCTGATCCAGACGAGCTTCAGGCCTTAGCTGTGACGCAGAGGTCAAAGGTCACGTGCACCTGGAGCCGGACCGCCAGGAGACACGTCGTGACGGTTCAAAACGTTTCAGCTGGACTTTTGTTTATCTGTTCGTTTGGATTCGATTTTTAGAAGAACGAAGCATCAGAACGTGTCTCAGTCTGGAATATAATCTGTAATTTATGGGGTCGGATCAAAGCTGGTAGAGAAATGTTCACAGAAACTGTGACAAACGTCCAGGTCAGACTTCAGAACCATCAGAGTCCAAGCAGGTCACAGGAAGTTGGACTTGTCATGGCTGGACTGCAGTTTACACCTCTTTAACTTTTTACAGATTAAACATGTCAGATTTGACCTCAGCATGTTGAGTCATGGAGTCACATCTCCTCAATCCCTTGGTCTTCGCTCTTCTTCTACAGTTTCTGGTCCAAACTCTCATCCAGTGAGGTTCTGCTGCACGACCCCCAGAGGTCAGAGGTCCCACACCAAACCCTCGTTGACCTCCATTCTGGCTGACATTTCTCTTCTAAACAGGAAGTCAACCTGTCATATCTTCTCCATCAAACCCTGTAGGACCATCAAACAGAAACTGTGGTACCATCAGAACCTTCTGCTGCTCGCAGGTCAAGAAGTTCTTTGATCTGTTTTCTCACAGAGACCGCTCGTCTAAGACTTACTTTTTGCTCTGTGTTCCTGCCTAGTGTGGTCATTTTTAGCCCCTCCCCTTTCTACAGGATCACCATGGCAACCAGTGACACAGCAGGTCCGACCCAGCCACCAGGACGAACCGGGTCAGCTTTTGCAGCAGCGTGTTCAGGACCAGTCCCCAGACCAGCTGGAGTTCTGATCGGATCCCGTTACAGGTCCGGTTAACACAAAACAGAACCAGAACCCAGTCGGTCCATTGACACAACTGAACAGAGCTGGTGTTTGTGTGTCTTTCCTTTTCACGTGCACATTTCCAACAAAATCATTCCTGATCAGCAACATGTGGCCCGAGGGCCAGACGTGGCCCCTGAACCGCCCACATCTGGGTCTTAACGTCCTCGAAGAAAGAACAAAAGAACGACCAGGATTTTTTTTTAAAAAGACCCAATAACTTCCTGCAGGATTTCACACGACCCGCCGGCCTTGGACCACGATCCGCTCGAGTTAAAAATGAAACGTTACCAAACACAAACATGGCTGCAGCTCCGTGGTTCAGTGTGGTAGTCATCCCCAACGTGCACGCTGAGCGCCGCCGACACGTGATTCTTCTGACGTTTGAGCCGAGACAGTTTCATCACGGTCAGTCAGATCTTATGTTTCATGCACGTTCATTGTTTTATTCTGATTTAATCTGAAGCCTAATCCAAACAAATAAACAAACAAACAAACAAACAAACAAACAGGCTGTTAGACGAGGAGCTGGCTGCTCTCTAAGACCCGCCTCCAGCCTGAACCTCCCTCAGAAGTGACAACTCGCTAAATGAGTCAAGGAAACATGAGTTCAGTTTTAACAGCTGTATTAAAGTCCAGGCAGGAGCAGGTTCGACTTCGCAGCGCTGGCCTCTCCGCTCTGCGATCACGAGCCGGAGGGGCCAGATGTTCCGTGTCATTACAAATGTATATGGGCCTCGACTCCTCCTTCACAGAAGAAGAGCTCAACCTGTCACTTGTATGAGGGGGCGGGACTAAGTGTGATCTCAACAGATCTTACGTGGATTGACATGTAAGGAACCATGAGACGGTGCTTCAAAAGCCTTTCCACGTGATGTGGCAAGCAAAAATAAAACTCTGCTCCCGGACAGATGTTGAATCCCTGGGAGACTCTTTTTAGAGTCACTGGCCCAATTCAACCCAGTCAGAACTGGGTGATAATTTCATTATAATCCCGTCTCTGAGCAGATCAAAACCCCCAGGACCAGTCTACATAAAACATCTAACAACTCCCACTGGTTCGAGGGACCCAAAGGGTTTCCTCGATTAAAAACTCCCAGTTCGACACCGTTGGAGAAACAAGCACTTGATCAGTTTCCTCTGGGTGAATGTCCACTGTCGCCACATGTTCGTGTGGGGACGCCTACAGGCCACAGCGTGTGACCCGGCTCCCAACAGGTCAAAGAAGACGCCAGCGTGTGACCTGGCAGCCTCAGGCCGCCTGACTCATCCTCAACATCTGCCTCAACATCTGCCCATGTCTTCAACATCCTTCCTGCTGTGGTGCAGTGACACATTTCTAACATGATCTAAATCAGAGTTCCAACACATGATGTAATGATTGCAGAAGACGTTCTGATCTTGAGATGTTTATCATGATTAACGGTGACCTCAGTGTCAGCAGACCAAGAAGGAACGACAGAGTCATGTTTTAAAAAGGGGAAGTGATCTTCACTTAGTGCAGCGCCAGGTGTTTACAGGGATGAGAGGCAAGGTGAGTATTTTATATCCTTCAGACTGGATGAGAACGTTGATGAACAATCATCTCTAACTGTTTGTGTTGCCCCGAGAGAGCCTGGGTTTTGAGGTGGTCCAGAGAAGAGGCGAGCGTTGGTTGGAGAGAGGAGTAGGTTGACCCAAAACTGTTTGTTGGCTGCCTTTGATGAGACACTGGTGATCCACAGGAGAGTTCTTGTGGAGAGATGAGGCCCATGGACTTGAAGAAGCAGGATGTGGAAGCCCTGGAGAATCACAGGCGGCGAGGACCAGCTGTAATCATCAGCTGAACATGAGTTACTGTCAGTGTTAATGTCCTGACAAGAAGTCTGGCAGGATGCAGCTCCTGATCAGATCTCCTCAGGTAGCAGGTGTGGTGATTAGCTGTGGAGAAAAAGTGAGTGACAGTGCAAAACCCAGGAATCCCACAATGTTCATCAGATGTACACATGAATTTCTCTTTTTGACTCCACGGGCAGTCATGGTCCATTTTGTCCATCTGGAAAGGAAAAGAAAATCCCAGTTTAACCAGATAACAAGATGAATGAACTCAACGCGGCTCCCAGCAGGTGTAAGGAAAGTTCCTGAACCTCCAACCTTTGGGTTTCTAGCAGGAACTAAACCTGAAGCCCAAGTCAGGTGGATTTGAAACACCTCTCACTCTTGTTTGGTGCTGGCCGCCCTGCCCACCAGCAGTCCAACAGAAGCCTCCAACCTCCTTTTGAGAAACGTGGTCAGGAACCACCAGCAGAGATGATTAAATTCTCCACGCAACAAGTTCAACAGCAATAAAAATGAAATGAAAACAGCAAACACAAAGCGCTCATTGTTGCTGGATGAAGGAATGCCAGGGTGTGTGTGTGTGTGTTTTTACTACAGAGTGAGGACCACTTGTGCCATAGTTGCTATCAAAGTGAGGTCTTTGATGTAAAGTGAGGACCGCTTCAAGGTCCTCACTTTATTTGCAGCTCTCCTGTGCTTTACTAGTTAGGTTTAGAGGTTTGGTGTGAATTAAGTTTTGGTTCAAGTTAGGGTTAGCTATAGACCAATAATGGTTAAGTTTAGGGAAAATGTCTGGGTTACGCATAAATACAGTAACAAAAATGAATGGAAGTCAATACAATGTCCTCGGTTTGATGCCAAAACACGGATGTGTGTGTGTATGTGTGTGTGTGTGCACTGATCCACCAGCTGCGTGTGTTTTCAACATGAAAACGCACCATCTGTAGTGAAACTAAGCTTGGTTTAAGTGTCAGTCATCCCAGTGGATCGCCATGGCAACGCCATCATAATCTCCTCTGCTAAACTGAGTTATTGTTCCCCGACGCTTCATCTGTCATGAAGTGTCTGTGTGGAGCCGAAACAAACGAGGAGCGTTTAGACTTTTAGGTTTATCAGCAGACATGGCTTCGTTTGAAGCAGCAGGTTTGTAATCGGGAAACACGGTTTCAACTCAAACGGGCGCCGTGTGAAGAACGCAGCCCGCCTGCTGCTGTGCATGCGAAACCTTTAAAAAAAGACTAACATCTGTTAGAAGGTGTGTGGGTGGGCTGGATAAACATCTGAATTACTACAGTATCAATATCTGCTAAACTGACAGAGGTGAAGACATCGGTGTGTTTGTTAAAGTTCAAGAACTGTGGCCGGTCTAACGCAGGACGACTGCAAACGTTAGTCGTAGACCGCTTCACTGGTTTACCAGATATTATGCTAACACACACACACACAGGCAATTACCTTATTGCATGTCTTCCACAATGACATAGGGTCAAAATAAATAAATACGATGTATTTTTAATAAGATAAATCATCTTGACAATCAGAATACCAGAAACTCATGAATCCTGAATGTTTCAGACGAGCCCTTAACTTTTTTTTTCTAAAAACATCTTAAACAAGAGCTGTTCACCAGCTGAAGCATTTATACTGTTGTACTTTCAAAAACTTTTTAAAATTTACTTTTAACCTGTAAAAACACAAAATAAATGGACTGTACTTATACAGCTCCTTTATATGTGGTC
>JARVLU010001354.1:35689511-35700620 GCA_031762415.1 Simpsonichthys santanae
AGAGGGAGAGGAAAAGAGAGAGAGGAAAAGAGAGACAATAAAAGATGGAGAGGAAAAGAGAGAGAGGAAAAGAGAGAGAAGAAAAGATGGAGAGGAAAAGAGAGAGAAGAAAAGATGGAGAGGAAAAGAGAGAGAGGAAAAGAGAGAGAGGAAAAGAGAGAGAAGAAAAGATGGAGAGGAAAAGAGAGAGAGGAAAGGCAAAAGCTGCGGCTTGCGACCAGTGCAAGGCAAAAAAAAAAAAAAAAAGTGTTGCTAAAGGTCCAAAAACGTATAAAGTTAGATATATTAAAATTTAGATATTTTAAGATTTAGTTATAATAAATAAGCAACTCTCAATAAAACTGTTTTCATTCAGTCATTAGAACTTGAAGTGTGGGATAAAATGTGGTCGAGCTGCAGGAGCTTTCCAGACTAAATGTGAGAAGAACAGGAAGAGAACGTTTCTTCTTCTCTGCTCGTTGAAGCAGATTTCATGCAGGAACCTCGACCTCGGCAGCTCCTGACGCATGGACGCAGGCCGCCTGCGTAACTGAAGCTGCAGCCTGCCAGAACAGATCCATCATCATTTACGTCCTGCTGGGCCCCGCTTGTCTCTGTGGGCCCCCGGCCCCCCTGCCCACCAGGGGTCAGAGCATAAGAGAGCGTTTAGAGGCTCCGAGCTGCAAATGAAAGGCCGGCCTTGAAAAGCTGCAGGAAATGAGCACAAGACGAACGTCATGTCCAAATCAAAGGAGAGAGGAGGCTGCAGATCACCTGGGAGGGAGGGAGGGAGGGAGGGAGGGAGGGAGAGAGGGAGGGAGGGAGGGAGGGAGGGATGGATGGATGGATGGATGGATGGATGGATGGATGGACACCCCCACCACCACCACCACCCTCATACACACAGTCCAGTCTCTTTACAGTAAACCTGCATGTTTCCAGGATAATGTTGTCTCTGGCAGAGAGAGGCAGAAACTGATCCCTGAGAAAACAAACAGCAGCGTTGGAGCACAGGTAACACCAGAACCATGTGCAGGGGTGGGGGGGGGGGGGGGTCCAAACAGGTGAGACTTCACTGCACAGAACCAGAACCTGACAGTCAGCTCATTGATGGGATCAGAACAAACGACCAGAAGTGTTGCACTCTGTTGAAAATAAAACAGATCCAAAGTGATCCCAAAGACTCACAATCTGACTCACAACCAGACTCACAATCAGATCCACACAGACTCACAATCAGACTCACACAGACTCACAATCTGACTCACAATCAGACTCACAATCAGACTCACAATCAGATCCACACAGACTCACAATCAGACTCACAATCTGACTCACAATCTGACTCACAATCTGACTCACAATCAGATTCACAATCAGATTCACAATCAGATTCACACAGACTCACAATCAGACTCACACAGACTCACAATCAGACCCACACAGACCCACACAGACTCACAATCAGACTCACAATCAGACTCACAATCGATCCACACAGACTCACAATCAGACTCACAATCTGACTCACAATCTGACTCACAATCAGATTCACAATCAGACTCACACAGACTCACAATCAGACTCACACAGACTCACAATCAGATCCACACAGACTCACAATCAGACTCACAATCAGACTCACAATCAGACTCACAATCAGATTCACAATTAGACTCACAATCAGACTCACACAGACTCACAATCAGACTCACAATCAGACTCACAATCAGACTCACAATCAGACTCACAATCAGACTCACAACAGAACCAGAAAACACACACCGAGCCCCCTCTGCCCTCCATGACCCCTGAGGATACAAAGAGCTGGTATGAAGGTGTTTCTGGTCCTGAGGAGCTCTCAGGTTCTTTTCTGAGCCTTGAGTCCACAGAAACAACATCTAGGAGTTACAAAGTGTAAATGTTGTTTGTTTACTTGTTGTTTTGTACGCTCAGCTTTTTTTTTACACTGTTTACAATCTGACGTTTTCTGTTGGAAAAGATGAGAAATGAGTAAAAAAAATGTTACAAAATAAAAATAAAACACTTGAATGAACTTCCTGTGGGAGTTCTGCTCTGCAGCCTCATCTACCAGACAGCTGCACCTGAGGATCATCAGCTGGATGAGCAACAGGAGCGTGAACAGCTGTGGAGGACACCCAGTCAGTGCTGGAGCATTACCTGCTGGTTCTGTTCTAACCTTCACTTCATGTGAAGTTCAACTAAAGATTAACCAACTTTTTATTCTTCGTGTTTCCAGTATAACCCCTGTTGTCCTCCCTGGATTCTCCTCTGTGGACCTCGAGCTCTCCTGTGCCTCCTCAGCTGCCTCCATGCCTTCCTACCACTTGTCCGTCTCCAGCTGGAACCACTGTTCAGACGTTCACCTTCTTCACCCTGGAACCACTGGGTCACCTCTCCGGCTGGAAGCTGCAGAAGAAGAAGGTCTTCCTGTGACGTCAGGTTTAGAGTCACTCAGGACAACCAGGAGCGTGATGTCATTCTGTAAAGGTGAACCCAGATCAGTTGAGAAGCATGATCCTGATTTAATATCTTCACCTGCAGAATGTAATGATCTCAAAATATTGTACAGACAAGAGAGAACGTTATGAAGATTTTAATTTCATCGAAAATTGATGAACAGCTTCTGTTCTCAGCTCTGAGGAAGTTTAATTCTGACCCAGCTGATGAGCTAAAGGCTGGTCCGACAGCAGCTGGACCGAGCGGGTCATCAGATGAGTCCAAACGTCTGTTTTGTGACGGGCATCAGTGATTTTATATTGTGGCAGCTCTGCGGTTCAGGAAGGTGAAACTCTAAAAGCGTTTGTTTCGAGTGGCGGCATGGTCCGAACGTGAAGAAGTTTTATTATCAAACACGTTTTAAAGTCGAGCAACAGAGTCAGCAGGTTGTTTTAACATCTACGTCCTTCTTCAGGCTGCTTCAGCTGTTCATGAATCAAAACATTCGGCTCATTCCTGTGACAGTTTTAACTTCTGTAACTTTTACACTTTTCTAAATATGATTTTTTTGCATTTGTTTTAAACACTCTGCTACTTTTGACCGCTCTGCTAATTTTAGCTTTTAGCTATCATTCTGCTACTTCTGACTGCTCTGCTAATTTTAGCTTTTAGCTATAGTTCTGCTGCTTTTGACTGCTCTGCTAATTTTAGCTTTTAGCTATAGTTCTGCTGCTTTTGACTGCTCTGCTAATTTTAGGTTTTAGCTATCATTCTGCTGCTTTTGACCGCTCTGCTAATTTTAGCTTTTAGCTATCATTCTGCTGCTTTTGACTGCTCTGCTAATTTTAGCTTTTAGCTATCATTCTGCTACTTCTGACTGCTCTGCTAATTTTAGCTTTTAGCTATCATTCTGCTACTCTTGACAGCTCTGCTAATTTTAGCTTTTAGCTATAATTCTGCTGCTTTTTACTGCTCTGCTAATTTTAGCTTTTAGCTATCATTCTGCTACTTTGAGCTGGTGTTCTGCTTCTTTGGGAGCTCTATGTTCCCGAAGCTTCTGAATGAATGAACGCCAAGAGTTTTCTCTTGTTTCTGTGCTACTGTCTCCTGTCATCTTGGACAATGTCCCACAGAGACAGAGTTTTCGCACACTTCGTCCTCTTTGTCCCCGGTGGTTTTGCACAGAACCTCGTGGGTCCAGATTCAGTCCTGATCTGCACGAGGCTCCTCAGGTGAAGGCGTGGTGTTCTTGTTGGTCTGTTGTGCCTCAGTGAACAACGCGGGTCATAAACAGCTCAGTCTGGTTCTGCAGCACCACCAGACCACCAGACCTGGTGGTGCTGCAGAACCAGACCACCTCCAGGAGCACGTCCGTCTGCAAAGTTTCCCTCCTGACAAACACAAATGACAAACGCTGACACGGCTCAGTCGGCCCAGTTCTGCGCCTGGTTCTGCTGCTCTTTGAGACGGTCGCCCCGAAGGCTTTGCAGCGCAGGAACCGCATCCAGAGCTGGACACACATGGACCATAGAAACCACATCTGGACCAGATAACCAGGTCTCTCTTGTAAATGAGTCCTGAGGCTCAATGAGATTAACCTGCCTAGATAAAGGTTGAATGTCTTCAAGGAAACAAATCCACCAAACCCCGATCAGCTGATCCAGTTTTCACCTGTTGGAGATAAAATCCCTTTGTTGTGTAAACTGTTCATCTTTGATGGTTTTTAATTGATTCAACCAAAGAAATGGGATCAAACTTGGTGCTTTACGACAGGTCGATGAGAACTTCGTTGATCCAGAGTCTGAGCCCGGCTGCAGGTGTCTCCATCTCCAGGTTGTTCTTCAGCCTCTGCTGACCCCACCTGAGCCTGCAGGTATTCATGTAAACCTCAGAGACTCCAAACACCTGCAGGTTTCTTCATCTCCATCTTCTACCTCTGATCCATAGTCAGGTCGTGGAGGCCACAGGTCCAGGAGAGAAATTCAGACCTCTCCAGCGACACTTTCCAACTCGTCATGGAGGATCTCGAGGTGTTCCCAGGTCAGAGAAGATACACAATCCCTCCAGAGAATTCTGGGTCTTCACTGAGGCTTCCTACCAGAAGGATGTGCCTGGAAAACCTCTGAAGGGAGCGTCCAGGAGGCGTCCTCGATTAGAAACAGGTGGAAGACCTCCTCCAGGTCGAAGGGAAACTTCACGTCAGTTGGAGGAGTTTACGTATCTGGGCTTCTTGTTCCTGCCCATTAATCACAGTCTGGTCATGTTCCATTGCCTCTTGAAACTGCCATCATTAGGTCTCTTCTGAAAAAAATCCAGTTTGGATCCGGACATTCTTTCTAATTACTTCCCACCTTCCATTTCTGTCCAAGATGCTGGAAAAAGCCGTTGCTGCTCAGCTGCAGGTCCACCTACAACAACACTCCCTGTACGAGAAGTTTCAGTGTGGCTTCCATGCAGCTCACAGTACTGAGACCGCATTGCAGAGAGTTACCAATGATGTCCTCATGGCTGCTGACACTGGTTCTCCCTCCTTGACCTCACTGCAGCGTTCGACACTGTGGACCATAGAATCCTCCTCCACCGTCTTCATGTGGAGGTCGGTCTCTGTGACACTGTCCTGGACTAGTTTAAATCTTTCCTCTCCAACAGGCTGGAATGTGTTAGTCTCTACAATGCCAAGTCCCAGACTGTCTGTGTCTCCTGTGGTGTCCCTCAAGGATCAGTTCTAGGTCCCCTGCTATTTTCCCTTTACATGCTGCCTTTAGGTCAAATTATTAATCAGTACAGCATTTCTTTTCAATGCTATGCTGACGATACACAGTTTTACATCAGGACCTCCAGACCTGAGTCCATGGTCCTCAGTCAGAGGGTGGACCATCCTCTTTGGTTTGGAGGTTCTACCTCAAGTATCAGGAGAAGAATGGAGCCTGAGATCTACAGACTGATAGAGACAGCTTCTGCAGTACTGTGGACTCTGTGCCGGTCCGTTGTGGTGAAGAGGGAGCCGAGCTGCAGGAGAAGCTCTCTGTTTTCTGGTCTGTTCCTACTCTCACCTCTGGTCCTGGACTCTGGGTGGAGACTGAAAGAACCAGATTCTGAATCCAGGAGGTCTATGGGAGTTCTCTCTGCAGGATAACTGGACTCTCCTTGCAGATCAGTTGAGAAGTTCAGTTCTCCAGGAGAGACTCGGAGTAGAACTGCTGGTCCTCCACATCCAGAGGAGCCAGCTGAGGAGGTTCAGACATCTGATCAGGATGGACCCTGCAGCTTCCATAGGGAGGTGTTGTAGACACGTCCAACTGGGAGGAGACCATGGGGAAGGTCTTTCAGCTGGTCTGGGAACACCTTGAGGTCTTCAGAAGATCTGGGAGAGGAAGCTGTGGACAGAAATGTTCCAGCTGAAAAATATCTGAATAAATCAGAAGATCTTTGATCCTGTTGGATGAGAGCCTCTCACTCTTCAGCACACTCAAACCTGTGGAAGTAAAACTCCATCTAAATGTTTTATTTACAAATATATCTTTAATAAATTAATGTTTTGTTTACAAGTGTTTCTTTAATAAATGAAACCAATAAAGTTCTGTTTGGTTCATGTTTGGTTCTGTTCACATCCACAGCTGAAAGCCTGAAGGAACCTTGAGGATCTGACAGGAACCAGAGTTGTTTGAACCTCCACGACTAACAAGGTGTTCACTCTGAAAAGGTCTCCTGCAGGACAAAAGTGGACCAGGTCCAGATCTTTTACAGAACAAGAGTTAATGAAATAAAATCTTTGGGCGTCGTCGACGCTGATATGGAAATAAAGAATAAAAATAACAAAATCAATTAAATTACTGTACAAAGTAAAAGAGTTTTTGAATGACAAAGATTTGTATAAATTGTATAATGTAATGATTGTTCCATATTTAATCTACTGAAGTTTGAGGAAAAGAATGTAAAATAATTACAAAACCTATTTTTATTTTTTTTAAATAGCTGTAAGAATTATTAGTAGGAAGGTCACCCAACAAATACTGTATATTATTTCATCATTTAATGTTATTAAAATTTTATGATTTGGTTGAATGTAGTAGTTTACAAGTCATGTTTAAAGCTCATAAAAACATTAACCCCAAATATTCAATTAAAATTTGTTTAAAAAATTGATCTTAATGTAATGGAAATGTTTGTAAAAGCTCCATTTGGAACTAGTGAAGGAGCTGAGTTGTAAATCACAGTTGACTGGATGTCACCAGAAACATTTCTAAAACAACTTTATGTTTAAAAAGATGAATAAGTTCTAGTTGTTGAAGGTGCAGGTGGAGGATGCCTGATGGTTTTTGTTTTCCATTTGGAGATTCCATACATCGTTACCCGCTTCCTCCATTTTGGGTCACGGGGGTCGCTGGTGTCCATGTCCAGCAGTCACTCTGCGAGGGGCAGGGGACACTGTGGACAGGTCTCCAGTCCATCACAGGGACACAGACAAACAACCATATAGGGACAGTTTAGATACCATCAGTCTAACATGCATGTTGTTGGTCTGTGAGAGGAGAAAACCACACATGCACGGAGAGAACATGCAAACTCCACCCAGAAATAACCCTGGACTGGGATTTGAACCAGGAACCTGCTCGCTGAGAGGTAACAGCTCTACCAGCTGTGCCACCGTGCAGCTCCAGTTTGGAGATTGTTCAGTTGTTCGTAATTTATTTTTAGGGCAGATGTTTTTCTTTTCGATGAATTAGTTTTGTTTATTTTGTTTCTTTTTAATAAATGAATAAATAAATAAAATAAATTAATATTCATATTCAGGGCCCCCTCAGAGGTCCCTCAGGTTCCCTCGCCCTTATTTTCAGTTCCTGTCCTGTGTCCCCTCAGGGGCCACTCACATCCGTGGTCCCCTCATGTCCAGGGGCCCCTGTGCGTCTTTAAGCTGACTGATAAAGTTGCGGGTCTGTCAGTCGGTTGCTGTTTAATGAGTTCGAACCGCGTGACGTCACGGACTAATTAGTTGCGCTTCCGGTTCCAGGCTCCGCGCACAGGTCTGGGCTCGTGGAGCACCTGCGGGTTGGTGCGTGAGGGAAGTGTTTGGACTGGACCGGGTTCAAGCTGTGAGGGAGGAGGATTACGCCACTTCATGGAAACAAGCGGGACTTAAAGAAGGTTCTGTCAGATCCGGAGCAGAAGGTTCGGAGGGTCTGAGGGTCGCAGCTGGTACCGGCAGCATTATGGTTCCGACACATGACGGATGGCAGAATAAAACTTTTCTGGATTTATATTCTATAAAACTTGTTTTGGGCTGCAGCTTCAGTTTGGATCAGAACTTTTGATTTTCTTTTTTTTTTCTTTTTTTTCTCCGCAGCAGAACTCGGGAGCGGATCTGAGGATGAGACGGTCCGGACTGGACTCGGTTCTGTTTTCAGACGCACAGGTCCAATAACTCTGAAGTGACTGTTACCATGACGACGAGCAGGGAGGTCAAAGGGCATTAGGATGAAAGTTCTGACCTCTGTTCTGCTCAGCTGCTGGACCCTGGTTCTGCTGCATCCCGTCCGCGCGTCGCTCAGCCGAACCAGGCTCGGACAGTCAGCGGAGCGCACGGAGGGAGCGGACCGAGCAGTGGGGAGCTCGTGGGTCCGCGTGGCACCGCCGCCGATCAAAACGGACTTGAGTCCGATCAGAACCAAAGCCGGACCGAACCGGGACCCCGCGCAGCAGGACGGAGCGGCGCGCTCCTGGCGTCCCGCGGCGGAGTCGCGCGTACAGCCGCACGCTCCTGCAGCTGTTGACGCGCGCGCAGCGGGAACAGAGCCCGCATCCATCGGAGGGGGGGCTCCGGGGAGAGCCGCATCCAGGGCGGCCGCGGCGGCGCGCGGCGGGTTTCCGGCGGCGCAGCGGGGACTCGGCGGCAACAAGAACCCGAACCTGAGGCTGCAGGTGGACCACAAGCAGCCGCTGGTGGTCCCGCACGACTACATGCTGTCCCTGTACTGGTCCCTGAGCAGCCGCGACCTGAACAGCAGCGCGCTGCACGCGGCGGGGCTGGCCAACACGGTCACGAGCTTCGTGGACCGAGGACAAGGTGACGCTTTACTTTTACTGAATTATAAAAGTTTAAAGAATAATAAATAAAAGTAAAAGATCAACTTTAACTGAATCTCATTTATACATTTTTATTATTTGTTGCACAAACCGTCATGAGGTCCATCTTTAAGATTGAAATCAAACCGGTTCTGTCAGTCACTGCTCAAGTCGGAGCGGTTCTGAAAGGGTTCTGGAAGTTCTGAAAGTTTTGAAACTGAGAACTAGATCTGAATGGTCTGGAGGAGGACCAGAGGAGGGGGCTCTTGGGGGTCAGGCTGTGGTCTGGGAAGGCGCGGGGCGGGTGGGACATCTGGAGAGAGGGGTCAAAGGTCAGAGGAGTGGAGCGGACCTGAAGGGACCTGAATGGGCACGTTCTGCAGAGATCTCTACAACTTTTCTCCTCCAGAGCTTCCAGATGGACCAAGGTCGAGGTGATGTTCTGACTCACTGAGGGGCACAGGGCAGGAGAACCCGGAAACATCTGGCTCATTACTGTAGAATCAGACCCTGGATGCTTTTGTGGAGCAGGGTCTAGAGCCAGGTCATGTGGACCTGGTACCGGGACAGGGCTGTGAAAATAATTGTTGATATTAATAATCACGTCCCTCAGAAACTAAATGTTTTGTGCAGAAAAAATGTTCAGGGTTCCTGGATCTAAAAGAACAAAAAGAGTCAGAATGCTTGAAGGTTCTGAGGTGATGCAGCACATCGACCCTTTCTTCAGTGATTCCATCATCAGTTGGATGTTGGTCCGGTTGCAGAGGGTGAACATCTGCTGTTCTCACGTCCTGCTTTGTATCCAGACACAAACCCTTCACAATAAAAGCTGCAGTCGTTTGGTCTTTAGGTTCATGAGTCGCTCTGCAGCAGCAGCTAGCCGGTGTTCTTCTTCAGCTGGACACCTGCACACACCTGCACACATCTGTCTTGTCCTCATTACTCCCTTTAAGGGGAAAAAAAGGTGAGCGTTCTGGGGCTCCTCTCTTCACACTGTAAACCTCGACATTTAACATTAAAATTGTTTTCTGACGTTTTAACACGGAGGCAGAACCGTTCGATCCATCAGGAAGACATCTCCTCCCCTCAGTGTGCACGACGAGGTACCGGCTTGTTTGTGCACGGGTGTGAAATGGTACCCGCACCCACTCTGAGCACTGGGTACAAAAGGAGCACAGGTACAAACGGACCAGCACACGAGACACGGAGGTGAAACGATGATCACGGTGACGTCATCATAACCTTTCATCGAGCTGCTTTGTAGTAATTAAATCTAGTTTATCTAAAAACATTTGTACATTTACTGTGTGTTTAGATCAGTGGTGGTTTTAGCCTCTTTTAGGGGGTCCTGAAGCCCCCCTTCATTTTGACTCATCATTATAGGGAAGCTTAGTTCTCAAACCTTAGATTCACCAAAACATTGAATAACTTTGGAATAAATATGGAATAAATGATGACAGTTTTAAACGGGTCAGTAAAATCTATGATTTTTTTTTTTTCATGAGTTAGATCCTCCTGTCAATCAATCCAGTAGACGCCTCAGCAACTGACCAGTCAGCAACTTCCATTTGTCCCGAAGTGAAACGCCCCTTTCCTGCAGGAGCTCCACCCCCTTTTCCTCCAACATCTTTGTCGGGGTTTTGCATTACAAAAGTTTTGCTTTATGAAAAATCATCATACAATGACTGAACGTTGTCAGTGGAGAACAGAGGGTTGAATACAGCTGTATCTATAAACACACACAACAAAACACAACTAGCTTTAAGCGTTAACCTTTAATTTAACCATTAAGCATGCAACATAGTTAAGACAGAAAATGGAGGGTTTACCTGTACAGCAGTTACCTTCGTACAGATGAACACGTGGTGCTTTCTGTTCATCACTGTTGTACTGTTGCAACTTCTGGTTGCATAAATTTAGTCTTTGTTGTGGCCAGTTTACCCATTTAGCTTGGGACAGATGCAATGCGTGCTCTATTCACACAAGGAGGGCTGTTGGTCAGGCTACTTCTTGTTGCTCTCTAATATAGTTATTGAATCAAGTGTTTACTGATGCAGGTAAACGTAGATGTTCAGAGCGCAGGAAATGGCATGTAATTTATTCAAAATTTTCTGGGGGAGGACCCCCCCCCACCCCCCAGTGTCCCCCCACATTACAAATGCTTCTGACACCGATGGCCACCGCGTTGTTCAAGAGCCGTTGTAAAACTGGGGGTCTAAGTGCCCCTAAAGGTCAGACTCTAGTATCGCCCCTGGTTTAAATACGTTTAATTACGTATTTTTCGCTTTTTGTTTGTAAAACGTCAAACAATCATCTTCGTCGTTAGTTTCCGATCCACACGCCGACGACTTTCTTTCACGCTCTTATTTACGGACCTGAGTGTTGCCAACATGTGACAACACAACACTGGAAGAATCCGAGCTTTGGAGGAAACTGTTCGTAAACTTCTTTTGTTTGTCTGATCTAAAAGCCGAGCTCCACCAGAGGACGCTCAACATGTTTTGGCTTAATTCTAAATTATTAATATTTCACTTTGTCATCAGACTTTGGGCCCTGCAGGTATTTCACTGTAACGGAAGCGTTTTGTTTTTCGACCGGGGGAGGGCG
>JARVLU010001354.1:35759019-35772628 GCA_031762415.1 Simpsonichthys santanae
CAGGCCCGGGCCGGGGCCCCCCCCCCCCCCCCCCACGCAGCCGCTAACGGTTTTATTCTAACTTTCATACTTTTAAAAACATCTCACTTTACTCACAAGCATTTCTTTAAAAAAACATGAAGCTAGCATTCTGCTAATTTTAGCTTTTAGTTAGCTTTTTGTAAATGTAAGGTTTTAGCCAGCTTTTCACTATATTTAGCTGAAATCTAATCTTCAAATGCTTTAAACTTTTATCTAACATTCTGCTGTTTAGCTTCTAACCAAACCTGCTGATACTTTTAGCTTTTAGCCTTTTGATACTTTAACTTTTAGTCAGTCCATTTAGTTACTTATTACTTCTTATAAATTTAGCTAGTCTTGCCACTTTAGGCTTTTAACCAGTCTTTAGCTACTTTTTGCATCTAACACTTTGAAAGTTTAAACTTTTTCTGCTTTAGAGTTGACCTACTTAGCATTTAGCTGGTGTTTAGATTATCCAGTCGCCACGTGGCTGCTGTTGGCTCCTCCATGTTCGTGCTGCAGTTTCTCTGGTTTTGAACGGCAGCAGGCAGAGGAGGGTAAAGAGCGTCAGAACAATCGTTCGGCTGCGTTCTCTTACCTGTGGTGCACGATGTAGGTGATGATGGAGGCGAAGAGGCAGAGCAGCATGACAGCCGTGCAGGCGTACACGACCGGGTGCAGAAACTCCCCAGGGTAGGGGGGGAACGACAGCACCTTCTTCAGATCCTGAGGCCCAGAGAGAGAAGAGGTGGTCAGACAAAAGGTGCAGAGCTCACAGCCAAACTGAATCCAGGAAGTGTCTCTGTCCAAAAGATGAGCTGCAGAGTGAGTGAAGCCCACACTTCAGGGATGTAGCTGTTGAGCAGAGGAACTGAATTCAACAATGGCTTGAGCTTCAAGTCTGCCAGAATAAACCATCAAACCCTGAAATAGATAAAAGAACTGAAAAAAGACAATTAATTGAATTTTCAGTTCCTAAAATACATTTTGCTAACAAGGCACATTATCAGTGTGAGCTGCTCGTTTCATGTGCTCATCTGAAGGTGAACGCTCTCTTCTGCTGCGTCCATGTGTGATGTTCCTGCCGGCCTTGGAGCTGCTCAGGACATGAAGCAGCTGCAGAGCCAGGAGTGATGTCACACTTTGGCTCCTTCACAGTGATGTTGCTAAATAAAGAGCACCTTATCTCCATAGTCCCTCCAGCTCGGTGTAACTTTGTGTCTGAGAGCGATCAGTCGGGCTTCATCACTGTCTGGGAGAAGAGCCCGCTGGGCCTTGTTCATCTGCAGGCTGCTGAGCCCGTCTGGACCTGTGGGGGTGGAGACCTGAACGTGAGCAGCGTGGTGGAGGACGGACACTGGGGAGGTGGACAGCCACGGGATCAAACCCTCTGACGTTAGAAATGGAAGATTTTAATGTTGTTCTGCGTTACTCAACGTTAATATTCTTCAGATGATCGGACCTCAAAGATGGATCCAAACTGTTGGCTTTACTTCTGTTTCCTGCTCCATCAGGTTGGGTGGTGCTGCTCGTGTCCAACAATCTTTCAATCAGTCCAGAGGGTCTCAGCTGGACGGAGGCCTGAGACTGGACCAGTCCAGAACCTTTAACTGGTTCTCCTTGAACCAGTGGCGTGTTCTTCAGCAGCGTTTAGGGTTCCTGCTGGAAGGTGGACCTCCATCCCAGTCTCGGGCCTTTGGAAGACTCTGACATGCTCCTCAAGAACTTCTCTGTATGTTGCTCCATCCATCTTTCCTTCATCTGTGAGCAGTTAGAAAACACCCCACAGCATGATGCTGCCCCCGCCATGCTTCACTGTTGTTCTCAGCATGATGAGATGCTGAAGCAGACACTGGTTTAGTCTCATCTGACCACACACTCGGTGTCTTTGTCCTCCTCCATGAAGTTGAGCAGCTTCTACTCACGCACTCATTTTACTTTTGCAAAACACTACACTCAAAATAGATTTGACCCATTTGTCAAAGTCCATTTTGTTTCTAGAGCCCATTGAAGCAACAGTCAAATAATATTGTTGGTCAAACAAAATGTTTAAACAGCAATAAAATATGAGAAACATTAATAAATAAAATATAAAACCATCCTGTACCGTCTCGTGCTCTGCTCCAATCAGACCCCAAAGAAGAAAAATGAATCTGAAGCATGGGTCCTTTACAATAAATATCACATGATTCCCAGTCTGCTGGTTTTTGTTTCATCTGGTATCGAAACATAAAGATCAAACTCTCTAAGCCCTCGACTGTGTCATAAAATCCTTCTGGAGCAGACTGGTTCCACAACATTAAGAATATTCTCGTCCATCTTCACTGGTGTCTGGAACCACGTTGTCTCCATCAGTTTCCACATTTAAACCGTCTCCATATGGATGAGGGTAGAAACCATCTCTGTCCTCCTCGTGCACGTTCGCTCGGAGTACTCTGCTTTGAGCATAGATTGAAACATCCCATGAAGCTGGAGACGCAACACCCTGTTCAGTCTTTACAGACTTAGAGAAGACTTGGAGTACGAGCTAACAGACAGAGTTTATGTGACCTCAGATCAATAAAATATATAAATCAGTTCAGATCAGAGACCACCACAAATAAAACTCTACTGATACGTGTCCTCATAAAAACACCAAGGTACTTCAAAACAAACGCCACTTTAATGCCTGGTGATGTCATTTCCTCTTCCTCTTTGCAGGTAAAAAGTAAAAATGTTGAAGTTTAGAATTATTTTAGGATAAACACAGGTGATGTTAAACAGCGTTCTTAATAAAATAAATGTTTTATAAAGTCATTGTGTGACTAAACCCATGTGTGTAACTGACTTCAGCCTGGAGTGTGACCAGACAGACAAGCTGGTGCCGTCAGGAGTTTAAATCCACACAAATGAAGCTGAACCTGCGTCTAACAAGGTTAAGTCTGGTCCTCTGGCCAGGTCTTCACCCTGTGTCCTGTGAAGGACAGGAGGACCACCTGGTGTGGTGCTCACACGTTTTCCTTCCTGTCAGAAGATGATCTGCAGCGTGTTACGAGTTGACTGCTTATAAATGGTGCACATGACTTGGTGCCTTTGAGCAAAGGTGTGTTTTAGTTGTTGTGAATCTGAAGCAGCTCTGGCCTCACGACTTGACTATGACGAGGACAAAACGTGGCGCAGCGTTAATGTTGCAATGGCAGCGTTGTGCTAGCGTGGCACAACCTTCTGGCCTGTGGAACAGACCTTGACCGTCATTGCACCCGAGCACAACAGAATATTTATTTGCTTCCAGAGCAAAAGTAAAAACAGTGAAATCTAAAACTATATAAATGTATAAAAGATAATAGTTACATATTTGAAACACTCCAGTTGTGCAACACAAGCAGATTGATATTCCACCAGACGTCCCTTGTTGCACTGATTCAGTTTTTATTACACTTTTTGTTTAGTTCAGTAACGGCTGACGGATCAAAACTGTTTTTAAATCTGTTTGTTCTCGTCTTGATTGATCTGAATCTTTTCCCTGATGCTAACAGGTCAAACATGTCCAGGGTGACACGTGTCCTTTAACATGTTGTGGGCTTTTCCTGTGCAGCAGGAACTGTGTAGCTCTTCCAGTGAGAGGATCTTCTGGGCTCTGTTGATAACTCTCTGGAGCACTTTCCTCTGATCCACTGTGCAGCTGACACACCACACAGTGATGCAGAATGTGAAGATGCATCACATGGAGCATCTGTAGAAAGACACAAGCAGTCTCTAGGTGATGTTCTTCCTGAACACACTCAGGAAGTCCAGTCTCTGCTGGGCCTTTTTCAGCAGCTCAGAGGTTTTCATGCTCCAGGTCAGACTCTCCTCAATATGGACTCCAGGAAACCGTAGTCGTCTACTCTCTCCACACTGTCTCTGTTTAACATCAGGGGTGGGACCGCCATTTTCTTTTTCCTGAAGTTGATGATGAGCTCTTTAGTCTTTGAGGTTTTGAGCAGCAGATTGAGCCCCACCACTGTGGTGTTGTCTGTAAATGTGGCCATGGTGTTGCTGTGGTGAGCAGGGGTGCAGTCATGTGTAGAGGCCATAGAGCAGGGGGCTCAGCACACAGCCCTGAGGGGCTCCTGTGTTGAGGCTGAGGGTTATGGATGTGTGATAGATTGTTGTCCAGTAATTATGAGAAGAAAATCTTTTGTTTGGAAACAAACGTTCAGGCTGGAGAGGTTCTCCGCCTTTCATCAGAAGAAACTTCTAACTGCAACTTCACAGCACGTCTGAACTGCGTTCGGTCAGAACCAGAGTTCTGTCTCGTTGGGCAACAGAACATCGAGCGACGGTGACAAAAGTCAAAACTGTCTGCAACGACGTGGATGGTTTTCATGAGTTAAACCCAGAGCAGATTTAGGTTTCTACTGACTGAAGGTCGATGGTGGACATTGGACTTCCAGGTGTTTGTGTCCTGACTCGTCTCCTCGCCGTCTTCCTGTTTCTGTTGCAGATCAACGCCGTTCAGAGAAAAGAAGCCATGAAAGCCATGACGGAAAACTTCTACGCAGCCATGTTCGGCTACGATGAGGTCTGGCACGATTTCAAACGTTTAAACCGTTCATCAGATCCCAGATGTTTGAATCAGCTGTTGATGTAAATAAATAATGTTTGTTTGTTTGTTTGTTTGTTCAGGGGATCCTGTCCGATGACCACGTGCTGGCTGCAGCTCTGTGGAGAAACCTGTTCTGTTGTCAGTGTGAAGACCCCCGACAGCTGGAGCTCATGGTGGAGTACGTCCGCAAGCAGGTACCAAACAGAACCGAGCAGGTACCAAACAGAACCAAAACAGAACCGAGCAGGTACCAAACAGAACCGAGCAGGTACCAAACAGAACCGAGCAGGTACCAAACAGAACCGAGCAGGTACCAAACAGAACCCCCTCGTTCTGCTGCAGCTCTGAATGAAAACTGACTCGTGGCAGCTCCTGCCTGTCTCTGTTCTGCGTTTAAAACAAGAACACACGATAAATGTTGCTCCTTGGACCAGAGAATGTTTTAATAAATAAAATGCTGGAGGAAGCAGAACTCTGTTTATCTTGTTTACTCAACAAACGCTCCACATGTTGTTGTAAACAAACGATGCTGCATCACAAGTTTTTCAGTTTTGATCTCAAACAAGGTTTTGAGGCAGGTTCTGGTTTTTATTCACTTTCCTCAGTTAGTGTTTTACTAACATGCGTACACGCACGCACACACACACACACACACACACACAGTACACAAGTTTATAATACAAACAGCTAGTAATGTTTTCTAGATGATGTAAAGAACCAGAGAAAAGCACGTTACTTAAAAACTGAAGTGAAGCAACATCCTCAGCTGTTGGATCAGGAGGATGGATCTGTGGTTCTGACCCGATGGTGGTGCAGAGGTCCGAGTGGAACAGACGGATTCTGTGGACCAGCTGAGATCAGGAGCCTCGGATGTTTACTGATCTGAGTTGTTGTTGTTGTTTTTTTCATATCTCTGTAAACATTCTGGTTCTGCCTGCAGATTCTGGGTTGTTGTTGCTGCTGCTGCTGTTGTTGTTGTTGTTGTTGTTGTTGTTGTTGTTGTTGTTGTTGTTGTTGTAAGTGTGGCTCGTTGTGTCTGCAGATGCAGTTCATCGACTCCCTGGACGGGGAGGACCTCCTGCTCACAGGGGAGGTGCAGTGGCGCCCTCTGCTGGAGGAGAACGCTCAGAGCATCCTGAAGACGGTCAGTCCCACGTACAACGACGCGGGGCTGTGAGGTGAAGATCCGCTCCCTCCTCTTCCTCAGTAACCATCAAACACTTCCTGCTCGTCGGCGTTTCACACTTGGACCCTGAACCTGTAGATTCTCTTCTTCTCTTTACTTGATGAAGCAGCAGACAGGCGGGGATCATGGCCCAGACCCGTCAGAACCTTTTCATCAACCAGGTCAGGAACACAAAACACCTTCATCATCATCTTCATCGTCCTGTTGGGTTTTCCCTCTCAAACGAACTCTTTTTGTCTTCATTTTCATGACTACTGTATTTATAAAGTATTTTGAATAGCTGTGTGTCGACACTCTGTGTTTAAATAAAGTTTGGTTTGAATGTCTGATCCGCTGCTCGGTTCCTCGATGAGCTCAGACCTGAACAGGAAGTAGAAGTCCCGGACCTGGTCAAGATTTTAAAAAGCACATTAATAAAGTTTTCTGTACAAACGGGCTTCGATTGATGCTCCTTTTATTTTCAGTGGAGTGGATCGATCCAGGTGATCAGAACCGAGGTTCTGATTGGACGGGGTGGACCTCTCTTTACAGATGTGCATCACAAGAAAAAGTTTTTAATCTGTTTCTAAAACAAAATATAACATGGAGACTTGCGTAAAGATGGCGGACGAGACATCAGGCGCTCTCATCTGTTAACTAAAATCACCACAAAACGTGAACTCGGTATAAAACGGTATTGAGACGAGTGGAGCTGGTTCTCTGGAAAAAAAAAAAAAAACAACAACATAAAAATAAAATGTCCGAGTCGGAGGATGAAAACGAGCACGAGAACATGGTGGAGGCTTCGGGTCAGGAGCAAGCAGACGGATGGGCGGCTGAATTAAAATCATCCGAGAGATGAATGAACAAAGAGCGATGACAACAGTGGACAACGACCATAGACGATCACAAAAGAGGCGTACAGATTTTTTATTTTATTATTTAAATAAAATGGCAACACAACGGGGGGGAAATGAGCAAAAACAACAGATTACAAGGCAGAGTATAAAACTAAAAACAGGAACACGTCTGCATTGGTACTTGCCATGAACTTTTCAGATGTTTAAAGACGTTTAGAGAGGTCAAGGTCCAGAGCTTCAGATCTTTTTACAAGATATTCCAGGAAACGAGCGGAGTAGAAGAAGGTCCTTCTGTCTAGTTCAGTCCTCACTGAGGGGACGCTGCAGGTAATCATGTCCTGAGAGCGCACGCTGTAGCTGCACTCACGTAGTGACATGTAGGAGGAGATGTATGAAGGCAGTAGAGCAGATATAAAGCAAGAAATCAATTCTCATATGGAAGATAAGTTCATAGAGTCTTAAGAGTTGAAAGACCAGAGACCGAACTTCACCGAGACCCAGAACGAGTGAGAGGACACAAACACAGAAGCTAACGAGTCGATGTGCTAACCAAGATGAGATACAAGCAGGACAAGATAACGGACATTGAAGCCAGATCACGAAGAAACAACGTTCGTAGATTTGGATCACCAGAGAACCGTGAGGGGGTAAACCAACAACAATGGTGATCAAGTCAAGTCTGAAATGAAGGAAATGATTCTGAGGAAGGTCTGGACGCAGCAGACGTCCAGTCCGGCTGGACCACCACCACCCAACAGAACTGGTTCTGAAACCGCACGAAGAAGACGCTGAAGGAGCGAGGCCTTCAATTTCAATTTTTCATGGAGAGAACCTGCAAACCACCCAGAAAGACCCCCAGCTGGGATTTGATCTGGCAACCTTCTCACAGAGCAGACAAACCACCTGAGCCACTGTGCCGCCTTAAAACAAATAAATAAAATTAAACTTCCACAAAAGATGTGAAGAAAACATCTAACTTCAACAGGGAACCTAAAAGTATCAGACATTTGGGAAGAGAAATAAAAAGTTTTTTTAATCTCAATGATAAAAACTATAATAGATGACGAGGAAATATAAAAAAATATAGAAAGATGGAATACTGTTCAGATTGTTCAAATCATTCTGAGGTTTTTGTTTCTGTTCCAGGAGTTACCACAAGAGGTCAGACTAGATCAGTTTACAAGAGACAGGTGCTGAAACTTCAGCCAAACAACAGGAGGGACGTCATCACTGAAATAAGAGAATATTTTTATCTGTACTATTATTGAAAATCAGATTATTGTAGAAAATGGAAAGAAATTAAAAACAGAACAGCCGATTCAAAGCTTTAAAAGGAATAAAGTAATTTGATCCCATAACGACACAAACACTAACTATAATATGGTTTAAATTACAAAAAGTCGAGGAAATTGCATGAAAATTAAAATGGACAACAAATGATCAAATTTTAAACGTGCTGTTTGACCAGAAGGATAAAAACTGGACCCCTGAGGGACGACAGCGTGGCAGGTTTTAGTTTTCAACAGCTACAACACAAAGTTGACCTGGAAGAAACAAGATTTGTTGTTACAACAACGTTAAGAAGCAAACGGCTGAAAAGACGACAGGATGCGGACCATTCACATATTTTATGCAAACACCTGGAAATGTTTGTGTTTTGGACAATGTCTTATGTGTTAGAGAACAAAGTCCCACTGGAACCTGAAGAACTTTGTCAACTTTCAGAGGGACTCCTTCACGACTGATAAATAAAAAGTTTTGCTGAACTGCAGGAACGTGGAAACATCATCAAGGAGCCAATGGAAGATTTATTCATAATGGAGAAACTGATGCCTCGAAACTACAAGAATCAAAATTTAACAATTATATATTTTATTAAATGTAATATTTATTTGTTGTGATGAAATGTTTACAAACTCAGTGACTCAGTAATATTTGAATGTTGAGTCAGATTTTGACGCCTTTTGCTACTTTTAGCTAATATTTTATCTTTATGCCAGAGTTGGGTTTTACTCCTTTAGATGTGATCGATGTTTATTTAGCGTTTTAGCTTTAAGATGCTGTTTTTGTAGTTATTATCTAGCATTTAGCTACTTGTAGCTAGTGTTTCAGTACAGTCAGCTTCTAGCTTGTGTTTAGCTGCTTTTAGCCTTGTCTGGTTCTTTTAGCTTACATTTTGGTGCGTGTAGCATTTTGCTCCTTGTAGCTGCTGTTCTTGTTTTAACTTGGTTTCAGCTTCAGTAAATTTCCGTGACGTCGTTCATTCTGAGGTGATCGACCCTCCTGCTGCCCTGGGGTCAAAAAGACCCACGAGGCCTCGGTTTTAAAACAGGCCTTGTGTGACCCCAGGGCAGCAGGAGGGTCGACTCTGCACAAACCCTCAGAAAGCTTGGAGAACTGTGGATCAGAACTGTGTTAAAATAAAATTGGACCATTAGTTCTGGTCCAGTTTAAACCAGACCAGAACCAGCTGTAGTGGAGATGCATCAGATCTTTTGGAACTTCCAGTTTTGTGGAACCAAAATGACCTAAATGAGCTCGGGTCCACCCTGGGACCTGAACTGGGTCAGAACTGGGCCTGATTACCAGGATCCTGGTACTGGAGTCACACTCTGACATCTGGGTCACCGAGACCTCCAGAGACGGAGCGGGTCAGGTCAAGTTATCTTAATAAAATTTTTTTTTCTCTTGTAGATGATTAAAACGGTCGGTTTCTTCGTTCCTGAAGCTCAAAGAGACGTTTTATTTAGTTTCTGATGGTTTTAATGAAAGACAGACAGCGTGCGATGAACTCTTTAATTCTTTATTCACCAAGAACATTATTTAACATGTGAACAGCTGAGAGCACCGCTGATCATAAATCAGAACTGGAACAAACGACAGAACCGGTTGGTTCTGATGAGACGTGTCAGAGCAACATCCAGCCTCGGTCTGAAGAGTCTCCTCAGGTCTGAAGAGTTTCCTCAGGTCTGAAGAGTCTCCTCAGGTCTAAAGAGTCTCCTCAGGTCTGAAGAGTCTCCTTGAGTCTGAAGAGTCTTCTCAGGTCTAAAGAGTCTTCTCAGGTCTGAAGAGTCTCCTCAGGTCTGAAGAGTCTCCTCAGGTCTGAAGAGTCTCCTTTTCAGGTCTGAAGAGTCTCCTTTTCAGGTCTGAAGAGTCTCCTTTTCAGGTCTGAAGAGTCTCCTTTTCAGGTCTGATGAGTCTCCTCGAGTCTGAAGAGTCTCCTCGAGTCTGAAGAGTCTCCTCAGGTCTGAAGAGTCTCCTCAGGTCTGAAGAGTCTCCTCAGGTCTGAAGAGTCTCCTCGAGTCTGAAGAGTCTCCTCAGGTCTGAAGAGTCTCCTCAGGTCTGAAGAGTCTCATATTCAGGTCTGAAGAGTCGGAGGTGACGAAAAATCCAAAAGGTTTTGTGAGAAAAGGTCGTGTCATCATCAGCTGTTTGTAGTTTTTCTGAACGTGTTCAGTCAGTTTGTTTGTTTGTTTGTTTTTTTTCTCAGTCTGTTATTGTTGGGGATGACTCTCAGCTACTACCACTCTGACCTGAGCTCAGTGGAGATACGTCTGACTTCACTTGAACCTTGTATGAGTTTCTGACGTTGCTTCTCCGTGGTGGAATCCAAAGATCAACCAGTTGAATGTGAGGTGAAGCTAGAATCAGTCCAGTGTTTCACAAGATATTTTGCTGACAGATGAAGTGTTGACGTCTCAGTTTCCAGCCACAGCTCCGTGGTTTCTCACCTTCAGATGATTTGAGCTGAAATAAAAGCGGCTTGTTTTAGTTCCAGCAGCTCTGACTCATTCTGTCAGTGAATCTTCAGTTTTATTTTGTCTCTGTTCTTCATGTGTCATGTTCTTACAGATGATCTCAAGTCCAGCTCGTTAAACGTTAAAGTCCTGTCCCTGAACGTGCCGAGCGCAGCCGCACCAGTGCACGTTTGTGGAGGATCGTTTCACTCCAGCACTTTGTTCTGGTTCTGACTCCTCGCCGTGAGCTGAGCTGCTGCCAGCAAGCGTCGCGCCATCAACGCTGCTCTGAGTGTCGAGTCCGTGGGTGGACAAACGCTGTGAAAGTCTGTCTGCTGCCGGGGACACGTCCTCGTCTGACGGAGACATTCAGGCTTGTCACAGTTAGAGGAGCTTGGCAAGATGACTTTCTTTAGCTTACCGCCGCTGATCTGGAGCGTTCGGTGTGAATTACCACAACACCAGGATGGAAAGACATCAGCAATGACCTCAGAGGAGCTGCTGCTGCTGTTGTCAATCTGAGAAGGGTCAAAGGTCATTTAGAGTCCATCGTTCTACCAAGAGAAAGATTCTTCACATTTCTGACAGCTGATTCACCCTGATGGTCAAACCATGCAGTGACTACAGGCTTCAGTCAAAGGTCAAAGGTCATGGCTTGTTCTCTCAAAAAAACAACATGACAGCACCACTTAGATTTGGAAAGTTTCATCTGAAAGAACCACGAGACTTCTGGACAGAACCAGACCAGAGGACAGGTGTTTACCCAGAATGCACTGCAGCAAAAAGCTCCCAGCTGTCTCAGATCTGTCGTGTGTGAGGGCAGCATCCGATTTAAACTTTTACATCTTTAAAGGAATCTTCCTCTGACAAAACTTTAGAGTCATCGTTCAGCTAAAAAAAACTTTTCAGGTTTGACGGAAAGTTAAAAAAAAAACAAAAAAAACGGTGAAACTGTTTGGTTTCATGAGAGTGACAGACCAGAACCACCAGAGGGTGAAGGTCTGAAAGCTCAGTCATCCAGGTAGATAAAAACTAAACGGTTCAGTCCTTTGTGTGTGTTAAAGTGTGTTTGTGTGAATTCCACATCAGGCTGTAGCGTCAGTGAGGAGATGTTTGTGGGACCGGTCTGGGTACAGGCCTCGGACTCATGAAGTCTTCTGGATGAAAGACGAAACGTTTCTCCTGAAAAGAAACGGTCCAGATGACCTGAGTTGACCTTTTGGGGCTTTACCAGCGAAATGCTTTAAATGACCACATCCCATCATAAACTGCACTTTTTACCTTTTCCTTTTATTAAAGGTTCAGTGGCAGACGACCAAATGTAATGTATGTAGAGGATAGGGTTATTATTTATGTTTATAATTTTATTAAAGTTACAGGAGCTCCACCCTTTCAGGGAATTGAAATCTTTGGTTAAAACCAAGTCTCAACAAATTAAATGTCTTCTTTATATTAAAACACGTGTTCATGTAAAAAATAAAAACTCCATGCCTGTGACATTTCTTGAATATAAACGGGTTCAAAAAGTTGTAGAAACGTTTCTTCTTCAGTTTCATGTAAAATAACGTTTGAACTTGGAGAAGAAATGTTTTCTAAATTTAGACTAAGCTTAAAAATAAAGGTTTGTAAAACTTTTATCTGAGGTTCTGAGTGGACTGAAGTCTGAACTAAGCCGGCACTCGAGGTGGTCTTCACTGAATGGAAGGACATTTTAGAGAATCAGCTTCCTCAGGTGGATGTCTAGAGGAAAGTGACCTTACCCTTCTTCTTCAAGGGTACTAAGGTGGACACTGGACTGCTACAAGTACCTGGAGGTCCACCAACAATAAACTGGACAGCTAACACCAACACCTCTATAAGAAAGGACAGAGTCAACTTTTTCTTCTGATGAGACTCAGGTCCTTTAACATCTGCAGGACCATGCTGCAGATGTTTTACCACTCAGTGGTCTTCAGAATCGTCTATGCTGTGTTGTGATGGGGCAGTAGGGTGAAGACAGCTGATGCCAGCAGACTTGATAAGCTCATGAAAAGAGCTGGTTCAGTTCTGGGAGTGGACCTGCAGTCTCTTGACAGAGGTGTCTGAGCAGAGGATGAAGAGGAACCTGCTCCAGATCCTGAACAACATGTCCCCCACCCCTCCATGACACCCTGGACTCTTACCACAACACCTTCATTCGTAGACTGAGACCACCGAGGTGCTCCACAGAACAACACAGGAAGTCCTTCAGACCTTTCAACTCCTCCCCCTTTCTGCACACAGGACAATAAAATGAATCCTGCACCACAACAAACTCTTTAATGTTCCTGTCTGCACCTGATTAGATCTTAACTGCTGGTATTTTTAAACCTTGTGTGATTCTTTTGTACTGAAACTCTGGCACAACAATTTCTTGAGGGACGAATAAAGTTCTATCTAATGTTTCCTGGAACCATCAGGACCTTCATGGATCAGGGACTGCTGAAGGTTCTGAACTGTCTGCTGGAGACCAACATGAAGTAAAACCTTGGTTTGACAGAAACAGATGAAAAAGCTCAACCTACCAACGAAGGACGTCCCGTCCGTCTGCCTGAAGGAAAAAGAAACTAACGGATGGATTAAGATTTTTGCACGCTTCTGTGTGAGCTAAAGATCTGGAGCTTCTGTGACCTCAGCACTTTTGTGTTTTGTGTTTGTACCGGTGCAGAACCAACGCACACGTGCACTCTGACCTCGAGTCGCTCTTCAGATTCTCCTGCAGTCACAAACTGACACGAGCACAGAGGAGCTGCTCTGAGAACCTCTGGGTTCAGGACCGCGAGCGTTCAAACAAACCCCACAGAACCAGAACCTGTTTGCTCCAAATGTCCAACAGAACTTTGTTGAAACTCAGACGAAAGTCTACATTTAGAAACTGTTTGACACCTGCGTCAGAACTTATCCCAGAGTCTACAAAACTGAGATCATTCCAACTGCTTTCTGCTGCAGGTAAGATACTGACGGACCAGCCCCACTCCGTGCTTCAGTTTGTTGTGTTTTGATGTTTGGTCCTGCTGAAGGTCACTTCAATGACGTGTCTCTGCACCGAGCTCGCGCTGGCCTCCTGCACACGATGTTTCTGAGATAATCTGGACGTGTCAGGATTATAATCCATTTAAATGGAGTTCATGTAACTGGCGTGTTTGTTTTCAACACCCTGAGAGGATTTTGTTGCCGTGTAAACTCCTCAAAGTGAAGGAGTCGTGTTGTCTCCTCCACCTCAAAGTGAAGGAGTCGTGTTGTCTCCTCCACCTCAAAGTGA
>JARVLU010001354.1:35791947-35810549 GCA_031762415.1 Simpsonichthys santanae
ACGAAACATATTCTGTTACAAATAAAGTCCATTTGTTTCGGTATTTAATGTTTTTTTTTTTTTTTTTTTTTTTTAATCATGTCCTGGATGCCTGAGAAGCTTCACCAGCATAGATGTAAGATAGAGATAAAATATTTGAATAAAATGCATTTTATTCACCAAAGGTTTTGATGATCTGTACACAAACACCATCCTTTGTTTCCTCAGTCAGAGTTCAGTTCCTCCATCATACATGTCGTCGTGGCGTTCAGTTCCTCTGTCCTACAGGTCATCGTAGTGTTTCTTTTTCATCAGGTCCTTTCCTGTCACTATAGAGACTAACAGTGAAAGTCCAGTCTGTTCTGTCGTGTTTCTGGCATAAGTTTCAATTTGCTTTAGGGCTGAGAACGTCTGCTTAACATTTACCTTGTGCAGGACTCTACAGATGCCCCGCCCCGTACGCTGACCGTCCAATCAAACGGTCTGAAAACGCATAAATTGCTTAATGCCTTCTAGAAGGCCCTGCTGTCACCAACTCCACATCTGATTGGTCGAAGCAACAGTTTGATTTTATTTGTTTTAACCTGAGATGGGGTAGAGATAGGGTAGCCAACTGGGGACCAGAAAGTCGCGGTTTGACTCCCAGCCCTTCCCACATCGTGGTGTCTCTGAGCAAGACACGTATTCCCCAATTGCTCCCCAGGTGCTTGCGTAGCTGCCCACTGCTCCACCTGGTTGTATCTCAGGTGTGATGGTTAAATGCAGAGAACTAATTTTGCTGTTGTATGGGAACATACCTGTACAATGATGACAATCTCAGACTTCCCTTCCTGCACTGTTGGTTGAGAAGGCCTCGAGGCAGATTTCTTTTGACCCTAGCAACAGATGATGCTCAAAATAGGATTGAAGAAAAGCTCTTTATAAACATATGCTGCTGGAAGCTACACAACCAGGAGGAAAGTTCTGAAATTAAGAGAACAGACATTTTGGAATAATATTAATAAAAAGAAAAAATATACTAAAATGTACGTTAGTTATTCTGATTGTGTTAGTCCAGCAGAGAAGGCTTTGCTGGCTCTGACGGTCCACTGAGTTGAAGCTCTCTGCAGCTGCAGGAGGATCATTTGCAGCTGATCCAGACTTCACTTACATGATGATGACCTGTAGTTGAGGACAACCATCTGACCTCAGGAGGAACCATGCTCTTATCTTAAATCTCTTACAGAACCTGACCTGACTCTAACCTGCAATAAAAAAAAAAAAAAAAAAAATCTAACTGCATGAACGCTGAACCCTCATTCAAATGGTTTCCTTACTGGGAATTGTTTTTTGTATGTTTTATGGCCTCTAACTGCTTCAGATGACTTTATTTTACCTGTTCATGTTGCCAACATTCAGCTCGTTAAGAAGATCAGCACTGTGACCTTTGGTTTTTACATTTATACTTTTTAAAATATTTCACTTTATTTACAAAAAATAACCCTAAAAACACATTCAGGTCTCAGTTCATTCAAAAGCATTTTTCCTTTTTACGTCAGCGTTGTTTTGCTTATAGTACTTCTGCTAATGCTAATTATATTAATCCTAATACTACTCGCAGGTAATTTTTCTACTGCTAATGCAAATATTACTCATGCTAGTCTTGATCCCATTACGACTGCTGCTAATTCTGCTGCTAACACAACTGCAAATGTAATCTTACTAATGCTAATTTTGCTAATTCTCATACTAATCCTAAATACTACAACTAATTCTGCCTCTACTAGTACTGGTGCTAATGCTAATTATACTACTACTAATAATAATAATTTTATGTATAAAGCCCTTTAAATCAGCCACAGCTGCAACAAAGTGCTGTACATGTAAAAACATTTAAAACACGTTAAAAGAAAAAACATCTAAAGCAGTTAATGCTAAGACTGTTACTTTTAATATTAGTTCTAATACTAACATCACTTCTATTATTAATAAAAGTATATAGTAAATTAAAAAAATTGTATTCAGCTAGTTGTTTGGTACTTAGGTTTAAGCTAGTCATTTGCTACCTTCAGCTTTTGGTTTCTTTTTCCATTTTCAGAAAGTATTTGCTACTTTGAGCTATTTCTGTAGCATTTCACTACTTTTAGCTAACACTTTATCATTGCTAATTTTTAACCAAGAGTTTGCTTCTTTAGGCTAAATATTCTTCTGCTGGTAGCTAGCATTTTTGCTAGATTTAGCTTTCAGCTTATTTCAGCTTCAGCTAATTTCAGCAGTCGTTCAGAAGTCAGTTTCCACGGCAGCTTGTCTTGTTATAATTAAGAACAGAGGTTGTTTCATTTAAGTTGTATTTAGTAAAGTAAAGTTGGAGTTTTGGTCGTCTGGATAATACAAAAGGTTGGTTTGTTAGGCAACGTGTTAATGTTGGTAATAGTTTATCTGCTTCAGTGCCTCATTTCTGCGGGGTTCCACAGGGCTCAATTCTTAGACTCCTTCTGTTTTCACTATCTCTGCTCCCTTTGGGGTCCATCCTGCAGAAACATGGTCTTTCTTTTCACTGTTATGCTGATGATTGTCAGATTTATTTGCCCAATAGTTCTTGCTCCATTCACCCTCTGTTAAAAATGTCTTGATAATATTAAGGCATGGATGGCTTCAATTTTCTTTTAAGTTTTAACAATCAGAATGCAATGATGACAAAACATAGCACTTAGGCTTATAAATGGCCTTGCAGCCTCATATGTCTCTGATCTACTTCAACCATATGTTCCTTCTCGGGTGCTGAGATCATCTGACCAGCTGCTTTTGGTTGAAGCTCAGAGATCGGGCTTTTCCAGTTGTGGCCCCTCAACTCTGGAACAATCTGGCCCCCAACATTAGACAGGCCATCTGTTTCCTCTGGCTTTTAACACAATGTGATTTGGTTTGATATTTCATTGTTCTGTGTTTTTATGTTTCTCTTTTCATGCTTTTAATTCATTTTTGGTATTTTTTCTTTAAATGACTGGCATTGGTTTTTATTGTTCAGCACTTTGGTAACAGCTGCTATTTTTAAATGTGCTTTATGAATAAATTTGAGTTGACTTGTTAGATTTAGGTCTTTAAACCAAATGTAATATTTTAGTGAAAATAAATCTACATTGCATCCAGACAGATCCCCCCCTCCTGATGGAAGCACAGAATAACACCCGCTCTCCTCTCTGGTTTCCAGTTTCACCTGGCTGTCGGCTCAGGTGCACAGCAACATGGTGATGCACTTCTCAGGTCGTATCGCCGACAGCTTTGATCGGGAGTTTCGCTGTCTGTACGCCGACTCGCAGATCATCGACTGTTTCGACAACCAGGAGGACGAGGGGATGCCTTACTACCCCCCATACCCAGTCGTGATGGTCCCGGGACTAAACATGGGGATTGGGGCCCTGGGGATGGATTTACTCTCTGACAGGTAAGAAGGTTTCCAACCCAACTGTTGGTGCAGGAATCCAGACTAGTGACCCTGTTTGGGTCAGTGAGAGTCCAGAATAAATTCAAACTTAGTTTTAGAAATCAGTTGTGTTGTAGAATCATTCCAGCCTGGAGAAACATGCACATGTGGGACAGCTGAGGGTTGAAAAGTCTTCAGTTTTTGATCTGTTCCTCCGTCTGCAGGCAGCGGGAGCGCGCGTTCTCTGAAAACTCCAGCAGCCATTCCAGTAACAGCGTCTCCAGCATCAAGGCTGCTCCCGGGATGAAGTCCAACAACATCTACAACGTCACTCAGAGCCACGAGAAGGAGCCCGCCGGCTCGTCTCATCAGAGCCCAGAGAGGAGAGTTGTAGGGGCCGTACGAGTATCGGGACAAACCCCGGCAGTGCGAGGTTCTTCAAATGGAGGAACCAACCACAACCCAATCCCCGATCGCCCACCGACCTCCTACGGTCAGCCGACGGGCCTCGACTGGAGCAAGCCCAACCAGGTGGACGTCAAGAGGGGGAACATTGGCAGCACGTCTAATAAGTTTCAGGAGATGGGGCTTTACGACCACAAACCAGGCATGTTCCAGAGCACCCAGAACTCAAACCTGAACCCTAAGATCCAGAAGACCTCTCCCGTCAATGACACCAAGATTAACCCAAAGCCCAGAACGCCCTCGAACAACTCCGCCCAGTTCCTCAACAAACTCACGGACCTGTTCCATTCGCCGTCGCCCAAAGACAAAGAAACGTACAACTACCGGAGATCCCCGTCCCCTCTCAGCTCCTCCCCGTGGGGAGGACCGGACCTCTGTCAGCCCGAACCAGAGAGCCGTCAGTGCCCGCCGCCTCCGACGTCTCCGCCGGGCTTCATAAGCCGACAGGACCAGAAGAGAATGACGCTGGGCCACAGCAAACTGGACCTGGTGAACCAGTACAACAAGAAGCCGAAGCAGGTTTACAGCCGCTTCGAGCTCAAGAGCACAAACTAAGTTGACAGAACTACGGTCCAGGTGACCACGTTACCTTCAGGTTCCGTTTTACGAGTCCGCGATGGGACTCTTTGGACAACCAGGACTCCCTGGAACCACCGGGACTTTTCCAACCACCAGGCGGTTTTTTGTGGAGTTGACTCAGTTAAAAGCCGGGACCTCCGAGCTCTTCCACGGTTCTGACGGGAACCGTTCTGAGTTCTACACTTGAAACTTTTCTGCCTTTCAGCCGATCCACGAGTTCTGTGGTGGTGTTCCGTTTCCTCACGTTCCTCGTTTACTTTTACAAAACTCAAAATTAACCAACAACCGGGGAAATAAAACCAAACGCTGCTAAAACCAAAAACTATTTCAGTTTTTGTTTTTAGCACTAAATGATTTTATCCCAAAAAGTTTTAGTTTAAATTTTGACTTTTGTTTGTGCAAATAAATGCTAACTCTATAAACTGCAGTTTTTAGGCACAAACGAGAGAAATGTTTAAATATTTTGTATTTCAAATTAAATTTATACAAAGTTTGCTGTACTGTATCCTAAACCTTGAATATTAAACAAATAAGGGCTAAATGTTTTATTTTCTCTTTTATTCAGTTCAACTTCAATAAAATGTAAATATTTGTTCTTATTTGTTCTAACAGTGGATAAAAAAATATTCGAGGCTCCTAAAGTCATTAAATGGAGTCTCGGAGCCCAAAACTCTTAATTTGAAATTAATTCAAATATTTTAATTGCCACAAAAATCTCCAAACAGAGGTGACCCTCCTGCTGCCCTTGGGTCAAAGTGTTCCACGAGGGTTAAACAAATGATTTAAAATATTTAAATGGATGCTTCAGTCAAAAACAAACTATGAAAATGTTTAAATAGTTGATCTTTATGAAGCCAGCTGACATCACATTATGTTAAAGTTTGGGTGAATCTTCACGCAGTGAATTAAACGTTTTAACATCGCTGCAGCAGACATTTTTATTAAATTCAACAAACTTTATTTGTCCCTGCAGGACATGATCAGATAACTGCTGATAGAAACACTGAATAAATGATCAATGGATGGATCTTAATCTAACCTTTACGCTAACTAAGATGCTTTAACTTGGTTGAACCGGTTGTTTTGTCTCTGACATATAAAATAAATCGCCACAGAAGGTGTAAATTTATTTGACCAAACATCTAAACGTCAGAGATTTCCAGTTTAAATGTGAATTATTTCAGTTTTCACTGAAAAACGGTGACCAGAGTCTGTTGGAAAGTTCACTAAATGTTCTGAAAATGATTTTTTGGGAAGGTTTTTGTTTTTCTCTGTCACGTTTACGTGGTCTCCTCTCAGTTGGAAGCTTCTCTGCAGGTTTACAGTTTAATGGAAACGGACGAAGTGAGAAGTAAAACCACGACTCCAGATTTGTTCTGGTTTTAACCTCGTCCACATGAGAACGTTTTACTTTTAAAATTTGTTTTCAAAGATGTGCTCATACACACGAGACAGTTTCTCTAAATAATGATACGTTTATTAACACGTTTTATTAAAAAGCACCTCGAAGTTAAAAAAAAAAAAATGAAACGATCCATAACGTTGCAGTAACTCTGCCAGGACTGCGTGTGGCGCCGGAACGTTTCCACGGGAACGCATCCAAAACAGGAAGCGAGACTCGGTAGGGTTAAAGGTGGGGTGATGACATCATCAGATTTAATTTTTTTTTAAATTATTATTGAATTTTTTTTTACACAACAATAAAAAAAAAAATTCAGAGCTCATAAAACACAGATTCTGTGTTGATGTGAGGCTGAAACAGTTTTTAAAAAGTACTGTTTTCACAAAACCTCTCCATGTGGATGGGATCTAAAAAATCTACTTTATTAAATCGTTCACTTTGGAACGTGAGGCGCTCAAACCCTTTTAAAAATCTACTTGGACGGGGGCACTAACATTTTATTTAAATGCTATCATTTAAAATGTGGAACAGTCAAACTAAAAGTTTTATTTGTATTTTTGTTTTGGTGTTTAGGAGTGTCTAAGCCCCCCACATCCCGTCACCTCCGTTCTCGTGCCTTAAAACCTTCAGCCACATTTTAGACCTGAAACTCTGAGGACCTGAACCAGAACAAACCCATTATTTAATTAATTTTATTTTCCTGTGAACAGTAAAATCAGGAGTAATTTTCTTCTGCTGTATTTTATTCCATTTCTTAAAAACACTGAGAGCAGAGCGTTGTTTCTGTTTACATGAATCTGTCATTTCTGGGTCGTTTTTATTTAATTCTTCCAGATTTGTTTTGCTCAGATATATATTTGTATATATTTGTTGAGTAGACAGTAAATATTTGTTGGACTTTTTTTTAATTTTGTACGGATCATGCCGTCTTTAAGCAATAAAAAGGATGACCTTCACCGTGGTTTTGTTTACAGCTCTCGTCTGTGGGCGTGGCAGGGTTTGTTTTTGTTTTTCAATACGCGACACGGTGCACAGGCGGCATGTTCTGTCTGGTGGATGTTTAATGTGTATATAAGACCTGAAATCATTGTTGGGAACTTAGTTTTATTGTTCAAAGGAAAAACTCCTAAACCAACCTTTTTTGTTTTTCATGGGAAAATGTGAACTCTTTTAATTTTGTGTAAAAGTGCATTTTTTAAAATGAGGAAAACCGAATAAAAACTCCCAAGTTGATGCTGGGTTTTGTTAATTTATTATAAAATCAGTTCTCTGAAACATCCACACACTGACCAGTTTCAGCTGAAGAAAAAAAAAACATCATGATGCCAACTCCGTGCTTCGCTGTAGGGATGGTGATGTCAGCGTGATAGGAGACTGAATTCTAATGAAACCTCCAGGACGTGTGCTAATGATTTTTATTCTGATTCAATATGGCCGCCACAGCTAATGGGTCTTATCCAACAGTGAAGAGGCTCTAACTGATTTACAAACGTTGAGCTAAAGTCAGGTGTGGTAGTAGCTGAGAGTCATCCCAACACTAAGTTACACCTGAGGGCTGAGAGGTCCGAGGACTGCCATGGGTCAGATCACCAGAACGTGGCTGCTGCTGGGGCAGCAGAGAACAGCAGGTCCTGGTTCTGGTCCAGCTGGTCTGAGTGATTATGACGGTAAGATCATGGAGGTCCACACCTGCAGCTTTTCAGGTAACGAGAGAAGCTTCACAAATGAGTCGGACCAACAAACCGGCAGCTGTTGATCCAGATGTGTCGCATCAGTTGAGTCCGGTATCAAGTCCTGGTTGGATTCCATGGTCCACCTGCAGAGAAGAACCTGGTCCAGGGCCCTGCTGGCCTCCGAACGATGACGTCACTGCAAAGCTGATGACATCATTCCTCATTTATCTCAGCATTGTTTGCTCTTCAGGCCCGTTCTGAGGCTTCGTGGACCCGGTTTTCTTGAGTGCTCCATTGTTCTGAGCTCACATTGTTCTGACCCAGATGGGCCCTGGTCCAGACTTCCTGACAGGAAAACATGCATGACTGAAGAAAACTGATCCCAACGCTGACAAACATCAAGGAACAAACACGTTTCGTTCATTTTTAAATACTATATCTAAAAACTGCAGAGTAACACAACGCTGGGTCCAATTTGGACCGAACCGGGCCACAGGTTCTGTTTGACCCTGCAGACTGGGTTAACAGCTGAATTACAGCTACTAAAATATTTTAAGAAGCTAAAATCTGGGAGGTCTATGTGAAACTGTTTTCAATTTCAGCTTTTAGCTTAGCTTTTAGCTTAGCTTTTAGCTAGTGTTCAGCTTCTTTGGGCTTTGAAATGGATAAAGCACATTTTAGCAAAGTCCTTCAGCTCTCAGTGTTCACACTTTTTATTTTTAATTTTTATTTTATTTTTTTTAGAAAATGCAACAATAAAACCTAACTGGAGCTAATAGCATCAACCAGCTAACACCAGCTAATGTTATTTTAGGAACGTGTTTGTTTTGTAAAAGCTAAAGTTATTAACAAACCGAGCAGGTTAAACATCTTCTAACAGGTTTGTTTTTACCACCTTACCTTCATTTTACTGCATATATCAGAGGTCCGGTCCGGTTCTGGTTGAAAATGGCGGCCTTCGGTTCGTCTCCGACACAAGCTCGGGGTCTTTGACCCCACTGGGACTTTACTGACATTTGAGATAACGCGTCAAATATTGTCCCAGCAACTAAGCAGCTGTTAACGACCCACAGATGGTTTTAAATCTGGACATTTTGTCGTCCCACAAACTGAAAGTTTTAAAGAATTTTAAATTTAATTCAATTATTTTATTCAAATACTGCAGTTTGGTGCACAAAGCCCCCTCCATTCCCTTAGCCACTGAGTTGGGTTAAAAAGATCCACTGGTGTGGTTCAAGATCTGCTTTGGGTTACTGCCAAGCAGATCCATCATGAAGACCAAGGACCTCTCTGATCTGAGACGAGCAGGTCAGGGTTAGCCCCCGAGTACGGTTTGACCAGCTCTCACTCTTTGTGACTCCATCGTTCAGTAAAAAGGTCTGAAATGAGTCAAAACTGTTAAAACTTTTAATTTCATTGATGCTAAAAACAAAAAACTGGATGTTTTAAAAACTCCGGCGCCGTTGGCCCGAGTCGACCTGAAACAAGTTACAACAAATCCAAACCACTGACGGCTTCAGCGGTTTATCCTGCGTGTGAAGAAAGGATTAAGAGTCAAATTAAACTCCTCAAGTGGATTTTAATCCCAAGAAGTCTTTACTGAATGAGATCCTCTACAAAAATATATATATACAGTATATATATTTATTATATATATTATTATTTAAGGGAACAAACTTAAATACAAGTTTTAAAACCCGGAAAATAAACGGAGGCAACCAGAACGAGACGGGAATCGTGACGACGGTCTATCACCTGCAGAACAAGAACCTCCATCATGTGGACCTGTCTACTTCTTGGAACTCAGCATTTAGACGCCCCCTTCTTTACAACCGGAGCAGATCTTATTTAAAAAGAGGAAGAAAAAAAATCAACTTCTTTAAAATGGTCCAAAAAAAAAATTATTGTTTGTTTCCTAAAAATAAACAGAAGTTGTGGAATATTTCCGACGTCAGAGGATTTCATGACGCGTCTTTAGTTACACAACCGTGTTTGTTCAGAGTCGTCACGCCAAGGCCTAAGTCAGGTCTGTCACGAGTCACAGCCAGAACAGGACCAGACCTCCAGCACCGTGGATGAGTGGTTACAGCAGTTGTCCTCCAGAGTTGGGGGTTCAATTCCCCCAGCAGTCACATGTTGAAGTGACACTGAACCCCTCAATGTGTGTCCCATCGGTGTAAGAATGTGACAAAGCTCTGGTCTCTCCAGATTCAGATTAGCTTTGGAGATGAGGCACAGGTCGTGATGTAAAGAGCTTTGAGTCTCTTTACTAGATAGAAAGGACGTATTCACCATTTTCATTCATTTCATCTGTCGACTAACACGGAGCTAACAGGAGGGATAACTGGGTCAGAACCTCTGAACTGGAGTCCCTCAGGGAGGTCTTTAGTGTCAAACTCTGGGTCAGAACCTCTGAACCGGAGTCCCTCAGGGACGACGTCTAAAGTCAAACTCTGGGTCAGAACCTCTGGACCGGAGTCCCTCAGGGAGGACGTCTAAAGTCAAACTCTGCGTCAGAACCTCAGGACCAGGGTCTGTCAGGAGGATCAATCAGGACCGCAGCTGAATGATCATCTTCATAAACTACAGATAAATTCAGGAACTTAAATGTTTTAATTTTAAGAAAAAAAAGTATTGTTTCTGTTTTTGCAGCTTCTTCAGTCAGTTTAAATAAAAGACGTAAATCTGAACATTTGTAATAAAAGAAATGGAGTACATCTTATGCTGAAGAGCTGACCCGGTTCAGATGGGGCCAGAACCAGAAGCCAGCAGAGCTCAGAGTCATGAAGTTCCTCCTGAGGGCGCGGCAGACTGAACAACCTGTGGTTTGCTCTTTTGTTCCAGAGGAATTTACTGAACGGATCAAAGCAGAACCTGTCTGAGGCCCGGCGGGTTCACAACAGAACCTGGGTCAACAAGAATCCAGGGCCACGCATGAGATCCAGTGAAGAAGTCAGCAAATATTTACAGTCTGTTTGATTTGTCTTCTGCATGTTTTAGGGTTACAAAGTTCTGGTTCTGAAAAACCCAACGGTTCTGAAGGATCCACACCTGCTCTGTTTTAAAACTGTCACTTCTTCATCATCTGTTCTTGTATCTCCAGCTGCCTTTCACTTTTAAAACCCATCATCTCTGCAGAACGAGCTACATTTACACAACAAACAAACAAACAAACAAACAGGAAGTCTGTGTGCTGGATGCTGAGCTGATCACGTGAGCAGCATGTCAGCAGACTAACACATCTGCGTGCTGCCACCTGCTGGTCAGAATCTGTAACTACAACAAAACGTTTTATCAGTTTAGAGCACAAACAATAACAACAAACAAACAAAAGGCTCTTATTTACAGAAAAACACCACGTGGAGACAGACTCCTGAACTCCTAAACTTCAATAAAAGTATTTTAGCTCAGAGATAATCTGAGTTGGTTTAAATGGAGCTGAAACTTGAGCTGTGAAGCTGCAGCATCTTGTCATGCAGTTGCTGGTTCTGCTGCAGAAGATGAACAGAACCTGTCAGCTGCTGAAAACTGGGTCACAACCCTGTTCTCACTGAACAGGAGGGAGGAGGAGGAGGTGTGAAGTCAGGGAGAAAAGACGACAGGAAGGAGGTGTGAAGGAGGACATAACTGACCGAGGAGCAGTTATTGTAGAAAATAAGGATGTTTGAGAGCAGAGAGGATTGTGGGTAAGAGTTGTGGACAAAGACAGGACAAGATGGAGACAAAATCTTTGACACAAGGACAAATATTTACAGAAGCATTAAAAAATTTAGAAAATTGTGAAAAAGTTCTAATTATTTTATGAATCATTTCAGAAAGTGAAACTCATATTTTACATAGACTCGTCACACAGAGTGAAAAGTTTCACACTTTGTTTCTTGTGATTTTGATTGTTATAACTTACAGGTAATGAAAAATAACAATAAAAAGGACAATATTCTGGAGAGATTCAATACTGAAATGTCCTGGTGTTTCACCCTGATCAGCTGATTAACTCCTGAGCTACAATTACTATAACTACTATAATACTATTACTATAACTATTATTATTATTATTATTATTATTATTACTATTACTTACTATTACTATTAATTACCACTACTATTACTATAACTATTATTACTATTAGTATTATTATTATTACTATTACTACTATTATTACACGATTGAATGAAGGCGTCCTCACTAATAATAGTAATAATAAGAACTAATACTGTTTAGAATAGTCCAGATGTGCTGGTTTTAATGTAAAGTGCAGAGGTGAGGTGGTACCATCAGACCGGTGTCAGAGGTACCAAGTGACCAAAGCTGTGAAGGTACGATTCGACCTGGAGTCGTCTGTTCAATGTCCCGCTGTGTCTTCGGTGTGGTTTGTGTCCCTCAGTGGACGATTTGTGCTTCTTGAAACTGTTTTCTCACCATTTGGTCTTGTTGTAATGTCACTGTTGAAATGTTGTGTTTCTTCTGGAAACAAACAAACAAACAAACAAACAAACAAATGTGTTTTCACACAGTTTATGTTCATGACATGCACCACATTTATAATGTGGATGTTCTAATTTTATTGTGTTTATTTTGTACGTCAGTAAATTACTGTACAGTACTCTGTGCAGAACATCAGTTGTCCTCAATGTCTTCTATGTCCACTGTGTCCAACTGTGGTGTGTGTAGAATGACACACACACACACACACACACACACACACACACACACACACACACACACACACACACACACACACACATACACTCCTACAAGTCAAGCTTGTCATTCTGGAAGTGTTTTTGTTTTTATTTGTAGAGAAGCAAACAAAAAAAAAACTAGAGAAATTGCCTTTCCTGTGAAAATGCCACGTGAATGCTTATTGGAGAAGAACTTGCTGAAAAACAGCTGCAATTAGCTAAAACATGCTGAAATGTAGCTGAAATGGAAGAATGAGCCAAAATTAGCAGAAGACAGCAGCAATAATACAAATTTGCTGAATTAGATTTAAATGAGCAGAAATGAGAACAAAAATTAAGAAATTAGCTAAAAAAAATGAAATTAGCACAAAAAAGCTGAAAAGTAGCTGAAAAGGCAGAAAGATGCTTAAACCACGAGAAGGAAGCAGAAAGAACTGAAATGAGCTCGTAAATGTGGAATTAATGAAAAAGTTAAAATTAGCAGCAAAATAATTAAATAGTAGCTGAAACAGCAGAAAAAGCTGAAATTTGCAGAAATAAGCTGAAAGGAGCTTAACAAGCTGAAATTAGCAGAAAGAAGTTAGAAGCACAAAAATGTTCTAATTAGCAGAAAGAATCTACAAAGTATAACTATCATAAAAAAGCTGCAAAACAGCTGAAATTAGGTAAAAATATATGCTGAAATATAGCTGAAATAGAACAAACCTAAATTAACAGAACACATATTCAATGAATTAGTTTTAAATGAGCAAAAAAATTAGGATATTAGCTAAAAAGCTGACATTAGCAAAAATAGCTGAAATCACACTACTGTATTTACAAGCAATAAATTATTACACAATATTTAAAGGACTAACAACGTTGAACTAAAACAACCAAAAAACTTGAAACATCTTGAAACAAATTTATACCAAAAGTCATTCAGTTATAGACAAACATTCAGTGATTACATCCTACGAGTTTCATTCAAAAACATCCAGTGGTTCATGAGATATTGTGCTAACAGACAAACAGAAACATTAATGCCTATTTGACGCAAGCCACCAATGAGTACAAATGTATCAGGGGAATCCACTTGCTTAAAATGGGCTTACTTCAATAATCAAAACATTAGTTAAGATCTCAGGACGGGTTCTGTGCAACTGTTATAACAGTTAACATCTTACCTGCTTTAGATAGCTCTTGGACATCAGTTTGAAGAAAAAGACGAGCTTACAGCTTGTCCAAACAAGTCGTTTAAAATCAAGTCTCATCTCAGAAACGTTGTGGCGTTGTAGAATTTGCTGTTATTTTCACATGATAGATTTTTATGTAGCGTCATATGCTCACCTGCAAGAGCTAATATTAGCAGTAGCAACTAGCTGTAGCACTTGGGTGGAGTCATTGATTTAAAACGGCGTTCACTTTCTCATCAACGTGTTTGTGATTGAAGGTGTTTTAAGGTGAGCTCTTAGCTCAGCAACCTGGTCAGAATACACTACCGTATTTTTCGGACTATAAGGCGCACCAGATTATAAGACGCAGTAAGCGAAACTAAACAGTCAGATAAGTCAAGCTTAATTCAACCCATTCACAATAGCTCTCAACAATGTTCAGTTGTACCACGTAAAATTGGTTTGAGGTCAGTAAGCACAACCAGATTTAATACATAAGTCTCATTGTTGATTTTTGAGAAAATTAAAGGATTTTAAGTGCGCCTTATAGTCCAAAAAATACGGTATTTCTCCCAAGTGAGGCTATTCAAGCTATCTGCAACAGGTAAGATGTTGTTTGTTTGCAACTTCACTCGAGCTGAACTCTCGCTTTGAACAAGGCCCTCGTTTTGCACAATCGGCAAAACCGGAAAAGTTAAAACTGAAGCTGATGTTGACACGTCTCTGCGAGTCCCACCCAGTCCCAATGTGGGACCTTTAAAGGCTCCAGCGCGAGTAATCACAGCCACCTGCACATTTTTCACATTTCTTCAGCAGAGCAGACAAACCCAACACCCCCCCCCACCACTCCAGAGCGGCTCATGACTAACGTCTTCTTGGTTCCCTTTCACAACAAGACATCGTTGTTCCTGAGCAGCTTACCTGTGGGGGGAGCCCACCAGACGCTGGGCTGACGGATGAGTCTGGACTCAAACAATGTGCTGCGGACTCACATTAGCGCTCGTGCTGGATTTGCTGCTGCGCTCCTAATGGGTCCAGACTGAACGGAGCGAAACGAGCCGGGCACAACAACAGTTGTGAAACACACTCCGCTGACGAATCCGGGAGGAAGGTGTGAAGGCAGCGAGACGAGAGGTGTGTTGGAGCGCGTGATCGAGTCCAGGATGAGACGCTCAGCAAACGGTGCAGGCGTTATTGCAGAAACACGCACACCTGAGTGTGAACGTGTAAATTCGTGCTCCACACCTGACTCATGATGCTGATTCAGCGTTCACGCTAGTGTTCCTGTTCGTTATGTTGTTAAGGTGTTTCGCTTTATTTACGTTTTTCCCAAAATAAACATTTTGAGATGGGTTCTTTGTTACATCGGCTTCAGCTCTACTTTCTTCAGCTGTTTTTAGCTTCTAGGTGGCCTTTTCATGCAGCTTTTTTCTCATTTTTAGCTTGCCTTTTGCTAACTTTAGGTATATGTTTAGAGTCTTTTTTTAACAAGTGTTTCCTTGTTTTTAGCCTCTAAATAGCTTTTAACCACTTTTAGCTTTAAGCTAGTTTTGCCAGTTATAGCTTTTAGCCTGCCTCTGCCTCTCTTAGTTTATCTTCTCGATAACTGATACTTTAACCCTTTTCTACCTTTCGCTTGCTTTCTGCTTCAGTTGGCCTTTATGAAAACGTTTTCTACTTCAGGCTAGCTATTTGTTTCTGCTAAGCCTTTTCCAATTTTAAGCTAAAGTTTAGCTACTTTGATCTAGGATTTGCTTATTTTGGCTTCTTAGAAGCGTGTTCCTACTTTAGCTAATGTTTTGCTGCATTTTATTACTTTTAGCTAGCCTTTTGCTAACTTTGGGTATATTTTTGAGATTTTTGCCTGTAATGTTTCCTTGTTTTTAGCCTCTAGCTAGCTTTTCACTCGTTTTAGCTTTAATTCTGCTATGTTCAACTTTTAGCTAGTTTTGTTACTTTTGAGTTTTAGCCTGCCTTTGGTTAGTTTATCGTCTAAGGTACTTTAGCCCTTTTCTATGTTTATATTACTTTTTGCTTTTGTTGGCTTTCATATCAAATTTTTTTCTACTTTAGTTTTTTGCTTCTGTTAAGTCTTTTCAGTTTTAAGCTAACATTTTGCTACTCTGAACTAGGATTTGCTTATTTTGGCTTTTAACAAGCGTGTTCCTACTTTTAGCTAACATTTTGCTGCATTATTACTTTTAGCTAGCCTTTTACTAATTTTAGGTATAGTTTTGAATCTTTTGTCTATTAACAAGTGTTTCCCAGTTTTTAGCCTCTGGCTAGCTTTTCACTACTTTTAGCTTTTAGCCTGCCTTTTGTTAGTTTGCCTTCTAGATAACTTTGATACTTTAGCCCTTTTCTATGTTTAGCTTGCTTTTTGCTTTTTCTTCTAATCTTGTTTTCTACTTTAGGCTAGTTTCTGTTAAGCCATTTCCAATTTTAAGCTAACGTTTTACTACTTTGATCTAGGATTTGCTTATTTTGGCTTTTAACAAGCATGTTCCTTTTTTTGCTAACGTTTTGCTGCATTTTACTACTTTTAGCTAGTTTTTGCTAACTCTAGGTATATTTTTGAGCTTTTTGTCTGTTAACATGTGTTTCCCTGTTTATACCCTTTCAATACTATTAGCTTTTATTCTGCTATGTTCAACTTTTAGCTAGTTTTGTTACTTTTAACTTTTAGCCTACAATTAGTTAGCTTTTCTTCTGGATAACTTTGATACTTTAGCTCTTTTCTAGCTTTTGCCAAACGTTTTCTACTTTAGGCTAGCTTTTAGTTTCTGTTAAGCCTTTTCCAAATTTAAGTTCCACTTTTGCTACTTTGATCAAGGATTTGCTTATTTTGGCTTCTAACAAGCGTGTTCCTACTTTTAGCTAATACTTTGCTGCATTATGTTACTTGTAGCAAACGTTTAGTTACATCTAGCCTTTAGCTTGTCTGTTGCTACTTTAGTTTCAAGATAACGTTTCTATACATATAGCTTTAGCTAGCCTTTTATTTATTTACATTTTTATTTACTTTTTTATTTTTGTAAAGTTTAACTACTACTTTAAGTGTTTTAGGTAACTTTTGCTCTGTTTAGCTTCTGTTCTGCTACATTTAACTTCTAGATAGACGTTACTTCAAGTGTTTAGCTTGTCTTTTGCTAAACCTAGCTTCTAGATTATATTTTTCTACTTTTATCCCACTTTTTGGATTCTGCTGGCATTTTGCAAGCATTTCCCTACTTTTAGCTAACTAGTTCCTTCATTTTGCCACTTCTAGCTAACATTTTGCTACCTTTGTCTTTTCATTAGCGTTCTACATTTTTTATAGTTACCTACTTAGTTTGAGCTTCTTCAGCAAATTTCAGCAGTCATTCATCATTCGCTGCATTTTCAGAGAAACAGTAATTCCTCCAGTGACAGTGTCTCTTCCTGTTACCACATACTGTACACATCATCGCTCCACCTTGAGGAGAAAAAAAAAAAAAACGAAACAACCTGGAACTTCTCACAGCAGATGTTTTTTTTTTTACTGGGCCGCGCCTGGCATTCTTCCAGTCTGTGTTATGGCTGAGCGTCAGCTCTGTAAGGGGTTAAGTTTCAGGCCACTTATGAGCAGGCATGTTCCAGGAGCAGCCGAGCATGAGCCAACTGCGCCCCAAGAAAAAATCATCGCCAAATATAGAGCAATTTGACGTTCTGTGTTAAAGATAATTACAGTAATTGGCACCAGCAGCAGTCAAAATAGTAATCTGGTGCAAAACGTTTGCTGATGACATCCAACTGCTGCCTGTGGGTAGTAATATTCACGCACATGCATGGAAACAAAACTCTTGTTTCCTACAAATGTTGAGGTACGTAATGACATATTTTACTTTGAATAGGTTACATGCGTTTCAATCACAATCCAGCTTCTTCTCTCCTTTTTTTTTTTGGCCACTCCACAAACCTGTTCCAGCTGTGTAAACTGACCCGAAAGCCATCAGACGGAGCAACAAGGAGGTTATGTCAAGAGGTTTATCTCCAGAGAAATCTGTTGTAGAAGACCGCCCTTTCAGTGATGTTTTCATTTGTGTCTGAAGTACCAGCGGCTGAGGTCAGAAGTTTACATACGCTGACTAATGTAATTAATTTGAGACTTATTGATTTATTAGAATGGTTTTTACAGTGGTACCTTACTGGACTGCAACTTGGCAGTCACTTCCATGTTTATTAATTAATCTACTAGATTGCACTTTAGAACCGATGTTAGGCATTACTGAACCAGGTTTAACTACAGAAATTGCATTTCCACAGAAAATGCAGTGTGGACAGAGAGACCTGTATGATGGAGTTTTTTCAACTCCATCATACAGGTTTCCCTGTATTATTTCTTTCTAGTTTTGGATTTTGACCCCAACCGTAAGTGGCATTTACCGTATTTTTGGGACTATAAGGTGCACTTAAAATCCATACATTTTCTCAAAAATCGACAGTGAACCTCAGGTGCGCCATATGTATTAATTCTGGTTGAGCTTACTGACCTCAAACTTATTTTATGTGGTTATTGTGAATGAGTCGAATCATGCTTGACTTATCTGACTGTTTTGTTTCGCTTAATGGGCCTTATAATCCGACGCGCCTTATGTATGAAAATAGACCCATTCATTAATATTGCGCCTTTTAGTCCAAAAAATATGGTAATGATGATTCAAATTCTTATTTGTGCCGTTTTATTTATTGACCTAACTGGTTTCAGTAAAACGAGGCAAGAAATGTGGAGGAAAGATCACTTACACTTTAGAAACCCATTAAATCTTGCACCATACAGGAAGTACGCTTTGTTCATAGAATAAATGTAGCCAATTATCTATCTATTTTTTTTGGTTAATCATGTTTACATTCAACTAGGGCTGGACGATATGGCCAAAATTCTTTTTACAATATATTTCTTAATTTCGGTCGATAGCGATATAATTCAATATCGATACAAAAATATAAAAGCCTTAAAAACTATAAACTATACAAATAAATTAATATTTACCTTTTATTTGTATTTAGCCTCCAAAAAAGTGGAAATCACCGTCAAATAAACATAAAATTCTCAACCCAGTAATTTTCAGTCGGGTCATCTGGACAGTTTCATTTTTATAGACATGTTTCACCCTCCATCTAGAGGGCTTCATCAGTCAGAGGTGTTCCAGTAAACTGTTTCCCCAGCAAGCAGTAAACACCTTAAGTGGACCAACCAGTTTGCTGGAGCCAAGATGGTTTCTGGAGGCCGTCCTGTCCCTCGT
>JARVLU010001354.1:35863654-35874971 GCA_031762415.1 Simpsonichthys santanae
TTCTTCAGGCTACACAGCTGTTCAGTCCCAGTCCCTTGAGTTCCTTCACATTGTGCATGTGGAAATGCTCTTACTTTAGCCCTGAGTGCTGCTGTTTTTCTTCCATTTGATTTCACCAAACATTTAAGTGATCGCCGATCACGATCATTAAGGATTTTTTCCCAGTCACATTTCTTCCTCGAAGACGATGGATCCCCACTATCCTTCCAGTTTTTAATAATGTGTTGGACAGATCTTAACCCAGTTTTAGTAGTTTCTACAATCTCCTTAAGATGTTTTCTCTGCTTGGTGTCAATGATTTGACCCTTCTCAAACAGACCGCCATATTTTCCACGACCACGCCGTGTGTCTTTAAACATGGTTGTTTAAGAAATGAGAACCAACTCATTGCACCGGTTGGGCTTAAATAACTTGTAGCAGCTGAAAGATAATCACCCAGGCAGTAATTATCCAACAGGAGGATCGTACCTGTTTGTTTAGTTAAATCTAGGTGGTGAGTTTTTTGGCCAGGCCATGTATATTAAGTTAATAACATTATTTATCTGAGGAGCAGACAGCATTGAGTTTAACTTCATCACAAACTCTCATACAATGACAAGTTTTTTAAATATTTTTTTCTTCCTGACGTCTCCAGAATTATCTGCCCTCGTCCAGCAGACAAAAAAAAAAAACAAAACTGAAGATCTAATCTCTAAAAGCAGAGAAAAACTTCTCCCAAGATGAAAGAACAGCAAAAACTGATGACCTGAAAACTGAACAATCAGGTGCTCCTGGATGAGCAGCTCTGCTGAGCCACACACCAAAAACACTCATGAAAACAAAAAAAACTTGTTGTGGAAAAGGTTATGGCTCTTTCTGGGGCATGAACACCAAAACTCCTCCAACAGAAGCACCTAGAATCACTTCCCTTCCATCACCCGCCGTCGATGCCAGAGGTCAGCACCGCCGCCCCACAGGAAGAAGGCCTGCGGTTTGAATCTCGGCTGAGTCCTTCCTGTGTGGAGCCTGCATGTCCCTCCCGTGTATTAATGAAAGAATTTCCACAATGTTGGAAACATTCTCAATCTCACCACGTTTCAAATCTTAAAATAGAGTTATTGCATCCTTAATAGGTTTTAAAATTCTGTATTCTAAAAGTGCAAACCCACTGAAATAATATTTTCGGCCATACAGAAAATGAGACGTCCCGTGTTTAGATGACCCAGTGGAGGACTAACAGGATATTCAATGGATTATAAACACTACGACCAACAGTGTGATCAAATCGACCTGCAGGTATAAATAAAGTTGAGCCATAATTTACTAAATAAATTTATATTAGGCGTTCTGTGAAGACAGGAGATGAGTATTTTGTATTGGGCCTCCAATCAAAGCCAGTTACCGGTAAACGCTAACGAGGTCAAAATGTGTGAAAATGCTGAACTAGTTTAGCTTGGCCAGAAACTGCTCTTTAAGTATTTAACATTTATTTAGTCTGATCAGCACTCTGCCATCTGTGTCTGGGAGTAACTGGAGGAAAAAAAAAAACATTTATGGACCTTGGCTTCATCTAACTTTAATATTAAGACAAGGATAAAAAAAACTTAAGTAGTCTATACATCATTGTCCATATTTTATATTAACAATATAAAATCACTATAATTTAGCATATACAGTATATTTCACAGATAAACTAAGTAAGACAGGCTGGTAATAGGTATTTAAAATACATGTACTGTATATAAAAAAATATATTTCCAATTAGGATGCATCTACCCTCGGTAAACCACCTCACGGTCATAACAGCAGTGTAGTCTGGACGACAATAACAACACAGTAATAATAAACTATTATACTAGACAGTATTAAATTTTTATTTGTTTGGTTTTGCAAAGAAAAAATACCATAATTGTTGATAAGGTTACATTATAACAATAATAAAACATCGAGTTTCTTGGAGTAGTTTAATTTCGCCCTCAAATCTGTTTTAATACGTATTCTACATCACTTTACAACCTAGCTTTTATTTAAAATACCATTTTCATTTGTTTTTCTCAATTTGTTTGCTTTATGATTGTCTGCTGTTGTCATCACAGTTAAAAGCGGCTGTAGTACTTAGCAAGATGGCGGCGCGAATTCTCGCCTGCTTAGCATAAAATGCACTGTGGTTGTCCGTTTCGGTGTTTTTATTTCAGCAGACAGATACTCTTGAGAGTTTGTGCATTATGCCAACTACACAAGTTAGTTTAGTTTAAAAAGTTGAAATCTTACATGACATAAAAGGGACGTTTTAACTTTTATTTGTGAGATGAGAGCTGATTTGTTGCTTAAGGTCCTGTTAGCTTCGAGCTAACCTCAGTTAATGTCATTATTTGTTTGTGAGAAGGGTTAACAGGTAAATTAAACAACTGTTATTTTAAAGCTGCGTTTGTTGTCGTATTCCTCTGACTGGAGGATTATGCAACAACAGGCTGAGGGCTCCTCCCAGCCCAAAGAACCGTCTCCTCCCGGTATCAGATTACAGCAGAAATCACCGAGCACGTGCACCGGAATAAAGTATCAGCACGTGCTGTTTTCCCTCTCGGCAAACACCGACAGCGTTCGGAGCTTATCCAGTTGTGTAAAAGGCTGCGGCCGGCGGCCTCGGTGGCCTAACGTCACAGTGACCCAGATGGCCGCGAACCCAACCGTCCGAGCCGAACCCTCGGTGGTTCCTCACACGCAAACAATCAGCAGCTTTCTCCCGTTTTTTTCTGCAAAAACAGACGAACCGGTTTATTTTAAGGTTAGCGGCGTTTGTTGTCGACGTTAGCCTTTAGCTGCTGTTTGCTAACAACACGGTTCGGACACTTGTCAGCGGAGCTCGGTTCGAGTTTCTCCGGGTTTCTTACCGAACGTCCTCCGCTGTTTGAACGGCCTGTCGGACGGCATCTCTGTCGCAGTTGGTTCGGTTCGTGTTCGGTTGGTTTCTGTGGTCCGTCTGAAGCTCGGCAGCAGCTCGAAACAAACAAAGCCTGTAAACTGATGCTCTGACGTCATCCGTCAATTTAAAGGGACGTCCGTGAATGGCAAGCTGTTGTATCATATATTAGTTGACGTAAGTTTTCTTAGTTGGTGGCAGGCCGGTTTAATATACAGTATATAATAAAATCCCCGGCAGGCTGAACAGCTAAAAGCATTAATATAAAAAAAGAAGCAAATGTGTAATTACACACAAGCAATAAAATAAGAAAAACTGCTTTTCCGTAAAAGCTACTTTGCTGAAATCCATTGAATTAACTACCGTAAATGGTTAGAAGCTAAAATGAGCAAAATTGTAACTAAAAGCTAAAACGAGCAAAAGATAAACGTTTTTGAAGGAATTGAAAATACAATTAGGGGCTGGTGCAGCCAACTCAGGACCGAAGAACGTGGGTTCAATCACCAGTCATTGCACATCTTGTGGTGTCTCTGAGCAGGAAACCCTATCCCCAGTTGGCCCCCAGGTGCCATCCACCACTGCACCCGGTGGTGGATGGGCTAAATGCAGATTTCACCATTGTATGGGAACATATAACAAATGATGACCAACAAGGATGACTATCTCAATGTGAAGGTATATTTTTTTGTAAATAAAGTTACTGTATTAAAAAAGTATAAAAGATGGTACATTTTAGATTTGTGTATTCCTTTTAAAATGTCCACCACCTTCCGTCATCTGCAAAAATAAATCCATCTTTGTAGATCCTTGAGTGAAACCTGAGCCTGACGCTCCCGTGGCCTCCGGCATAATTCTTGTCCAGAATCGAATAATTATTCTCAGTGGCTTGTGTTTAAAGGTTTACTGAACAATGAAACATGTACAGCAAAACAGTAATTAAAAACAAGTTATCCACAAGTTGGTAATTTAACAGAAAAAGAGAGCGGGAGGTCAAAAACTGTTTGGCTTCACTCCTCGTCTTTTGTCTGTTTACATTTCAAAGAGAAGGGCAGATGTATTTTTCTTTGTTCGGATCTCCAGAAGAGCTTGAACTTCACATTCCATAGTGGGCAGCTGTGGCTGAATAGGTAGAGCAGTCGTCCTTCAATGGGAGAGTTGGGGGTTCGAATCCGTCAGCAGTCACATGCTGAAGTGTCCCCGAGCAAGACACTGAACCCGTCATTGCCTCTGATGTGTCCCATCGGTGTATGAATGTGATAAAGCTCCAATTAGTCTCTTTAGAATGATTTGTTCAATTATCTTTGTAGAGATCTAGTATGTGAATGAATGGGTCATAGTGTGAAAAGCTTTGAGTGTCTGGAGAAGAAGTCACTACACAAGTACAGTCCATTTATAGTTTTTATGCAGGATATTCATGTACAAAGAGTATTTAAGTTTTACTAAAGTAAAACAATAAGCAGAGTATATTCCACATTTCACCAGCTGTTTTATTTTACTAAATCAGACCAGATGTTTTAGTAAAATTTAACTTAATTTGTATAAATGGATCAAGTTATTAATGGGAACTGAGAAAGCTGAATTTTTAATGTTAGGATTTTATTTTTACTATTCAGGATTAATCTCAGAAAAAGATGAAGTTCAGATTTATTGTCTCTAAAAGTTGTAGTTTTTACTTTTTACTTAAATTTTTGCACAGCATTTATTTTAAATGTGCCCATAAACATCCGACTGAACCAACAAAACAAACTTTGTTGTTTTATTTCACGAGTAACAAACAAACAGCAGAAAGCGCATCTCGTCAATACTTCAACCTTTTTTATGATAAAATAATAAATAAATCATGAACTGCTTCATGTTTCCTACTTCTGCAGAGGAAAACCCCAAACATGAACAGAACCAGACAAGGGTCCGGTTTCTTCCACCCTCAGATCTTTGTCTTCTGATTCTGGAAAAGGTTCAGAAGCTTCTGGGAATCTGGAGGTTTTTAATTCAACAAAAACAAAAAAGCCATTCTGGTCATTTAAAAAGATGATCCGATGAGCAGCCGCTTCAGACCGAAGGGTTCTGAATGACGATCAAGAAATAATCCTTATCTGCGGAGAAAACAGAAACAGGTCAACCTCCTGAGCTGGATCGGACTCACGGCTGAAGCTGGGAACCAGCAGAACAACTGGAGCCAAGTTTGAATCTAGTCTTGAATAAATAAATAAATAAATAAAATACGAGTGTATGATTCATTTGATCAGCTTCGGTTTGGTTAAAAAGATATAAATTTAGCTCGAACAAGGCGACTAAGAGCTGCTGGCTGAAAACTGGACGTATCTGAGACAGAAGCTGCAGGTCTGATAAACTCTCCGGCTGCTGAACACAACCTGAAAAAGATGCAGCAACCTTCAGCTGATCTGTCCCATTCTCAGCTAAAATCACTGGAATTCTTAGTTTGATCAACCCAACCTGTAGCTTCTGCACAGACCGATGAGAAAACCATCCAGTTCAGCCTCTGTTGTTATTTTTCTAACGATCGTAGAATCTAAATATCTTCGTTACAATCTAAAAGCTAAAATCCAACTCTGCTGTGTCGTTTTCCTGTTTTGAAGCCTCTCACCTGGAGCGATCATGATCTCGTTCTTCTTGGACCGGACCCGCAGGAAGGTGAGGTCGTTCTGAGGGTCAATGTCTCGGACCGTGCTCCGGGCCTTCATCACCAGCTGGTGGATGAGAGCGGCGTACTGCACCGTACTCGAGTTGTCCAGGGTCGTCTTGATGGGGATCCCTGAGGACAACATGGATTAAAACACCCAAATAATTCAAGGAGAATCAGATTTCAGAAATTACTGAATGTTTGTTGCTTTTTACGGTCACTTTTATGTAACTGCTGAAGTTCATTTTTACTTTAACCATCAAAAATATTTGAGTTGAAAAGATCTGAGATTCTAAATAACTGCATAAAAGAACCTGTGTTGTGCTGGATTCTGACTCCACGTCATCAGTAATCAATCCAGGAAGGGTCAAAGGTCATTTAGAGTCCATCACCCTACAGAGAGAAATATCGTACTCGGCTAACAAGCCTCCTGCCACCGGGCGCTCACATAGCTCCTCTCTTTGGGGTGGGGCCTCGTGACACACCAACAGAGTGAACCCCCCAGGTCTTCATGACAAACACCTCCCTCACTCATGTTGCTCTGCTGAATGGCCCAACACAAATTAACATAATGAACATGTAAACTAGGCTAAAAGAACTGACTAGTAATCACTAAAACAACAAGACTAAAGCAAACTAAAAGGATTACCGGTAACAATGAACATAAATTTTACCCATAATCCCTCTCTGAGGTCATGTGACCAGCAGTCAACCACAATGAACCAATAAGGTAGTCTCACTGAGTCACGAGGACCCAAAAGTTTCACTTTTTGAATGAAATTACTGAAATAAATGAACTTTTTCATGATATTATAATTTTATGACCAGCACCTGTATATGTACAAAATGTTTTCATTATTTTAGTTAATCTGTGCAGCTTATACTCAAGTGTGCTCTAGTTTGGAAATTATGATGTATTTCACAAGTGGAAAAAAATTAAAAACATCTTCCCAGCAGTGGACATCCCAGAAAATTCATTGAGGCCAGGCTGTGCAATGAGCTCCATTTCACTCTACACAAGCCTCAGACAGCAGGTCAAAGGTCATGGTTCGTTTGGAAGGAGAAATCCTCTTTTAAACATGTCCGGACAACTTAGGTTTGGAAAGTTTCACCTGAAGGAACCACAAGACTTCTGGACAAGAACCAGACCAAAGGACAGATATTTATCCAGAATGCACAGCAGCAAACAGCTTCTCCCAGCTGTCAGCACGGAGGTGGAGGGCTGATGGTTTGGGCTCCTGTCAGTCTCTGAGTGGACCAGGAACTCAGTCATGTCCAATAGGACACTGGTTCCAAGCACAGCAGATGGTCTATAATAGAATGGGTCTACAGTTCGGTCCAGATTCCTTAAATAAATAATTATAGTCATATGTCATTATTTATTTATTTAAAGGTTGTGTTGACATTTTTTAATCCAGGTAGGTAGAACTAAATGATCATTATGAACCCACATGAGCACCAACAGAGCTAGAGAAAAGAACGGTTGAATATTTCAGTTAAGTCGGTTTTTACCTTCAGAGTTGACGATGATGATTCCCTGAACGCCTTTCTGGCTCTGAATCCTCTTCAGAGTTTCTTCCACTTCAGCCTGAAACAAGTAGAGCTAGTTATTAAAGTCAACTAATTAAAACTTGATCAACATGAAGGCTGAACCCTGCAGAGAAAACTTTTTAACCTCACTTCAGCTGCCTGACAACGCCCGAGCAGCTTTATCCAGCTAGCATCAAATTAAAACCCACCGATAAAAACGCAAAACGTTTTGAGTCACCGTGAAAACACGAACAAGTTAATTTAAAAAACACAAAACGTCTTTCATCTCACCATTTCAGCCTTTTAAATAACAAAGACTCGGCGAATAAAATGTATTTTTCAGCTCCGCAGGACGAGCAGCTAACAGCTAGTAGCTTTGTTTTCTAACAGAAATCTACTTCCGGGTCAAACGTAACGGAGGTGCGTTCATGAACCGGGGAAAATGAAGGATTTCTTTGATCAATGCCAGACTTGGAACACATGAATGTACTGTACTGTATAGCGCCAAGAACTGTAATTCAAAAGACTTTAATAATTTTTAAAATTGTATTTGCAAAAATCTAAAATTGATGTTTTTCCTCATCTAACTTTATTTACTCTTGTAAATGAGTCCTCGAGGCTCAATGAGATTAACCTGCCTAAATAAAGGTTGAATGAATTTAGATATTTAAACTGTGAACAAATAAAATAAAATTCAACATCAAAATGCCAAAAGGTTGTAACAGAAAGATTGAGTTACAAAGTACAGTATTAAATCAAAAGCATAAATTTAAGATTTTTGCTGCGTTTTTGTTTTTGGGGATACAGAATTTTTAAAATACAGTTTGTTTTTTGAACCGGAAGGGAGGCCTGGAAAGGAAAATTTAAACATTTGAGTTTGGTCTACAAATTATGTTAATTAATTAAACAATAAGTTTACAAAACAGGTTAAATCAAGTCATCCAGACAAGTTTCTTTTAAGGTGAAACATTTCAGCACAAATAATAATAATAATAATAATAATAAAAATTAAAAAAAAAAAAACTGTCCAGATGACCTGACTGAAAATTGTTGGATTGTATACCTGGATTATTGAACATGGACTTTGTTGGTTTCAAGGAGAAACATTTCTTAATAATGTAAGCAAATAACTAAGTAAGTAAGTTAGTTTGTTTGATTGAGTAGTTGTGTATGTAAATGAACCAAACTATGATTTGTTCTAGAATAATGAGAAACCAGAGCAAATGAAACAGTGCAAAAGAAGAGATCTCAATGCTACAGAAGGAGTATTTTACATTAAACTGTTTTTTATACCTCTGTGGAGAGGCTTTGTTAGGATACAAACGATGGGTAATTGGAAAAAAAAAGCTTATTTTGTTCTGTCAGTAATTTTAAAAATGAAGGTACATAAGATTCTAGTGGGCAATGTTTGGTGGAACAGAAACCAAATGTTTCTGAAACAAAATTTGTATGTTGTGATGTTGGAAAATTAACAAATCTGTCCAGCAGAGGACACAGCAGAATCCGTCAGCATGATCAGTAACAGCAGAGTCTCTGAAAAGTAGAAAAGTGTTACAACACTAAAGATCAAAAACTAATGCCAGACAAAACCTGCTCAAAAAGTTAGAGGGAGTTAAAAAAAGCAAAAGGACATCCTCATCTGCAGGGGGCGCTCTCCTCCTGCTGTCAGTCTCTTAAGTAGAGCTGGTGTTGTGTCGCGAGAAGCACCCTGTCTCGAGGAGTTGCTCGTTGCGGTTACAGTACTTGGTTAGTTACGTCAGAGACAAGTCGCCTTGAGCCTAAATGTGTCTTGGACCTTGTACTCCCATATAAAATGCCTCTAATGTAATTTATACTAAGCACATTTTTTTTTTCCAAATTAGATTCATATTTTTATTTTTTTTCATGCCTCCTAACGTTGGAGGGGCGGAGCTAAGAGACGGATCTGTGAGGGTTACTAAGTTGCGCAAGACACCGGGTCGCTGTTGTGGTAAGTTACGGCTAGCAGCCAGCGGAGCAGAATCGTCTGACCGGTCCAATCGCAGCACTTTCCTGTCCCGGCTCCGTCGTGTGTCTCCTTCCGGTGTCTGACGGAGAATTTTGTCGTGTCGTGTGTGATGGAACTGGAAAAAATGGATGAAAACGACTGGAAATACCACGGAGAGGGGAACAAGAGCCTGGTGGTCTCCCATGTTCAGGTGAATCAGCTAACGTTAAGCTAACCCTGTCGATACGAGGCTCGATAGTCCGGAGCCGGAAAACCTTGTTACGGCGGAAGACGCGTTAAATCCAAGCTTTTCAGTAAAAAGTTACTTTGGATGTTAAAGCGGATTCACAGGATGTCTGGTTTGTTCTAGAGCCAAAAAAAAAAAAAAAAAAAGTCCGGCTTACCGAGCTAACATCATAGTAAAGAGTTTCCACTCCGGTCAGCGGGAGGGGTTTGTCGGGCCGCTGTCCGTGTCTGCAGTCTGTGATTTTTACACAGAACAAAGCAAAATGTTCGTTTATGTTTCTTCTACCGGCTCGGTTCTGATCAGCTGACCAGCGGGGTTCTGGTTCTGGTTCTCAGCGTCTGGACTCTGAGAAAGTGACGTTCACTGTTCGGATCATCATGTTGTTATTGAGCAACAAGAGAAATGCGCCATGAGTCATCACATCAGGACAGTTTAAACCAGTTCAGGTCCAGTCCGAAGCGTTTAAACCAGTTCAGGTCCAGTCCGAAGCGTTTAAACCAGTTCAGGTCCAGTCCAAAGAGTTTAAACCAGTTCAGATCCAGTCCGAAGAGTTTAAACCAGTTCAGGTCCAGTCCGACACTGTGTGAAGAGTTTAAACCTGTTCAGACACTGTGGGAAGAGTTTAAACCAGTTCAGGTCCAACCAGTTCAGGTCCAGTCCAAAGAGTTTAAACCAGTTCAGATCCAGTCCAAAGAGTTTAAACCAGTTCAGACACTGTGAGAAAAGTTGACACCAGTTCGGGTCCAGTCCGAAGAGTTTAAATCAGTATAGACTCTTCAAGTAGGGTTTAAACCAGTTCAGACACTGTATGAAGAGTCTAAACCATTTTAGATACAGTCTGAAGAGTTTAAACCAGTTTAGATACAGTCTGAAGAGTTGACACCAGATTAGATACAGTCTGAACAGTTGAAACCAGCTTAGATACAGTCTGAACAGTTTAAACCAGTTTAGATACAGTTTGAAGAGTAGAAACCAGTTTAGATACAGTCTGAAGAGTTGAAACCAGTTTAGATGCAGTCTGAAGATTTTAAACTAGTTTAGATACAGTCTGAAAAGTTGAAAACCAGTTTAGATACAGTCTGAAGAGTTGAAAACAGATGCAGTCTGAAGAGTTGAAAACCAGTTAGTCAGAAGAGTTTGACTATTTTAAATACAGTCTGAAGATTTTAAACCAGTTTAGATACAGTCTGAAGAGTTGAAAACTAGTTTAGATACAGTCTGAATTGAAACCAGTTCTGAAACAGAAGAGTTGAAATCGGTTTAGATATCATTTGAAGTGTTTACACTGGGACATTCAGTATTTGTCTGGTCGTTCTTCCAACGAGCTTCATGATGCTGACTATGTTTAAAAAACAATCAATATAGACTTTGATTGATTTTATCATATGCAAATGAAGCCTTGAAGGAAACTTATTCAATTTTTTATATTGACTTCCTTTAGTCCAGTTAAATGTTAATATTTCCACTTTGTTGAATTGCCCACTCCGGCTGTAGAACAGCTGAGATTTGTTCTAAAGCTGAAGTCCCCATGAAGATGTATATTTGTACATTAAATGTTTTTATTTACACGGATGATGATCACATTTTTCAAGTGACAGTTGTGTGTGAAGTTGTATAAACTAATAGATGAAATGGTGGGCGGGGCCATCAAAGTATTTGACCTTTTCAATGTTTCCTGACAAACCGTCAGCCTGTGATTGCATCATCCGTGGAAAAAGAGTCGCCTGATTTCTTAGAAAAGTCTCGACGCTGCGACTGGGCCAAACGTTTTCCTCGTGTGTTGAGAAGTCGTGTGATTATTTAGAGATTAGATTAGAGATTAGATTAGAGGCGGCCCTCCTTCAGAACGGTTCTGAGGTTCTGCAGGTCGGCTCCGCTCTGAACACGTTGGTTCTTAAAAGTCCCGGGTGAGTTTTGAACTCCTGGAAACGCCTGTGACGTTCCCTGCTCTTCACAGAACCGTTTCTTTTGTTCTTGGTCGTGTTTGGACCTGCCTGAAGGTTCTGCTGGGGGGGGGGGGGGGGGGGGGGGGGG
>JARVLU010001354.1:35917191-35931759 GCA_031762415.1 Simpsonichthys santanae
TCCAGAACAAGAGGAAGATGATGGATGGATGGATGGATGGATGGATGGATGGATGGATGGATGGATGGATGGATGGAAATTAATCTGGGACCGTTAATGGATGTGTTCCTCTTCCATACAGTCAAACAGTTTTAAACCAAACATTATCACATCAATTCTTAATAAACAATAAAAGGTGTTCGTTTGATGCTAGCTGATGAATCCAGGTGTATTTAGTCAAAACAAAAGGAAAAAGTTTTGCAGCTCACGTCTAAAGTCAAATAAATCAGATATTTTTAGCTGATGAGGTCACGTTTCAGGGTCGCACCTCGTTTCAAAATGTTTCCTGGCATCAAAACCTTCCCGTGATGTTTCACCTCCAGCCACGCCGAGGCATCTCCTCAGCACCGTCGGCCCACAAGTCCCCCCCCCGGTGACTTTCAGAGTGGGAGCATGACGGGCTCCAGCCGGTTCAAAGTCATCACAGACGTCTGAGATCTTCAGAGAGAAGACCAGCACCCGACAGGAACAAGACTGGACCTCTTCAGGACCGTTAACGTTGAAGCTTTAAAGATGTAATTTCAACCGTTTCACCATCAAGGTTTTAACCACCACAAACAGTCTCCCTCTTTGAACAAATCACTTCACAGAATTAAACCGTTCGGTGGTGAAGCGGTCAGCTCACAAGTTCGACTTCCTTTTAGAAATGAAAACACGACAGATACAAAGTTCAAACTGATTCGGTTCTGAAGAGGTTCTCCTGAACGTCCAGAAATCTCAGATCAGGCTTCCTGAGCAGACAAACATCAGGATCTAATCAGATCCAGCCTCGTTAAAGAAAACGACGAAGGCTTGGCTCAGAACCGGTGATTGTTTCAGCGTACAGTTATGATGGTGTGGAAACTCAGTCTGAGGTCCAAACAGGGGAACCAGAAACGTGGACATGCTTACATCACAGACTACAGAAGCTCTCAGCGATTTTCACGAAGCTTCTCAGTAAAAATCAAAGTTTCTGTTAGAACTTGACACATAAAACAACAAAGTATTTCTTGGACAAGTTCTCGACCTGACAGGTTTTCAGCTCCAATAAAATGTTCAGATGGACGGAGTACGACTTGTTTATCAAGGACGCCCGTCATAGACACCGGTGTGGCCATCTACTCGTTCTTCTTCTGGTTATGTGAAGTATCAGAAAAAAATAAGAACAAAAATGTGCAGAACGTTGCAGGACGTAGGTTAAAGTCAGTAAAACTGAAACGTTCTCCTCATAAAAAACGCTGTGATCCAGTAATTTGGTGTTAAAACCCGGTCCTGTTTGGACCTCCAGCTCAGACTTCAGAACCATCACTCAGAGTTTAACCGGGTCACAGGAAGTTGGACTGAACTGTTTTCAGAACTCTTTTTTTACACAACCACACCTGAACATGGAGGGTTTTACTACAGAGCTCAACTTAAAGTCTGATGATGTCACTCTCTTACAAACATCAACATCAAACATCAAACATCTTTGATCTTAGTAATGTTTTCTTTTACATTTTATTGTTGGATGTAACTGGGACCCTGTGTACATAATTTCGTTTCATCACATGTACCACATGTGGTGCAAATGACAATAAAGATTCTCTGACTCTGACTCTCTGACTCATGTCTGCGATGTCTAAACTTTCGTAAATGACATAAATAAACTTTTCTTGACCTACAATCTTTACTCCTTCTTCAGTTCCTCCCTCCAGTCAGGTCTTCTTCCACCCAGTGCATCTCTCTCTGCTGCAGGGCTGCTTAAATTCATCAAAGTTACTTTTTAGAGTGTGTTTCCGCCTGCTTTTATTACTGCTGTGTGCTGCACCCAGCCCCACCAAAAAGGTGGGAATCACCATGACAACCAGCAGAATCTGCTTCCATATCTTTCAGCTCTAGTCTGGATATATTTATTTTAAATGGGATTTTCTGTTTACTTTGCACCACCCGCCCCCAGATAAAAACTCAGTTTTGGTTAAAAAAAAAAAAAAAATATATATATATACAGTATATATATATATATATATATATAGATTTTTTTTTTTTTTAATTTAAATGGAGATTTATGAAACCTGTTTATGGTGTCTGTGTGGACGGGAAACTTGGGAGGTTTTCAGAGACCAGCACAATGTTCCCTCTGCAGGTCTTCATGCTCAGATCAGATTATTCCTGTGTGGTCGGTCTCTTTATAATTAAAATGTGACCATCAGACTCAGAACAGTCCACGGTTATGAAGAAACAAGCAGATGAAGAGGTGACGTCACACGCAGCACGCTGTCTTTACAGAAGCTACACGTGTTATCATGTGAGGCTCGAGTTCTGAAGTTGTTGCGCAATCAGAATCAATTAAATTGTCGATCCCAACACGTTAGTATTGATCCAACACAAACGTTGGTATAAAATATTTCTGTAGTCTCAGTCAGGGCTGTCACAATTTTTCTGGGCGATTAATACTCAGAAATTATTGCGATAAACGATAATATTGTTTGAAATTCAACAATAATTAATTGTCATATTTTAGAAGAAAAGTTGATTTGTTTTGAGTGTAGAACCTTTTTTGACCACCTGATGGCAGTATAAGACTGTTTGAACTGAAGGATGGATAGTTGAGCAGCATTGTAAAAAACGGGAGGGAAGGCCCTTGACGTGACATGGGCTGTCTCTCTTTGGTTCTCAAAATGGCGGACGCTCGTGTGGTTTGAGCTCTTTAGCATTTTTCACACAAAGCTTTTAATAAAAAATCAGTAAACAAGGTCTCAGCTTCTTTTTGCAGAGATAAACAACTTTTTATACGAACGCATGGGTTTCAACTGTGAATTTTGGAGCTTCGACAAGACGGAGGTTTTTTCCCAAGGTTGGCCTGTTAGCTTAGCTCATAGCTTAGCTTCTCAGCTTACCTGCTTTTAACGATCCAAAAATGCAATTTTGGATCGTTAAAATGGATTTTAAAGAGAAAAGAGAAAGGGAGGGGTCAGTGAAGAGCACCAGAGTTGAGTCTTTTGTCATCCAGTGTCTTCAATGGAAAGAGAGAGACACAGAGAAATGATAAAGCTGATAAAGACAAATGAGATTGATAATTTTCATTTATCATGCGATTAATTGATTTATAGTTTATCACAACAGGCCTGGTCTCAGTCATCCAGGACACGGGAATTAAAAAATGCCGAAGCAACTGGACTTCTGTCCTGTAGCTCAAGACGTGTGGAGTTCTGATCTTTGACCTGCATGACGTGGTATCAATATTATCAACACTTGGATTGGTCAGATGAAATGAGACATGACCGTTCAGACTGACAAACATTAGATATGATTCTGATTAAGTGCCACACATGAAAAAGACCTGGGCCGGATCTGAAATTAAATAAATAAATAAATAAATAAATTCTGCTCGTGCGTCTTTCCTTCAGTTGCCTCGTTTTATTCCTGTTACTATAAACTTTCATCGTGTGCTGAACGTCAATAACAGAACTGGAAAAACCTTTAGCATGTTCTTTCTCTATATGTTGATATGCCATTAACATGGACGCTCCCGCCACCTAGTGGTCCAACATGGGTATTACCATATTTTTGTTGTAATTTGCCACAGAATAAAATATGGTAAATGAAATGTACTTATACAGCTCATTTTTATTTAATGAAGACACTCAAAGGTCTTCACAACAATCTGTGCCTCATTTACCCATTCACACAGCATCTACTAGATCTATACAAGATTAATAAGAGCTTTATCACATTCATACACTGATGGGACACACATCGGAGGCAATGAGGGGTTCAATGTCTTGCCCAAGTACACTTCAACATGTGACTGCTGGTGGAATTGAACCCTCAACGCTTGCATTGGAAGACGACTGCTCTAACCACTCAGCCACAGCTGCCCCAAATATTTCACAGCACAATAAAAAAAAATTAAAAAAAATTCAGAGTAGTGTACAAAGGGCGTTGTGTTTTTTTCCATCATGGCCGCCCCCACAGATCCTTCATGTCTCTGACGAGACTGTTGATGTTCAGGATTCAGTCAGAGGTTCAACAGGAAACAGGAAAAGGTTAGAACATGGAGTTTCAAAATAAAAACCTGGCGCTGTCATAGCTTTTCCTATTTTGACTCAGAAGAAAGTTGAAAGAAGTTGGAGTTCCAGGCTGTCGCTGCGTTTCTTCCCTTCACAGAAAAATTTATGTTGTCCAAATTACTTTACCATTTATTTAATGAATTATTAAACATATGAAAATGAGATTTTTATTTATTTTAAATGTTTGTTCCAGAAGCTTCTGAGCTTCAGGAGTCCAGAATAAACAGCACCTCATTGTCCAACATGTTTTATTGATCTGCTCAGATCATGTATTTGTTTTTGTTTGTTTGTTTTGTTTCTGTAGCTTCAGAAAACAACAAATCTGATTAAGTTTAGAGCTTCAGAGAATCATCTGAGACATGTTGAAGACAAAAGCTCCTCGTTGATCAGATGATGCGTTAACCAGACCTCTGATGGTTTGGAAAATATGATTTCTCTTCTCAGAAGATGCACTGAGAACCGATCCGATCCCACTTCGGTTGGTCCGAGTGCCAAACCAGAGCCGGGTATGTGAAAGGTTCTGGTCTACGGTTTCAGCCCAGCTCAGCAGAAAACTGCAGCACTGAATGGAAAAAGGAACCCCTGAGGAACCAAGCGCCTGTTAGTTTTTCCATTCCTGGGAGGTAGTTCTCATTTGTGCCTCGAACGTAAAGCTGAAGGATTTCCTCGTTAAAACACTCAACACGCAGAGTCAAAGTGAAAAAAGCAGAGTTTGGTTCCTCAGAGCGTCACCTCAGTTTCTGTCTTTCACAGGAGAACTTAGATCCTTCAGTCAGAGTGACTTCAGTCGGTCTCAACACGTTGGACAGATTCCTGGAAAACCTCCGAGAGCTGAGATAATGCCAGCTGTTCCCGGCTCAGACTGAAAACACGTGGAAAGAAAACTGGAAGTAAAGAAGTTAAACAGTTTTGTGTAAATGCTCCTTAGAGCAGGAATGACAGGAGCATTAAAGACCACAGACACAATAAGGATACAACGAATGAGTAACACAATTATTAATCCAATACTGAGGTATTTAACGTGATGGGACGCTTAGACCAACATCATCAGGCTCCGCCCCCTTTCTATAACCGCTCAGATGGAGTCAAATTACACGACTCGTTTGATAAGTTGCTGAAAATTCCAGCAACTGTTTAGGAGTTAACTTTTTTGGTTTCAGTTTGTTTTTCTGAAGGAAAAAATAAATAAATAAATAAATAAAATAAAATAAAATAAAAAAATGGAGCAAAATAAAAAAGAGCAACTGTACGTTTTTTATGTAAAAAAAATCTTTAAGTTTGTTAAAAGTTTGAGAAAAAACTTAAAGAAAGTTAAAAAGTTAGTTAGCTGATGCATTGTCCAGTTTTAAGACTGGGCTTAAGACTTCCCTTTTTGATAAATCCTATAGTTAGTGTTGACTTGGGTTTCTTGAGCTGTCCCTTAGTTCTGCTGCTATAGGCTTAGACTGCTGGAGGACAAACTGACCACTCTCTCTGCTGCTTCTTTACTTACCGTACTCTACTCTATTTATATTTGTAATTATTTCTATCTTAACATGTTTTTTGTCTTTCCTCCTATAGAAAGTACACCTGGACTATAGAAAGTACACCTGGACTATAGAAAGCACACCTGGACTATAGAAAGTACACCTGGACTATAGAAAGCACACCTGGACTATAGAAAGCTGGACCTGTCATTCTGTGTCTGTTTCTACTTCCTGTCCTCTCAAACCCAGCTGATCGAAGCAGATGGCCGTTGGTCCTGAGCCTGGTTCTGTTGGAGGTTTCTTCTTGTTCAAAGGGAGTTTTTTTCTTTCCACTGTCTCCTTTGTGCTCGCTCAGGATGTGAGACTGTGACGAAGTGAAGATTCAACACAATCTGCTGCTTCCTCAGATGGAGAAGTTTCACTGATTGTCTTTCATAACGTCTGTGAATGTTTCTGTTCGGTGTCCTGAGACGACTTCTGTTGGAGCTACAGAAACAAACTGAAGTGAATCTGATTCATGAAAGTTCAGGCAAACGGCCTCTGAGCAGCAAACCGGGTCGCCTCCAGAACAGAACCATCTCATGGCTCCAGAGTTAAAAGTCCTCATTCAGCAGAGACACCGGGTCTCGTGCGTGTTTCTTCATGTGGGAGGAAACATTTGCATCGTGCCGTGAGGTGGTGGTGGTGGTGTCTAAAACCTGAACGAGTCAAGTCAGAACCAACCTGGCATCACTTCTGATATCCTGATGAGAAACACAAGTTTTTAAAGTCCCTGAGATGTTCGGAGTCAGGAGCTGAAAACTGAACCCCTCAGTAACTCCCCCCATCAGTGAGGGGGAGGACGAGGGGGTTCTGCTGTTCTTCAGTCACTGGGAATGTTCTGAGAGGATCCAGCTCTGTTTCCAGCTCTGAGTGGAGTTTAACCTGGGACACCCCTGAGGTACAGCACACACACACACACACACAGCTGGGGGTACAACACACCTGTATTTATAGATAAGCGTGTCACCTGCAGCAGATCTTTTGACTCAAGCGGAGGCTCTCGTCAGTGAAGCAGCTTTCTGCTGAAGGTGGAGATCCTTCACAGATGAATCATCTGATCATCTGAATGAGACTTTGTCAGAAAATTTCCACCTGAGATTGACTTAAATCAAAAGGTGACAATGAAGTAAAATTTAATTTAATTTTAAAAGGTTTTATTTTAGATTTAGACACAAACTGGAGTCACGAGAATCAAAAAGAAACTCTGAAAGCTCTGAACTAAAAATAATTCATGGATTTTAAACTTTTACACTTTTTAAATCCTCCTCTACCTGTAAATACATATTCTAGATTTAAAAAATGAATCTTGTTCCACCGTGAGCAGCAGCTTCTCCGGGACATGTTATAGTCAGGTATGAATGACATCATTGTTTTTGTTGGTTTAATGTTTTTAATTCAGTTTAACGACGTCAGCGTGTTGAATTAAAGCAACTGCAGACTGTAGTTAAACGTAAAGATTGTCCCAGGAGGCTTTCCGTACCGGGTCATTACTCTGGACCAGGGGGTGCTGCTTTATCACAGGGTTGGGGTCCACATGATTTTAGGATGTCCTTTAAATCTTTCCATGGTGAGACAAAACCAAAAAATATTTATTTTTACATTAAAACAACAAATGTCAGTGAAACCAGGTCAGTAACACTTTAAACGCCTCTGCAGGTAAATCTGTTCGCCGCTAACTTTACTCAAACGAGCGCTCCTTGAAGGAATGCATATCGCCCACCATCTTCTAAGTTTAAAACCTAAAGCTGCCTCAACCTGTCGGCACTCAGAGGGTGTGTCGGGGAGGACTCTCAGCTACTACCACTCCACATTCCAGCTCAGTATCTGTGAATCCCACTGGTCTTGGAAAAATCCTCAGATTTTATCATTTCCAGTTAAGAATCTTCTTTTTTTTTAAGTTTAAGTTCCATTTATTAAACGTCTGAATATGTGAATAAAAAACAAGACAGACCCCAGAGGACACAGAACGTGACGTTTCGGGTCAGAAGCACAAACGTCTTTAAATGAAACCGTCATGAAATCGGTGGTGAATGTGCAGACGGGGGTTAAAACAGTCTGGGTGCAGAAGGAGGGGGTCGTCTGTCAGAATGTGCTGTCGAAGCACAACGCTCCACCACCGCCACATATTTGTGGGTGAACTGAAGATTTGACTGAGCGGGGGGGTGGGGGGTTCTGTCTCCATCGACGCGGGCAGAACCAGGCGGTCCGAGCCGCGCTCTGCGGCGAGCGTGTAACACAGGAAGACGTATCAATCACTTTGTGACGCGCCACAGATGATGAATGGGTGAGGGACGAGTAAATATTTACCTTGGCTGCAGGACCTCGGGGCCCAGAGGACGATCGCAGGTCAGGTAGAAAATAAAAGCTGCAGGTTCAGAAAGAGGCCCGTCCAGAACCTCTGCCTGCCCTGAAGAGGTTTGATTTGGCTCCACTACTGCGGAGGGATCTTTGCTCCAAAGTTAAAAATCACAATGTCGTGTTTGTTTACCTAATTTTGACCAATAACTCTGATCAGCCAAAACGTTGTTCACATCACAAACGTTATTGATGTCGACGACGATCCGAGCGGAACGAGCTCATCTACCAGTCCTGAAGAGAACCAGAACCTGGACCAAGTTGTGTTTGACTCCTTCAGAGCCAGAATCTTGACGTTTTCAAACGACACCAACAACTCGTCGGTGACTTCGAGCATCGAGTTTAGAACTGCGCCTCAGTGAGTCCAGCAAACAGAGGTTTTACAAGAAAGGCTGGTTAAACAAGCGGCACACCGATGTCCCCGTGTCTCCGAGGGCCTTGAACAATGAATGTTTGTGGTTTTGGACACGAGTGTTTTTCTGGACTGGAACTGAAACCTAAAAGTTTTTTTTTTTTTCAAATGGAGGAGTTACACTGTGGAGAACGGAGGAAGGTTTTTATTTCTTGTCCAAGGCGGTGCAGAGTGACGGATCCTGGAAAGAGGAGGGAGACATTTATCCACCACCAGCTGCAGTGGCGGAGCCAGGGGGTGGCCAATGGTGGCCTTGAACCCCATAGATTAATCTTCAGCCACTCCGATTATTTGAGGAAACTATACTTTTAAGCAAAATAAAAACTAGAAAGCAGTTTCCTCAAAGGAGTGGCCAGTTTCCAAAATAGTGTCAACCCAAATTTCAGTTTTTGATAAGAACCTTTCTTACGTCTAGATGCAGCCACACCGACGATTTTCCAATTTATCATGCTCACAACATGCACGGACAGACAGAAGACATTTCCAGTTCCCCTCGTCGCAGACAAAATGAAATGGTAAATGGAATGTACTTATACAGCTCCTTTCTAACTAATCAAGACACTTAAAGCTCTTTACAACAATCTGTGCCTCATGTACCCATTCATACAGCATCTACTAGATCTACACAAAGATTAATCAGAGCTTTATTACATTCATACACTGATGGAACACATCAGAAGCAATGAGAGGTTCAGTGTTTTGCCCAGGGACACTTCAGCATGTGACTGCTGCTGGAATCAAACCCCCACCTCTCACATTGGAGGACGACTGCTCTAACCACTCAGCCACAGCCGCCCCACAAAATAAATAAAGACTTGTTTCTTCCTCAGATTTGGTGTTTCAGTTCCTCTAACATCCTGGGGTCAGGCCCCGGCAACGTCAGCGGTCAGACTAAGATCTTCAAACACCTCGATGAAGGAAGACCACACTTAACCAACCAAGACTTTTAACTAAAGGAGTGAGCTGAGGACCTGGTCCTGGTTGAAGGTCTGAAGGATGCGTATAGACCCTCTTACACTCGCCACGTAGACCAATGTTCTGCATGGTTCCTTAACAGCTTCCTTAATGTCAGTAAAACCAAGGAGCGACACCTGGGAGGGAGACTGGGAGCAGTTGGCACCAGGTGTGCTTTCAGACTAAACTAATGTAATGAAAGTGAGTTGAAGGAGGTCACTGAATTTAAACACCTACGAACAATAATTAACAACAAGTTGATGCTTCAAATTAACGCTGTCTGTCTTCACAAGAAGGCTAGAATGGATGTTTTTCTTAAGGAATCTTCAGAGCCAGTAATCCCACCCTGCAGATGGTGATCTTTCCTTTAACATGGCCTCCTGGTCAGGGAACCTCTAAGCCAGAGACAATCCCTCACAGTTTTTAAATCCTGCTTAAAAACCCACAACTATCTCCAGACTTTCAATACTGTATGATCTGTGCTGAACCTGGAAGCATCACACTGTGTTAGTCATTACATTATTATCTACTATTACTTTGTTTCTATATTTTGATTTTACGTTATGTTATATGTTGCTGTGTGCTTCGCCTGTTTGTTTCTGTTTGTGCAGCACTTTGGTTGGCCCTGTCGCTGTTTTTATAAATAAAATGGTATTCAAAGCAGTCAGTAATGAGCCAACCCGTCCCTGCAGTCGTCCAGCAGGACACGAACGGTCCCTCTAAGAAAGAAAAATGGTAAAAATAAATAATTTGTTCCCTCTGCTGAGACCTTTCTAAACAGAAACCTTCTAAAATAGTCAAATATATCCACGACTGTACTTGTTTGTGCCGTTTGTCTGCTCTTTGAATTGTTCTTAAGTTGTATTAAAATGTTTAAACTGTTTTAACGATGCTTCAGTTTGTTTTGTGTGTTGTGATCTTTGATTCACAGCATCACATTATGTTTATCCATTTATAACTACTATTTTATCTCTTTGGGACAACTAATGTGCCTGACAGTCAATTTTAAAGTTTGATTTCTTTAAATCTTCTCCAGACCTCCCAGTCCGTGTTTTGTGACCCTCAAAGGGGTCCTGACCCCAACTTTGGGAACCATTGGAGTAGAAGTCCAAAACCTAAAGTTCATACCGCTGCTTGCTCAAGTGAAACTGAAACTGGGGGCTGAGATGGAGCAGACACTGTAGAGGCAGGTCAGCTGACTCGGGACCCTCAAGTTCCAGGTTCAATCCCCAGTCATTGCACATCTCGTGGTGTCTCTGAGCAGGACACCCTATCCCCAGTTGCTCCCCAGGCACTTTCAATAGCTGCCCACTGCTCCACCTGGGGGTGGATGGGTTTGTATGGAACATACAAAGATGACAACACACTATTATTATTATTAGTATTAATAAATATGAAAAGATATTGAAGGCTCACGTGTTCAACTGTTCTTAGAGTCTGTTACTGGTTTGGTTTATGAAGGTTACCCCTAAACACCACGATCATTCATTGATGAATGTAGACCAAAGAAAGTTGAAGTACAAAACAGCTGGAATAAATTTTAGTCTGCTCCTGAAGCCAAAGTTAAAGCAGTTTTTCTTTTTAAAGCGTCAGACGCAGAGCTGCTGTTTGGTTTGGAAGTCAGGAGGTTTCAACACAGAGCAGGTTCTGTTTCGGTCCATTAACACTTTACTGGAAGAACAAACGTCTGTTCTGGTGCGTCTTGTTCACGGTGTTTGTGTCGCTGCTGCTCCAGGGTGGACCCGCTCTGCCAGGACGTTGTTCTTGTTTCGGTCCTGGCGTTTTCTGGAACAGTGGGACTCAAACGCTTCTTTCCTGAACGTGTCTCCACTTGAGTCTGCAAAATCACCAGCAAAGCTTCAAGAAGCCAAGGTGGTGCTTAAACTTCATTAGTCCATTTCCTTAAAATAAATCCACCAATTTGTTTATTAAAACACTAACCTTGAACAGAATCTTCTCTTCTGACATGTCCGGTGTGACATCTGTGTTTGGACGTTTCAGAATATTCTCATAAAAACATTTAGTGGACTCTGGATCAGCTTGAAGGAGAGTGAGCTCATCTTCTCAGGAGAGACGCACCGAACCGTCCAAAACTGTGACGTCTTTAAAAGCTCAGGACAGACAAAGCCTGTCTTCTTCTGAAGCCATGTTCTTATACGACCGTTTCGTCTGCTGCGGACATTGTTGTAACTTCCCGTTTGGCCGTTTTCCAACTCTGTACTTTGACTTGAGTCTGACCCGCCTGGTTTTTGCTTCGGGACTGCATCTGTTTTCTCATTTTAGAGAAAAGAAACGTGGGACGTAGTTGAAATAAAAACCTCTTCAGTGAATTGTTTGACCCCTGAACAGTAATTTTATTTTGATTCCACATAACTCGGGCTCCTGTGAAATCTATCAGTGTTTTGAATAAAACTCTTTATGTGCTTCCAGCAGGCGGACGAGATGATCTGGAACAGGTTTTATGATTTTTATGACTGAGTGAATTTGTTTTAACAACCTCTGACATGAAGACGCTGGTCTTTGACATGTTCTATAGAGGACGGCTCCCCACAGTAGATCATCTGCCTCCATCGGCTTCTATCCCATCATCCTCCTTCATCCATTAACCTTCTTCTCTGTGGTCTTCCTCATCTCCTCCTGGGCAGGTCCAGCTTTGGTTCCCTTCTCCTGGACATGTCCAAAATATCTTGTTGCTTTGGATGGATCTCTGTAGGTCTTCATCGGTCTCTCTCATGGTTCTGGAGTAGTTCTGCTCCACTCTTTGTTCCATCACTGAGGATTCTGCTCAGCTCTCTGAAGGTCCACCACAGCATTTCAGTCAGGCTGAGGTTCTGGACTCTAACTGGACCGTTGCAGCACCTCGGTTCTGTTCTTTCTGACCCGTTCTGTAGTGGAGCAGCTGCTGTGTTTGGGATCATGATCCTGTTGGACCCAGTTCAGTCCAAGTTTAAGCTGCTGGACAGATGGACTCACATTTGACTCCAGAACCATTTGGTCTACAGGAAGTCATGGTCCACTCAATGACTGACAGGTGACAGCTGGTATGAAGAGTCCAGTTATTTGTATATGAGCAGCAATGCATTATGGGTAAACATCTGTCCCGTGGTCTCATTTTTCCAAAGGTTCTTTCAGCTAAAACCAAGCTGTGATGCCATGATGTAGAGAGATGTTCCTGTGCAACCACTTTAAACAAAGCAGACATGTTCAGTCTTATTCTAATATTTCTGCCATGACCTTTGACCTTTAACTTTTACCCTGCCATGTGAGATCTGAGAGTCCAAAACGGAACACTGCACGGTCTGACCTTTGAGACAGATGTGCTTCCATAATGACTCGGTGGAATCTGTTGTGTTCTTGTTCACTTCAGATGAGGTCAGAGTCAGATTCAGGTCTCTCTTGTAAATGAGACCCGAGGCTCAATGGGACTAACCTGTATGAATAATGGTTCAATGAATGACAGTCATATCGTTGAAAATCTGCTAAAGCACCAGATCGGATTAATTTTGTCCTGATCTATAAAATCCTAAAACTGAAGAAGGGTTGACTGTTTTCTCCATGGATTGTATCCTCTGTTCTGTTTGATGGTTCTAGAGTTAAATAACCTCTGTTCTCCTGTGAGTTGGTCCCAAAGTTAAACTAACCTCTGTTCTACTGGTTGATGGTTCTAGAGTTGAACCAACCTCTGTTCTGGTTCTAGAGTTAAACTAACCTTTGTTCTCCAGTTTGATGTTCTAGAGTTAAACTAACCTTTGTTCTCCAGTTTGATGTTCTAGAGTTAAACTAGCTTCTGTTCTCCTGTACATTTGCTTCTAGAGTTAAACTAAATTCTGTTATCCTGCTTGATGGTTCTAAAGTTAACCTAACTTCTGCTCTCCTGTAAGTCGGTTATAAAGTTAAATAACCTCTGTTCTTCTGTTTGATGTTCTAAAGCTAAACTAACCTCTGTTCTCCTGTGAGTTGGTTCTAGTGTAAATCTAACCATTATTCTCTTTTTTGACGGTTCTTCAGTTAACCTAATCTCTGTTCTCTTGCGAGTTGTTCTAGAGTTAACCTAACATATGTTCTCCTGTAAGTTAGTTCTAGAGTTAGCATATCCTCTGTTCTCCTGTTCGATGGTTCTAGAGTTAACCTAACTTATCCTAAAATTAATAAAGTAAATATGAATAAATTCAGATATAAAAGCCTTATTATACAAGTAAATTTAACTAATGATTTAAAAGAAGAAAAAGAAAATGAAGAGTCCTGTCTAATACTTAGAGGAAGAGCCTTTCACAAATTAGGAGCTCTGACCATAAAAGCCCTTCCTCCTTCTGTCACCAGTCAAGCTCTTGGAGTGGAAAGTAAAAACAGATTTAAGGATCTGAGATTTCAAGACGGGATATAGGGGGTAAGAATCTCAGATAAGTATGATGGTGCAAGACCATTCAGGGATGTAAGAACAAACAATACAATTTTGAAGTCAATTCTAAAAACCACAGGGAGCCAAAACAATGAGGACAGAACAGGAGTGATGTGCTGATATTTATTGGACCTTGTGAGAACTATGGCTGCAGTGATTTGTATTAGTTGAAGATGATTAAGAGAACTTTGGGGCAGAACAAAAAAGAAAGAATTACAATAATCAAGATGGCAGGAGACAAAGCACAAATAAAAGTTTCTGCATCGGTTAAAGAGATAAATGCTCTGATTTTGGCAATATTCTTAATTTGAAAGACATGTTGTTTTAGTGATGTTCTTAAAATATTTAGAAAAACTAAGATCAGAATCAAAGGTCACCCCCAAATTTCTGTCTTCATGAATGCAGTTAAAACCAGGAACAGAAAGGAACTGAACTACTTAATCCCTTTTGGCCTTGGGACCAAACACCACCACCTCAGTTTTATCATTGTTGAGTGAAAGATAATGAGCAGACATCCATGATTTGATGTCTGCCAGACAGAGGTACGTTTACTGAGAGTAGAGAGGTCTGATGGGTTAATAGCCAAATAAATCTGGGAATCGTCTGCATAGAAATGAAAAGAGACAATTAATTTATGAATAACCTGACTAAGTGTTTTATCTAAAAATGATGCAGAAAAACTGGTTCCTGCATTTGTCACGTCTAGACTGGACTATTGCAATGGTTTGTTATCTGGGTGTTCAAATACTTCTTTAAAAAGTCTCCAGTTGATCCAAAATGCTGCTGCCAGAGTCTTGAGATCATATCTCTCCAGTTTTAGCTTCTCTCCACTGGCTCCCTGTCAAATCCAGAATTGAATTCAAAATCTTACTT
>JARVLU010001354.1:35960168-35982515 GCA_031762415.1 Simpsonichthys santanae
CATAGGGTTCTAGAATTAGATGTGGGACCATCTGTCCAACAGCTGAAGCTTGGACCAAACGGGGTCCAACAGGACCATGATCCCAAACACAGCAGCTGATCTACAACAGAACGGGTCAAAAGAACAGAACCAAAAAGCTGCAACGGTCCAGTCAGAGTCCAGAACCTGACCCTGACTGAAATGCTGTGGTGGACCTTCAGCGAGCTGAGCAGAACCATCAATGAACTGAAGCAACGCTGGAAAGAAGAGTGGACCAGAACTCCTCCAGAACCCTGAGCGAGGTTGGAACAGAGACCCGCTGAGGGCTGCAGCATCGCAGCAGATTGATTTTGTGTTTCAGTGGATTTGCACCATCAAGCAGAATTACTTGGGGGGAAGTAGAAGTGAAACCCTCACAGCCCAAACTCCGATACAGAAAAAGAGCGACGGTCCAAACAGGTTCTGGAGTGACTGGACCTGTTCCCAGAGGCACAAACGTTTAAAAGGTGCTCATGATGGCTCACACACCTGTAAGTGCACGAGCTCAGGTTGCTGGGATGTTCACATCTGGGCCCCGTCTCCCCCTCTCACACTGGAGGCTGGAAAAATCACGTTTTAACTCTTCTGTGGAAACAAGGTCGAGCTTTTTCCCTTCATTTGTCAAGAAGCTCTTTCTCATTAATTTTTTTTCCTCTCGTCGTGTCAAGGGATGAAACGAAACAAATGCCCAGCGAACGTTTACGGACCGTTCTGGAGAAGGCCAACTTCTCCTTCGTGTGACAGCCAAGGTTAAAATCAGAACAGCTGGACGTGCACAGCTGTTTGACGCAGCGAGGGAACAGAGTTTCTTCAGTTTCTCAGCCTTTATGCAGAAAATCTTCCAACGGAGCTGAATGTTTTCACTTTATTTACGACCTTCAGTTGTTTTAGACTTTATTGTTTTTCCGTATAAAGTCTTCGCTGCTCTGGAGGAACGACACAGAGACGCAGTGACTGAACTAGATGTTTTGGTCTTTTCAGCAAATATTCAATCAAAACTGAAGCATCTCACTTGGAGTTGTGGTGCTTTTTTTTCTCTGTAAGATGGATGAGAGGTTTCTGATCCTGACCCATCACCAGGATTAGGAGCACCTTCAGATCTGAGGCCATGGTCCTCAGTCATGTCCTCTCTGGGTTGGATGTTCTGCCTCAAGTGGAGGACTTCAAGTATCTTTGGTTTTGTTCATGAGTGAGGGAAGAATGGAGCGTGAGATCACCAGATGGATTGGTGCAGCGTCTGCAGTATTGTGGACTCTGTGCCGGTCCGTTGTGGTGAAGAGGGAGCTGCGCTGTAAGGCAAAGCTCTCTGTTTACTGGTCAGTCTACGTTCCTCCCCTCTCCTATGGTCAGGAACTCTGGGTAGTGACTGAAAGAATGAGATCCTGGATCCAGGAGGTCTAAAGGAGTTCTCTCTGCAGGGTAGCTGGACTCTCCTTAGAGATTGAGTGAGAAGTTCAGTTCTCCAGGAGAGACACGGAGTAGAACCGCTGCTCCTCCACATCGAGAGGAGTCAGCTGAGGAGGTTCAGTCATCTGGTCAGGATGGACCCTAAACACCTCTGTACGGAGGTGTTCTGGACATGTTGAACTGGGGGGAGACCCCGAGGAAAACCCAGTATGCTCTGGAGAGACTCTGTCTCTCAGGTGGTCTGGGGACAACTTGGAGTCCTCCAGAAGAGCTGGAAGAGGTGGTTGTGGAGAGAGATCTGGACTTCCCTGCTCAAACTGCTGCCCCTGAGACCCGAGTCCAGAACAGACGGGCAGATGAGCGGACGGGTGGAAGATCTCTGCAGTGACGTGAGATCACTTCATTACATTCATAGATTCCCTGTGGTTTTACAGACTCACAAGAAACAAGACCATCCCTGCAAACCGCTGGACCACCGTCCCGTTCTGGTCAAAAGTTACTGACCAAGTTAAAAATCAAACAGAAAACAGATGAAATTAAGGCTTCTTATATTAACATGTCTCTGCATTAATTTATGCATTTAATTATTTATCTCAAACATATGTATTTATGTATATGAATAAAAATAAAAAAGCAAAGGACAAAATGTGTTCAAGAGTCACGACGAAGCAAACAGCTGATCTAGTCCTGTCTCTCCAGCTCATAAATACCAAACCAACTTTATTTATAAAGCACTTTATACAACCGTAAAGTTGTATAAAGTGCTGTACACAACATTAAATACAGTATAAAACATAAAATAGAAAGGTCAAGTATAAAACAGCACTTAAAATAATAAATGTACTTAAAAACAGCACGTGAAGACGCCTGTCTTATGCCACATGGAAGATCATTCCAGAGTTTAGGGCCCTCTGAGCTTATGCTTAGTTTTCAGGATCCTCAGAAACTGCTGGTCAGCTGATCTGAGAACGAGAGGGAGTGTAAGAATGTAGCAGCTCAGACAGGTAAGGAGGGGCGTGGCCATTTTAGAGCTTTTATTTGCTTTTAAAGTATTTTAAATTGAATCATAAAATATACTGGCAACCAATGTAAAGAGGCCAAAACAGGGGAAATACGGTCAAACCCCTTATAAGAATATGAACTTTTACACTTGAACCCAATCAGAACCCTCAACTCGTTAACGGCATCTCTCACATGTGCTGATTGAGACGGAAGTCCAGCTCTGTGGCATCAGTCTGTGTTTGGAGGAAAAGAAATGACGAGGACGACCGACAAACACAGTCCCCACAGTCAAGCACGGAGGTGGAAACATTATAGTATGGAGCTGTCATTCTGCTAAGGACACTGGATGACTTCACCACGCCGAAGGACCAACGTATGGAGCTATGAGGAGAACCTTCTCCCCTCAGCCAGAACACGAAGACGGGTCCTAGAAGGAGGTCAGTGACCCAAAACATTCAGCCAAGACAAGAAAAGGAGTGGCTATGGAAGAGGGACGTTAAAGTCATGGAGTGGCTTTTAAATCCTCATGGTATAATTGGAATAAAGTTTAAAAATACCTTGTTTAGAAAAAATAAAAAAACATGGACCGGTTCTGATGAGGGCGGTGACTGCACCAGACAAGATCCTAAAAGGTACCAGGTAATCTGCACGGTTCTGGACAGAGGGAGGAAACACTCAAACATGAGGACTCCACACAGAAAGTGTTCAAACACACAACCTTCTTGGTGTGAGGCAGCGCAGCTAACCACTGCTCCACCGTTCAGCATGAGTCTGCTGAGAGAAAAACAAGCAGAGAAAAGGAAAACCGCCGGGCCGAGCTAATGAAAGTGGATCTGATTAAAAGTCATTAGTGAGCGGTCCGACAGGGACCACAGACCCGACAGACCACAGACATTCCTCCAGACAAAACACACGCACACTTAAGCTGTCAACTTTCAGCTTTCCTGCTTTCACTGCAGTTTCTGCAGCCTATACGTCTTCCTGTCCACGTTTAAGGGACATTTAAGAGAAAATGGACACAGGTTGTCTTCCAGCACCTGGATACTCAGTGTGTTTGTCTTCCTCTGTTTCTCGGCGCAGACGGATGGGGGCTGGTCTGGAAGGGGTTAAGGTGCTGCGCTCTATAAACTCTGCTTTAAGAGTCTGCTGGAAGCTCCTGGTTCAGCCTTTAAATACAGACATTTGGCTCATCCAGGCAGGAGAAGATTAGCTGCCGACCCAAACGCAGACTCTCAGGCGCAGCGTCGGTTCTGGACAGCATGAAGGAGATCCAGCTCACCTTGGTGCTGGTTCTGTGGCTGGCAGCAGCTTCAGCCAGGAGGTTCGAGCACGACTCACGGCTCGTACGAGGAGCTCTACCTGCCCGGCAGCTCAACGAATACTTCCTTTGGAAATGGAGGAGACCGAAGGTGAGACATAAACTGTTTGGGTCAAACTTCTCTGCTGAAGCTGCACTGATCATCTCACTGGGTCAGGTTCTGACCCAGTTTTCTGCCTGTAGTCACGTTTTGTTACCAGGTAGATGGTTTGTTTTCTTCTGGACTTTTAACATTCAAAAGAACATTTTCATGAATGTGAATAATTTGCAGTCCTGTCTTTAAAACAGATTCTGTCTCGTGGTCAAACGAGTCTGAAACTGAAAATGCCTCCATTTTCTCACAGTTTTGAGCTTCCAGCTACAACCAGACAACGTCTGGGGTTTAAACTCGGTTGAACTTAGCTCCAGTGATGTCTATGAGGATATATTCAGCTTTTTTTTTTATCTGCGTATTTCAAGGAGGGCTGAGTGAAACTCTTGATAAATGGGGTTTATCACGTTGAAGTTCATGCATCGGCACCTTCACTTCATGATTCTGTTCATTGTTTATTCATTTAATCTGATTTATTCCATCTTGTGCAACGACCATATGCCCAACTCGCAGTCCATCCCTTTCTGCACCATCTTACACCAAACAAACCAAACTCTAAATCAACTCCACCAACACTCTTCAAAACCGCAGAAGCCTCTCAGTCCAGACGAACCCAAACCAACATCTGGACTGATTTGTCTCTCGGGAAATACTTGGAGGAAAAGAAGAAAATAAAAGACAAACGATCTCAGAAGAAAGGAAGAGGGAGACAACAGAGCTATAAAACATCACTTTGGCTTTTAACGAGCTTCATGTGTTGAAATCTCTTTACTGGAGCTCAAATGAACATTTTAAACTAAAATGTGGAAAGTTTCCTCCGCCTGGTTGGTCTGCAGACCCAGCAGCTGCAGAATGAGTTGGCATTTAACAGATGAAGGCGCTCGAGCCACAGTGACTGGTTTTCAATGAACCAAACACTGGAGCCCATCTTTAATTAGAGTCCACTGACAGCCTTCTGGTTTCTTGTCTCTAACTGAATATATAAATTTGATTTTCAGCTGAACACCTGCAGACAAACCCCTAAACCTTCAGGCTTTTAGTAGATTTCTTATTAGTGATCTAAATAATTCAGATACCAAAGCTTAAATGTTTTAAATTGTCCGACTTTGAGCTGAGGATTCGTCACACTGAAGGATAGGAGGCATCACTTCCTCCTGAATGTTTATAAGGTCGGAGGTTAAAGGTCAACTTGTGGTTTCTGCATTTGAACAACCACACGGGACCTCCGACAGCAGAACGATTTGTGGTTTGTTCACAGTAAAACCAACAACTTTACACCACAACAGAAAGAAACGTGGACGGTTTGATGTTTGGGTTGTGTACCGTGTTACTCTTAGTGTTTGTCATGGTTTCACCAAAGAAATGGAACCAGACGGTCTTTGGAGATGGCTGACAGGAACAGGAGGAGAACAGAGCAGGGAATAAACCTGGCTTGTTGAAGCAGGAGATATAATTAGTAAATATTCTCTCGTTGACATCCCTTTACACCCTCGCTGTCCAAGCTGTGGTCCTACTCGCTCTGCGTGACTGACGTCCCCGCCTGTAAGGTGTTGCAATGTAAAATGGGTTATAAGATACTACAACCAATTTCAGTCTTCATTACAAGTTCACAATATCCCGGACGAGCCCCCAATTAAGCCTAGTTTTGTTCTTTAATTTGGACCATTCATGTTTCTTAGGGGGAAAATCACCACCTTATTTAACTGCTTAAAAATGCAATTATATTATATTTTTACCACAATAAACTAGTCAGTCTTTCAGAACTATCTCAGTCTGAAATAAAAAGATCAAGTTTAAATAATTTTTTTGACTATTTAAGGTCTTTAGTTTAAAAAGAAAATCTAAATTTCAGCTTCTTATACCAACAAAATATTTATTTTGTGGTAGTTTATTTAAAAAAATAAATAAGCTTCCTCCATTAGCATGCCCTAAATGATCTTTTGACAAAATTTTAAACATACACAAATAAAGTCCAGTTGTTTCTGTATTGAACGTTTTTTGATTCCAGTCTGAAGTTCAGTGATTCCCCCCCACAAGCCCACCGGATCCTTCAGATCCAGTAGCCGAAAATGAGGCTTTGTTTTTGGTCAAACTTTCACGAGTCGTTCAGCGGTTGGACACAGACTTTTTTTTTTTTGTTTTAAAATAATTGATTTCTTTTTAACTCTACTCGTGCACAAGCCCCAGTTTCGGTTTTGTTTTTTTGCTTTTACTGATATAACAGGGAGCTGAGGGAGTACGGTGCATCTGCTAATGACGTCCTGCTTTGAGGAAAGCTAATGGAAGTCGCCCGCTGTTAGCCATGGAGCGTCTGATTCTGCAGCCTGCATGCATGTGGAACAGATTTCTCGTGCTAAATGTTTACTTGTGCACATTACAAGTGTGCTTTTGCTATTTACATCCAAACTAAAACCATTTTTAAGACTAGAGCAAAGAGGTCGGGTCCGAGAGGATGTTCTGCTTCCTGGGCGAGTTAAACTGTCTTGCTAGATTTTAAAGCGGCTCTCAAATATAAAACAGTAGCACCACCTAGTGGGCTCATATAAAAATCTAAAGTACAGGGATAGTGGTAAAAAAGAAAAGCATTGCTGAGAGGAATGCATAAATTGATCTGATAAATATGGGATTAAAAGTTGTATTTAAGGTGTATTTTAATGAGGGTGATTTTTTTTCCGCCAAAGGAACGTGAGCGTGTTGTAAAGTTACTGTGACATTATGACAGCCTTGGAAAAAATCTGACAAAATTAAAATAAAAAAAATTAAAAACAAGAAGGACTTTTAGGCTTTGTCAGAAAAAAATGTATTGACTGCACCAAAATAAATAAATAAAAAGAGATAAAAAATAAATGAACGGCAGATTTTTCTACATAAAGACGATACAAGGATTAATGTTACGACCCGGATATTTGGACCATCAACTTAAAATGGAGACTGAACCCAAAGTTGACAGTTTAGCCTGACAACCAGCAGTGACAGTGTCCTGACTCAAGCCCCATGTCTCAGGTGCAGACAGGTAAAACAATCATCCTGACGCAGCACCACAGCCGGGACAGCGAGGACCCAGAGGTCCATCACACATTTTTTTTAATAACTGAAAAATCTGCACGCCGTACATCATTTTGTGAGAACAGAACACAGGACGGCACACAGTGTCCCATATATTTATACACAAGTAATTACAGCAGTAGGATGTTTAGCCATTGATTTAGGCCTGTGTTTCATTACAAGGCTGAAGACATCAGGCTCTGATTTATTAAAACATCTTAAAATGATAGAAGGAAGCCGGTTTAATGGAGTCCAAACAGAACATCTCTCTGATATTCACAGAAAAAAAAAAGCAACTGAACAGTTTGTCCACAGGTTCAATTTGCAACAGAAACAGCTCAAAGGTTTAACGTTTGGATTTCAGTGCAAACACAGAAACTCTTCATTCGCCGACCCAAAACGATCACTGAGCTTCATGCAACTCTGATCTGGATCCTGAGCAGAAGTCTCCAGATGCTGCTGGGATCCTGATGAGAAAGTTGAACACAACACCTGCTCTACACTCAATTACCAGGTTTACCACCACTGTGAGGCCGGAGTATAAGATCACCCCCCGCCCCGGTGCATTTATTCAAACAATCACTAAGAAAACAACTCATCCCAATACCAGAACACATTCCCTCCACTGCACACAACCCAATACCTCCTTCCGTCTGAAGCGTGGACAACCAGGAGGTCTTTGCTGCTGCCGCTCTTTCTGGCTCTCTGAGGACAAAAAACAGCTGAAGACTTCAAACGGACGCCGTTTTGTTCTGAAAACGTTAAAAATGCCGCTTGTTATCGTTGAGCTGCCTGATAGATATAAATGAGTGTTTTCTCCTGCAGAGGGCGCTGCTTCCTGCCGATGAGCCTGACGACAGCCCGGCGCCGAGCGGAGGCGACAGCGCTGGTAAGAAAGTCCAAAACATCTGCACCTGGCGGAGGAACGTTATCTGCTGTGCATTCAGCGCGGCGTTCTGAACCCACCTGTACCGGTTCTGGTGGAGTCCTGGCTGTGAGGTGCTCAGGGTGTGATGCCAGCTGCTGACTGTTGTCAAAGAGTTCCAACTGTTCTCTACAAACCGCAGGTTATTGTGATGAATGTTTTTTCTTGAAGATCTCCCCACCTGCCTGCTGTGTGTCTGCTTGTCGAAGTCGGTGTACTGCGAGGAGGTCCACCCGGACATGACCACCGTCCCCCCGCTGCCTAAAGAAACTGCATACCTGTACGCCCGCTTCAACAAGATCAAAAAGATCAGCAAAAAGGACTTCAGTGACACCGGTAGGTCTGACGACAGCTGGGGGCCAGTCAGTTCGTACCTCTGCCAAATGGTACCCTCGCATCTTACCTTGTTGATATTTTCTATAACAATGGTTCAAAACTGTTTCGCACCAATGCATTAACCACAAACACAACCCTGCATGCACAAAATGTTGTCAACGCGTGCCTCATTTCATAAACAATTTTAATGTAAACCATAACTGCCATGTGCTTTTCTTTCACCAAATATTATTAGTAAACTAACACCACTTAAAAGAAAAACACTTCATTATCTGCGATGGAGAGCAGAATTGTTCGGTGTAGGTGTGTAAGTCAGGTGCGGTGCCTCGACAGCGCAGGTGTAACGCTGCTTTCATTAAATACAGAGAAAGCACAACCTGCTGGTGTCTTCAGACAAACATTAAAAAGACAAGTTATCTCAGAAACTTCATTCTTGGATCAAACAGAACTGATCTGTAAATTTCTTCTGCCTTAAAATCCAAGAAACCTTCTGGGACTACGGCTGTGTCCAGGTCTAACCTAATAAATATAGAATTGTAGTTACAAGATCTTCTTCTTCTTCTTTCGGCTTTTCCCTCTTCAGGGTCTCCACAGCGAGTCCTCCTCCTCTGTCCTCACTCCAACTACCGTCATGTCCTCTCTAACTGCATCCATGTCTCCTCTTTGTCTTTTTCCTGGCAGCTGCTTTTCTAATGTCCTTCTACCAATATACCAATTAGTTTATGTTAGTTTAGTTTTAGTTTAGTTTAGTTTCACTCACTAATTGTTGTAACAAGATAACTGGTTTAAATCAAGGGCAGTATGATTGTGCAGTGGTTAGCAGTGTTGTCCCACAGAAAGAAGGTCACAGGTTTGCCTCCCTGTGCAGTGTTTACTTGTTCTCTCTGTGGTTTTTCCCAGGTTCTAAAATTTCCTCCCACAGACCAAAAACAGGCATGTTGGGTTAATGTGAAACTAAACTGTCCCTAGGTGTGTCCAAGGTGTCTCCTGTCTCTCGCACAAAGACCTCTGGAGGCAGGCACCAGCTGCCCCATGACACGGAAAGGGAAAAAGGAAAACAAGACGATAAATGGATGAAATGTGCATTTTTTTGTTTTTATTTTAACTTTTAAAAACTGATTTTCTGCTGTGTTTGCTCCTGCTGCCATTACGAGATATCCATGACAAACACCAATTGTTTGGTCAGAGAAGAAAAAACACTTCTATAAAATATCAACAGTACTGTAGATGGGACGTAGATCATCGAGGTTGGAGTGACTACAGAGATGGGTACAAAGTGGGGCTAAATTAAGCACAGACCAAAAACAAAGTGGGCTAAGATGAACACTAAGAGGGTGGAGAGGAGTACCAACACATCTGGAGCAGATGGCTTTTCTCATACCCAAAAAGTCTGGGTACAAAGTAATAAAAGCTATAAAAATACAATTTGATGGAGGTACGAACTGACTTGAAGCCACTCCTGGACTAAAACAAACAGTTGTGTTTAAAACTGCAGCAAATACTTTAAATATTACAGGATTTGAGTAAAACAACAGTTGAGAACAACTTTTCAAACTGTCATCTACTGCCTGTAACAACAAGTCATGACTGATCCTGCGGTGGGTACACAGTGACTCTGAAGAGGATCGACCTGACGGGGAACCTGATCTCAGAGATCGACGACGGGGCCTTCTCCAAGCTGACCCTACTGGAGGAGCTGTCTCTGGCTGAGAACAGACTCGTCAAACTCCCTACGCTCCCAACAAAACTCACGTCCTTCAACGCAAACAACAACTTCCTGAAAACCAAAGGTGTCAAGGCCAACACCTTCAAGGTGCGTTATGGTTATTAGGTGGCGCACCATTTGGTACTTCTGCTTTTTAATCCACAATAATTTTGAATCTTACTGAGGTCTGGAGATCATCTCAACACATGACGATTGTTTCCTGCGTCTCTTTGATGCGAACTGTTTCTCTTTGGCAGAAACTGACCAAGTTGGCCACCCTGTACCTGGCTGACAACCAACTGGAGGCCGTTCCGTACATCCCAGAGACTGTGCGGATCTTACATTTACAGGTTTGGGTTTCTTACTCAGGGTTCATGTACCGGGACACAATAAAAACTATCTGGAGGAATGAGATCACACAAAAACACAAAACAGATTCAACCGTACGGTTGTTTAATAAACTGGCAGCTTTAACTTTTTGTTTCCGTTTTAATGAATAACCACTCGGTGGAATCTTTTTTTTGCGTTTTTCTCCACTGGAGGTCAGATGTGAACGCTGGACACTCTGTTCAACCTTTAATGTTTTATTTTTATAATTTCTAACTTTCTTCTTTATTCAGAATAACAACATCACTGACGTCAACCAAAACACCTTCTGCCGGTCCAACGACACCTACTATCTACGACCGAGTCTCTCTGAGGTCCGAATGGATGGGAATCCGGTCGTGCTGTCCAAGTACCCCGACAGCTTCACCTGTATGAAAGTTCTGCCTGTTGGACGGTACCGCTGACGGGACGCAAACTCTACTGCAGCCCCCAAAAGTACTGAGGGGTGCTGGGACATCCTGGACTTTGGACAGCTGGTCCCACAGTGGGAATAAAGACCATTTACTTCTGTAAACCTGCAGTTTGATTCAGCGTCGGGTCAAAAAGAAACGATTAACTGGACAATTAGTTCCTCTAAAAACACCCTGGTGTCCTGTAACCCTCCAGCTGCACACAGCTGTTTTAGCTGCTTCATCGGCCGCTTTGGTTTCTGTCAGCAGGAACGTTTCGTGTCGTGATGCTCTTACCGCACAAATCGATTTAAAGACAGAAACCTGCGCAAACATTAAGACGCCAAAACATGAATTCTGTTACAATTTAAAAAACAGAACCCGCAGCAGAAGCCTAACCTCCGTAGAAATCTAAAGACATTCCTCATGAGTTTTAATTTATGCCTTAAACGTTTTGGTTTGATTTCCTGAAGATTTGACCTCTGAACCTTTGCCAACAAAACGAACCAGAAGTTATAAAAATATTCTGGTACGATTCCCAGAACGAGCAGTGGTGTCTAAACTTTTACAGTAATAATACAGTTGTTTTTTTTTTGTTTGTTTTCTTTTGACCTGATGCTCATTTTACACAAATAAATCTGTTTTTAACAACAAAAAACACAAATCTGTAAAAACACGTCAACAAGTCTGCTCATAACTAAACAAATATCTTGTTTTTTCATCACAACAGCTTAAAGTATTTTAGTTAAAAACATTAAACGAGCAGGTTAGTTTGTGACTGAATAACTGAAAACCTAAATTCAACATATATCTGCAACAAGATGTTGATTAAATGAAATCTCCAGAGGAGGGGTTTGTTTTGAATATATGTTACAGAACTAACGTGCACTGGAGGAATGCATATCGCCCGCCTCCTTTAATCCACTTTTAGACTGCGATCGCCTTACAGACATGTTGTGTCATCTCATGCTCAGAGTATGCATTAAAATCACTCTCAGCTACTACCACACCACCACATTTATAGCTCAGTAGCTATAAAACTGACCGAGTTGTAGCTATCGTTGTGTTTGCTAATGTCCGTTAGCTGTGGCGGCCATTTTTACTTGGAATGACTCTAAAAGTCAGTCGTACATCCAATGATTGTTTCCTGAAAGTTTCATTAAAATCTGTCCAGTGGTTCATGAAATATTTTGCTAACAAACTGAGTTGACTCCAGTTCAAACAAAGACTTGGTGATTTGTTAGCCCTCAGAGTGAGTGTAAGGGACCACCCCCAGCTACTACCATGTCAAACTTTAGCTCAGCATCTGTAAAATTGAGTAGGGTTCAGCCGTTGTTATGTTTTTAAGGTCAACAGGCTGTGGCGGCCATCTTGAGCTGGCCATCCAGTGGTTTACGAGATATTTCCGTAACAGACAGAGACACTGGTTCACCTTCTCCTTGTGGCAGACAGCGAGAAAACGTGCCTCAAAGCAGCATTTTAAAGGTCTTTTTTCTTGGAAAATCAAACTTCATGTTTATTTGGCTCAACTCAGGAATTACATTCACACATAAGTTGGCATACAAACAAAAATTAATTAGATTATTTAGGTCATTAACGAGCTGTCGGAGTAACTGGCATGTTTGAAGATGATGAATAGTTTAATAATTTCTTAGTTTCTGTTCAGTCTGAATCAGGAAGTTTCAGCTTCGGTCTTTTGAACGACCCTTTTGAGTGATCTGAGTCGCACAGAAGGAATCCTTGATATATGCATGTGGATCTGTAGTCTTATTCTCTTCAACTAAATGTTGTGAAACGGCATTTTAAATATTTCTCTTTGTTGCTTTAAGGTGTCCTGTGTGAGTCGGAGCGCTCCCGGCTGCCTCGGCGTGTGGTTAAACGAGCATTAATAATTAATGATTAACAACAAAATGTAAATGTTTGACAAGTCGGTCATGTAGTGACTTGACTTCAAGTTGTTTTCTAATTTATAGAATCCAGTGCGGTTGGACTGGACAACATGTATCTATGATCTATAGTAATGTGAAAGTTACTCGTTAAATGTTCGCCTCTTGCTTCGATGAGATTCTTTCTCTGCAGAAACAAAGTCAAATCACTTTAGAGGCTCAAAATGATGTGAATATGCAGCGGTGTGGACAGATGTGGCTAAAACTAAGGACATTTAATAAACTGTTTTTAATTAAAATGTCTCAGGCTCAGTGTCAGATGTGTTTTATAATAAAAAAAGAAAAGTTTCAATATTTAAAAGACATCTAAAACAGATGTACTGAACGTAAACAGAGCCACGGACCATCGACTGAGAGGACCAGGACAGAAGCTCCACAACCTTCAAGCTGGACTGAAACCTGTCCACGAGGACAAGACAAACGTCTTCTGGAGAAAGACGGTCAGACGAGACAAAGACTGAGCTGTTTGGACACAAAGACAAGAAGGACGTTTGGAGGAGTCCAGATGAAACTTACAGACCTGAGAACACTGAACCAGCTGCCAGGCATGGTGGTGGGAGCATCATGCTACGGGACAAAGTGAGGAGGACGACCTCCAAATTCTTGACCTTCACCTCAGATCAGCAGCTGGACGGTTGAAAGTTGGACAAAGCTGGTCCAACAGGACCATGATCCTAAACAAGCACCAGAACTGGTTTCTGATTGGACAAACCAGACAAGGCTAAAACTACTAGAACTACTAGTAGTAGTAGTTGTACTAGTAGTAATAGTTGTAGTAGAAGTACTTCAATTACTAATACTACTACTAGTTGTAGTACTATATACTACTTCTAATGCCATTGTAGTAGTACAATTACTAGTACAACTACTATTTGCTACTACTAGTTGAACTACTACCACTACAACTAGTACTTGTACTAAAATTGCTAGTACTAGAAGTACTTGTACTACTTGAAATTATATTAGTAGTAGTAGAAGTAGTAGTAGTAATTGTTGTAGTAGCAATACTGTACTACTACTTGTAGTAGTAGTACTGTTGTTGTAGATGTACTTGTAGTACTAATACTAGTACAACTACTATTAGTAGTACTGCTACTACTAGTTGAAATACTACCACTACAACCACTACTAAAATCACTTGTTAGAGAAGGACTGTACTACTTGAAATGGTATTAGTAGAAGTAGAAGTAGTAATACATGTAGTTGTAGTAGTAGTAGTAGTGGTTGTAGAAGTAGTACTACTACTTGTAGTAGTACTTGTAGTAGTAGTACTTGTTGTTGTAGTAGTACTTGTAGTAGTAGTACTAGTACTACTTACTACTACTTGTAGTAGTAGTAGTAGTAGTACTTGTTTGATTAGTAGTAGTATTCTAGTAGTATAAGACAGGTATCAGTCAGGAGCTTGCTGATGGAGACAAAGAGCTTGAGCTCCAGGTGAGACCAGTTGAAAAACTGGAGGGTGTATTTAAACATTTAAGCCTGTTTGTATAACAATGTGTGAATCAGAGAAAAAACAGAATTCAAACTTATATTTAAAAATTACTGATGTTGAAAATCGTCCCACTGTAGGAAAAAAATATACAAATATATATATATGTGCATGCATGCGTACGTGTGTGTTTCAGTCGGTCTGTAAAGCAGAGATGTTGAAGTCAGTAAATGTTTGTAGTTTGGACTTTCAGGGACTGTCCAGTTAATCCTGCAGTCTGAAAAAACTAACTAAGACTCAGCTCTTTAATTATCAATTAGTATTAATTCATATTAATAATCTTGCACTGTTCCTTTTGTTTTTTTTATGTGTTTACTCGTCTGAGTAAAGTTTTGTCTGTGTGTCACTGAAGTTTGCAGGAACAACAGGAACTAGACTTTCCACAGAAAAGATGCACGTTAAGCAAAATCAAGTGTTTGAAACTCATGGAAACTCTGGTTTAATTCACTTGAGCACAGCCAACTTGGCCGGACGCCTCCTCCAAGGAAACAGGAGAAAATGTTCCATGCTGCCTCTGCAGAGCGGCTCTTGGCTTCAGAGCTCCACCCTGAAGTTTACTGAGAACAGAAATAACACCTGCTGCTGTTTTTGTTCATCATCTGTGCAACGTTAGGAGCGCTGGCTTCTGTAGAGAGAGGCAGCAAGATCTGAGAAGAACCTCTCGACCAAATGACGTTTGATGAGCTGAGCAAAGTTCAATTTGCTAAACAAACGTAAACATTTGTTTCTAAACTAAAACCTGAGCTTTAAACACTAAGCTTAATATATTAAACACATAGAAAATAAAAATGATTAAATGAGGGCAGCATAAAAAGATTAGTTGTCCTCCATCACAGATTGAAGAGAGGGGAGAAGAAATACGCTCTGTCTCTCTGACCGTGCAGGTTGTGAGCATAACTTGAAAAATAAATCAAGTACTAACTTCCATTTTGGAGTGTGGCTGCATCTAGATCTAAGAAAAGTCACTATAGAAAACTGGGTGTATATAAACAGAAACATATACATGCTGCCTTCTCAAGAACAGGCGGAGATTTCACCGCCTGCTCTGACTGACGACGTCTTTTTCTTAGGAGCGAATTAACACGCCGGCATGTGGTAGTCACATGACCGATCTCGGTTGTTCTAGCGGGACAGACACAGCCTCTCAGAGACTCCATTTATATTGTCACAAGTACAGACGTTAAACTACACACCAGTTTTTAAATCGTGTCAAAAGGTCAAGTAAAACCAGAGTTAAGATAAATAACCCACGCCAAATCTTTTTCTGAAAACCATCGTTTTATCTGAAGCGCGTTAGAGCGAGAGGCTGCAGCAGGAAGGTCTGGGGGTCCAGACTCCGACTGGACCAACAGAACCAAGCATCAGTTCTCAGGAGGACAGAGGATGTAGACGTCGACCCAGAGGGGTATTAATGGAGGAAAATAACCTTTTTCCTTTAAATTACTGTAAAATATAGATTTTTCCAACTAAAAAAATAAAGTTATGTAGAGATTTATCCATTTTTATTTATCTATGTTTATTTTATTTCTTCTTCTTTAGGCTGCTCCCTTCTTCAGAGCCCCCCCCTTCCCCCACAGAGAACTAACCCACATGAAGACTTGGTGATTGTTTTTACACCAGATGTTCTTCCTGACTCAACCACAGACCACCGAGCTACCACAGCCCTCTGTGTGGAGCAGAGAGCTATAGGGCGCCCAGGGGGCAGGTGGTGGGGGTTCATTCATTCAACCTTTATTTAAACAGGTTAATCTCATTGAGCCTCGAGGACTCATTTACAAGAGAGACCTGGTTTCAACAAAGAATGATGACAACAGTGACAATAGGCCCAGAGGGGGCAGATGAGGGTGGAGGCAATTGTGGGTGCTTCACCAATCCCATCCACAAGCTTTATGCTGTCGGCCCGGGGCATCGAACCGGCAACTTTCTGATCCCAGGTTCGTCTTCTCTAACCTCTGCACCACCACTCCCCCACATAAAATACATATAAGTAAACTGACCACGCCAATCATTTGAGAAAACTATAGTTCCCTCAAATGATTGGGGTGGCCAAGGCCAACATCCCCCCCCACCACCCCCCCACTGCCCCGTGCTGCCTCAGACAAGACAAAATAAAAACAAAAGACCTCTGTTCTTGCACCAAAAACATTAAGGTTCACGTGCATTTCCTTTTCACTTCCAGTCGTCTCCAAAACTACAAACACTCACTTCTCGAGTCACTCAGCGACGGGGGACATCAGTGTACTACTTGTTTACATTTGAAAATAATTTAACAAGGGATACAGGTTATTACTGGACAACCTCAAAGTGCTGGAGATCTCATTCCTCCACTGCAGGACCGAGCTGTTTACAGAACCAACCAGAACCAACCAGAACCCAACAATCTGCCATGAACGTTGCTCGTCGGGGAGGAAAAGCCTCGGGCTTCAGTATCAGACTCATGTCCCAGTCGGCAGGTTTGGGAGTTTGGAGGAAAGCTCACTTACCTGGAAATGCTGGAAGGTTCTGGCCCGATCGTCACGTCTGTCTGAGAAAGTCCTTAAAGTCCTGAAGAACAGCAGAAGGTCATTGTTCTCCTCCACCCTGAAATCACAAAACGGTTGAATGAACGCGAGAAGCTGCAGGTTTCGTGCTTCTTTTCACAGAACTAAAACATCTGGAGTATTCTGGGATGAAAACTTTCTGAGCATCGTTTGGGTTTACTGTCAGAACTTAATATTCTTCTTCTTCTCTGTTCTTCTGATATTCGTTGTTCTTCTGTCTCACGTGGTTGTGGAAGGATTTCGGTCTACTCGTCTGTCCGGCGTTACATTGCTGTTCGCAGACCTTCATTCATTCAGCTCCCTCAAAGGGACATTTAGTACATTTTGAAGGGTTCTGTTATGAACTACTAATATCTTACCTGTTGCAGATACCTCTTTGAATGGCCCTAATTTGAAAAAGTAGTTTACTTCTGAACGGACTGACGAGCTAATGGCTAGTCTGAACTAGACTGGATGTGAAGAGGATCACTGCCAACTTCAAACATCTCTGATCTCTCAAGTTACATAGAAATTCATGTGAAAGTTATTTCCTAAACCTTCACATGACTGTTTGCTCCACGTGGCACTTCCTGCAGGAACGTCAATATTTCTGCTTAAATTCCAGAGTAATGTGGTTTAAAGGTTTATTAAATATTCACATAAAGCACTATAAACATTCAAATAATGGAGCCGTTGTAAGACAGTAAAATCTGCTTTGGAAGCCCGTCCACTCGGACAGTATCTGAATGGAGTGGGCGGAGCTTAAAGCCCAGCGTGCAGATTCTGGATAAAAAACAACAACATGGCAGCTCCCACCTCTGAACATCAGCAGTCCACAAATACTTTGTCTTTGACGTGGACCCAATGCTTTAAAATAACTCCAGTCTCATAATTTTATAACATTTTATAGTATTATACAATCTTTACATTTTCTGTGAGTTTCACGTTGCACAAACTTTTTGGCAGCTATATTACAATAATCATGCAGGAAATACCCCCAGGCTGCACCAGAAGTGCCACAGCTAGCAGCTGACATTAACTCCACATAAATAAGTACAAAATTCTCAGTAAAGAACCGTAAAATGCAAAACTAACAGAAGTTTAAAAATCTAGCAACCAATATTTGCATAAACCACTATAAAGAGTTTTAGGCTAAAGTTGATTTAGGTCTGCATTTTTTTGTTTTGTTTTACAGTTTTTAAACTGTTGTCTAAAAATTAACAATAAAAGCTCAAATAATATAGCAGATGCAACACAACTAATTCATGACATGTATGCTTTATTTTAACGCTCGGCTTTATTTATAAAAGCAGGACTTTGTCTGTTTGTCCCAGATTTGGACAAAAAGCAGATTCAGTGGATCTTTCTTTATGAATTAAACATAATGTGAATTAAACAACGACACCAAGTGGAGGTAATTCTCTTTCATCCCCCAGAAAGTGCAGCGAGGACAGAAAAGTGTTTTCTTGTGTTGTACATCAGAGGACAGACATGTTTGGGTCTGGCTGTCCGACTGAGAACGAGAAGTTCAGTTCAAGGATTTCCAGAGTTCTCTGTGGGGCCCAGGACTCCACGGCAGCCGGGTTGAGTTTCCAGATGATTGTTTTTCCACCCAAAGCTGATGGAAACATGGCAGCAGACTGCTGCAGAATGCAGCTCTATCAGAGACAGACCCACAGTTCGATTAAACGCTGCAATGACGGGCCCACCATGATGAAACCAACAACTCGAACGTGTAACGTTGAGTCGGGAGGGTTTGAAAAGATTGATTAGTGGGGCTTTATTGGCCTAAATACTGGAAACCTGCTGATCTTGGTCTTAAAAATCTATTTAAAATCAAGAAAAAGATGTTTATTTAATCCTAAAAGCTGATGAAATCACATTGTAAATAAACTGACATCAAAATCATCAAAATAATGTGTTAATAAATCCTTTGGACCAAAGCATTACCAGATTTAAAATTCAGATTAAATTATCATCATATTTTCTAGATTTGTTGAAATGTTGAAGGGTGCTGATGAAATCCAACATCTATCTACTTCCATCCAACAGACTCAGGACTTCTGTAATAATCTGAGCAAACAAAAGGCCCAAGTTTGATGTATGGCTTCATGAAAGTAGGGATGCACAATATTATCAGCATGGTATTGGTATCAGACGATATTAGCGATAGTTAAATATCGGCCATCAGCCATTCCATCAGAATAACTCACTGCATTTGGTAGAAGGCCAAATTGTCAAAGGCCATACAGAATAAAGTAGTATTTTATTTCCACAGCAGAGAAAGCTCTGTAAGTAGGTCTAAGAGCAAAAATATTGGTATTGGTTATCGATTATCGGTCAAATAAGTTTTAACATAATGGCATATCGGATATCGGCCAAAAATCCAATATCGTTCATCTCTACATGAAAGTAAAGTAACTAGAGATTTTTTCTTCACCACAACAGACCGGAGGAACAGCCTCATCACTACAGATGAGTCCCCAATCAGTCAGTCCATCTTCAGCTCCTTTCTATGATGACTCAGGAGCAAGTCCTCACTGGAAGCACTCAGCCCCGACCCAGAGGGGTCGTTCCAGTTTTTGGGCCTCGGACTTAGACGAGCCGACTGTCACCTCAGCTGCTTCATGCTCACCTGTGAACCACCTCGATGCACGTTGAAGGTCAACAGAACCACATTGTTTGCAAAAGCAAAGAAACAAGAGATGAACCTGCAGTTCCCTAAACTAGACCCCGTCCTCCTGACGATCTTGTCCACGGACCCCACAAACAGAATCAGAACCCCGAAACATCCCTGGCAGGACCCGGCCTGCACCTGGACCAAGCTCGGTTTGGTGCTGGAGACGTGGACGCAGGTCTCAGTTTGGTTAAACAAGAATCAGATCGTCTTAAATAGTGACATTCATGCTTTTGTTTTAAATAAGTTCAACTCATGATGCGTTTAAGGTACCTCAGAAAAAAATCAAACAAATTGTTTTGTTTACCTAGCCTATTCAGAGAAAAGCTTCTCATCAGCTGACAGGTGAAACAGACGTATATTACATCATCATCTGAACCTCCAACACACCAGACCTTCTCACAGAAAGGTTCAGATCGGAAAACTGGATCAGAACCAGCTGTCAGACTAAACCGCTGACAAAGAAATTTACAGGTATTTGGTTGTAACTTGAAAACTTTCCCAGCTGCCCTCCCTCACACAGCAACACGCTCCAGAGGTCTGTAAAGAATCGTTTGTGTCCAGAGTTTTGTTTGTTTGGTAGTTTGAAGGTTTAAGATCTAAAAGAGAAAACAGAGAACTGCATCTGCAGAACCCAGCTGCTTTAAACTGGATCTCTGCAGGAGTTCAGCCAAAGCAAGTCTCAGTAATTTATCACAGCGTGCGGAAATGTTGCAGTTTGTGAAAGAGGCAAAGTTTCTCTCTGACAGAAGTCACATCTGGATCCATAGTAATTCTGTTCGGCCTCCTGAAGAGACTTTAAGGAGTGAAGTGTAGAAACAACAACACCCTCCCTGTGAGAGCTGAACTACGACACATTAGGCTAGATTAGTTTAACAAAGATGATGTGTGTGAGCGCGCACACACCGAGCCTGACAAGGCAGCAGTGTGTTGAATCATTATCTTCAGTATTTTTCCATCTGTCGGTTGCCAGATTCTGCAGACTGGGTCATATGATCCAGATGTGGTTTGGCTTCAGATTTGAAGCGAATCAGACGATGCTTTCGAGCAGATTGTGGTCCAGAAGAAGAAGAATGCACAACATTTAATGTGCGTCCAAAAACAATCTGGATACATCGTTCACATTTTGCAACAGCAAATCATTGTGTTGTTTATGATTAAACTTGAAGTGTGTCGACACATAAATGTTCTGTCTCTAAATAAAATAAATTACATAAACCAGAGGAACGCTAACGAGTTTTTGAGTCAATCAGAACCAGAATTTACTGTCACTAAGGAAATATTAAAAGCTTATCCTTCAGTGCAAGACATACAGAAATAAAATATATGAACAGGAAAAAAAGTAGCATAAAGCCAGCTAAAACCTAATAATAAAAAGTTATCTAAAAGTAGCAAAACAGTAGCTAACAGCTAATAGTAGCGTAAGAAGAAAAACAGCCAGCAGCTGAAGCAGATTTCAGAGAACAAAGTTTTTGAAAGACTTGAAATCTGAATGTATTTCTATGAGAAAATTGCTTGAAAATAAAGTTAAATATTTTGAAAATGATAAAAGCTGCAAAATCACTGCACGCATCTCCTGAATAACATGAGCGTGACATGAACAGCTACAATACACTGAACAAAAATATAAAAAACACTTTTCTTTTATCTCCCATTTGTCACGAGCTGAACTCAAACATCTAAGACTTTTTCTATGTACATAAACCTTTTTCTTTCAAAAGTTCTGTTCACATGTGTTAGTGAGCACTTCTCCTTTGTTGAGATGATCCATCCACCTCACAGGTGTGGTACATCAAGATGCTGATTAGACAGCATGGTTATTGCACAGGTGAGCCTTAGGCTGACCACAATAAAAGGCCACTCTAAAACCTGCAGTTTTATCACACAACACAACGCCACAGATGTTGCAGGTTTTAAAGGAGCGTGCAGGTGGCTGCACAGGAATGTCCACCACAGCTGTATAAATCAAAGTACAGTAGTACTCACTACTTCACAGTACAACTTTCATGGACTCGCTCTATCACGATTTGTGTGTGTCCAGAATATTGCACACAATATTTTTTTTTTTCAAGGATTCAAGGATATTTGTCATTTGTACTCCATGTGGTGCATGTGGTGGAACGAAATTATGTTCACAGGGTCCGAGTTACATCCAACAATAAGCTGTAAAAGAAAAACAGTCATAAGATCTAAGATATGAACTAAGAAAAACATCAACTAAAAATGCATTAATAGCATAAAAACATTACGTCAAACAGCAGCACGAACATGAGTCTGTGTGAGCATTTAGTAGTTTTCTTTCATTCAGCCTCCAGCTGTTATTGTAATTGCCACTCACACTGACTACATTTCCCTCAAATCAATGTCGTGCTGTACTGTAGAGCCTCTGGACGCTGTTTTCTGCCAAACAGTGTTTTTGCAAAGTGAAGTCATGACTGCTGAACCGGCCTTTTCAAAAGTATCATTTAATTCATGTCACATGATGGAAAAGGTTGTTTTTTTTTTAAGAAAATTCAACTTTACAAATGTACGATTCAAAAGAAAGTGTAAATCATGTGAAGGAGGGGAAGTTCAAGATTGTCATCACTCTATGTTTCCATACAATGGCAAAATTAGTCTCGACATTTAACCCATCACACCTGAGATACGCCCAGGTGGAGCAGTGGGCAACCACGTAGGCGCCTGGGGAGCAATTAGGGTGTCTTGCTCAGTACGACATGTGGGAATGGCTGGGAATCGAACTGGGACTTTCTGGTCCCATCTCGGCCCCCTGTGAGGACGTATCTTAAGAAAGAGAGGCGTTGTGCTACATGACCCGGGCGCTGATTGGCTGTTACAATACAATACAACTTTATTTATAAAGAACTTTAAAACAACACTGTTAGCCAAAGTGCTGCACACTAACAATAAAAGTTTACAAGACAGTGGTGAGACCAGCTATGTTGTATGGTCTGGAGACAGAGACATGGACAAAAAGACAAAAAGACAGGAGACAGAACTGGAAGTGGCAGAAATTAAGATGTTGAGGTTCTCCTTAGGAGTGACAAGGATGGAGAAGATCAGGAATGAGATCATCAGAGGTACAGCACATGT
>JARVLU010001354.1:36032193-36048438 GCA_031762415.1 Simpsonichthys santanae
GCCGTATTAATGATTCTAAATGTGTTTTAATGTGTTTCCAAGCAGTTATCTAACAAAAAACCCTAAAAAAAAAAAAACGAAAAAAAAAATGCTAAAACGCTGCAAAAAAAGTCCGCGCGGGTTGATGACGTCACTGGGGCGCGCCGGCGAAACGCCGTAAACCAAGTCCGCCGTAAACCGAGGACTGTATATAATATAATATTCAGAAGCTGATTTCTGCTTGGAGTTTGTTCGCGGTCCAGTTTTTCTGCGGTCACGTGTTCTTGTTGAGGCGTCACACGGGACATGGACGCAGGTTTACAACCTCTATAAAGTAAAACACGATGTTTTGAACCTGAGTCAGAAGGTTTCTGAAGAGTTCAAAGCTCTCGGGTTCACGTGTTGTAGCTGGTCTCAACACGTCGTCTGCCTTTGATCACACGCTCACTCTCTGGCATCAAAGGAGGCGGGCGATATGCATTCCTTCCTTTATTCTGAAAAATCATTCCACACAAGCATGCAGCAAACATGAGCTCGGCGCTGTCGACGAGCACTCTTTTCCTCGGGTTGTGTTTGGATGTGCACGGAGCAGGGAGCGCACGACTCGTTTTTAATTTCATTTGTGGCTCCTCCGCCCGTTCACTGACTCAGAACAGTTCTCTGGGAGAACGAGACGCAGCCCACCTGCGAGCCAGGAGTCAACCTGCACAGAGAGTGCTGCCTCATCGCGTCGGCGGCACATGATAGAGATATTCAGAGGACATGAGGGACGTGAGGGACATGAGGGACGTGAGGGACATGAGGGACGTGAGGGACAGATGAGACGCTGCTGGAAGACGTCTGGCTCTGCATTCACCAAACACAGAGAGGACATGAAGTCCTGCAGCCTGTGAGCTGCAGATAGAGGACCTGAGGGTCCAGCCTCCTTCAGTCTGGGTCTGCTGCTGCTCCCTCGTGCTGCTTTGTATTCCAGATGTTGTCTGGGCTGCAGTGCCCGTCTGCCCAGCGACCTCCATCTGCTCCACCTCACTCCTCCCCTGGTGGCTGTAAAGATGACCCTCAGCCCATTATTGCATCTGCCATCACATCTGACAGGGAGACGATTCCCTTCAGCTGGGTCTGCTCACATCTGTCCGAGCCTTCAGCTGGGTCTGCATCTGCACACATCTGTCTGATCGTCTCCTCGACCCGTCTGAAGACAGAAACTGTAAAACTGTCACTTTGTTCGATCAATAACCTAAAGCTCTTTTCAGATGAAACCAAGTTTACGGCTCCTTCAGTCATAACTTGATGTTCCTCAACAACTGGACCCATCATTTTGGTTCAGGCTGAACGAGCAGGACCGAACAGTCGGAGCTTGTTCTGACCCGGATGGGAGGATGAATCTCTCTGGGTTGTGAAAAATGTACATTTTCTGTTGCAGTTTCACTGAATTCAGGATGACAGAACCTTTTCTAAAACAAGTTTTATCAAATGAAGGACTTTTGTGTGCACGGGTGCAACGCTGTATTCTTGGCTGTGCACATTATTTTGTTGCCCAGCTCGACCCATTTCGCAGCCGCCCCCACATCATGATTTATTCTACTGGAATCCACTTTAGAAACAAAGACAGGCGGCTTGGACTGGTTTTTAAAGTCTTTGTCCTCACCGTGCTGTGGGCGGCAGCTGGAGGCGGGGGGGGGGGGGGGGGGGCTTGGTGCTCTGACCCCTGACCCTGTCTTTTCAAAGCTGCTCCTGGGACATGGAACATGACCTCTCTGGTGGGTTAGGGAGGCTGTCAAGCTGAAGAAGGAGTCCTATCAGTCCTTGTAGACTGGTGGGACTCCAGAGGAGTACCGGAGGGCCAAGCGGTCCACATCGTTGAGTCCTAATTATTCAGGATCAATAGATTCCTGTCAGGAGCAACATCGAACTGATTGAATCCTTCCTGTCTGAGACTGAAGATAATAAAAAATGTCCTCAAGTCAGTTTGTAAAAAAAAGGTCTTAATTTAAATTAGTCTTTATTTGACCAGGAACATTTCTTCTTTCCAGGTGGAACCATGAATATGATCTTCTGAATTAATGTCAGCGCAGAGAACCTTGTTCCATTTTCCAGCTTTGTCTTAAAAAACTTGCTTCTTGCAGCAACTTTCTCGCCCACACGTTCAGACGTTTAGTTTTTCGTGCTGAAAGGGATGCATGGATTCCACGGCCTGTTTTCACAAGATGACGGTTCCTGTAGTCGTTTGGAAAAGCAGCTGCAGCGACAGAACCTTCAGACTGATGGAGAGGAGGTCCCTTCACATCCCCTGAACGGGAAGAGCTGCTGCAAAAATAAAAAGCCCTTTTGTTTGTGGCGTGTTGTAAAAGGAAGCTGAGGCTCCCTGAAGCCTGTTTCTGTGTTACGCCAACAGTGCACGTGACGAGCGCGCACTGATGGGCAAAAAGCTGCACATAAATCTGCCTCCAGGAAAAACCCCGTTTTATTTAATTTAAATCTGTTCCAAGAGGAACAAGACAAAAAAAAATTGAATTTTAGATCATGAGTGTGTTTCTTTCAGGCGGGAGCTCACAAGTTGAGAAGGAGTGGGTTCTGGAGCTGTTTGTGCTTCCACCAGACGTGGACCCAACAGAACCTCACTGCAGAACCTCACAGACGGGTCGTCGTGTTTAACCTGAGGTGAGTCAATTAAATAAAATACGTCACTTAGCTCGTTAAACAGGAAGTGAAGGCTCTAACTCGTTAAGTCCTCTCCATCAAACCCTGTAGAACCTCAAACAGAACCTGTGGTACCACCAGAACCTCCTGCTGCTCACGGGTCAAGAAGTTCTTTGACACGACTTCAGAGACTGTTTGAGGCTTATCTGTGCGTCCGCCTGTCTTATCAAGAGTGCTGTCAGGTCCACAATGAGCCTCCTGCAGCAGCTTCAACGTTTAAAGATTCTCTTCACTCTTCTTTTACAGTTTAAAGGTGAAACGTCGGCCATTTTGTCTGCTTAAGTTTTGTTTACAACTGAAGGCTCATGGGCCAAAGCGGACCCTCCTTAAGGTTTTTCCACCAACACAATCGTTTAAACGTCAAAGATCTTGTGATAGATTGGTTTACTATTAATTATTGACTAATTATCTTTTCAAGTTTTATCTTATTATTTTTATTTTCATTATCTGATTGATGGATTGTGAAAAATTATATTAAAACATGATAAAATAAAATTTGATATTTTTTCTTTATTCGTGAAGGGTTTTCAAAATGTCACCAACATGTGATTTGTGTTTTTATAGAAATAATTTGAAGTGCTGAATATAAAAATAAAGATTCTTCATGTCATTTTAAATTGTTTTGACTGAGCTTGAATCTTGTCTCGGACAGATGAACTCTTCTGACTGAGATCATCCCACAGGAAGTCCAGAGGTTCTGTTGGACTTTGGACGAGGAGTTTGACTGTTACTCCTCGTCAGCTCTGCAGAAATGTTCCAGCTGATTGTTTGAATTTATTTCAAGACGGAACAAGTTCATTTGTCTGAAACATCAACTGAACATCTGATGGTGGAACGCAGCTTCCTGCTGCGGCCCAGACGTCAGGAGGACGTTTGGGTCCTGCAGCAGGAAGCACAGCGGCTGTTTTTCTGTTTTTAGCTGCGTTTAGTTTCTTTGAAGATCGACTTCATCTCTTTATTTCTGCGTTTTATTTTACGGGACAAGAAAACATAAATTGATGCTGATCAATAATTGATCAGCTGCAGTGCTGAATTATGAATGACTGCGTCCCTTTGAGGGTGTTAATGACTCTCTGCTCGCCGCCTGAGGCCGACTCCATCTTCCTCTCAGTCAGACACCTCCTCTTCCTCCAAACAAACTCGTTTTGAAGTCTGTGGCGTGATGCGTTCAGTGGTCAGTGCACTGAACGTTTCAACTGTTTATTCCAATAACAGAGAGTTCTGATATCTATCCATCATCGTCATCATCATCATCATCGTCCATGGTGAACAGATTGTGCAGCATGTTAGTTGAAACCTTCGGCATGCTTGGCGGGTGATATGCATTCCTGAAGTGACTGAGGTCTCAGGGATCAGTTTGACCCAAGGGCAGCAGGAGGGTCACACCTTAAATAGTTTCATATCAAAGTGCAAATTATTACAAAATTATATATTATTGATCAAATTATTTTAGATTATTGCTTTTTTTACTTAAACATTTGAAATACCTTCTGTTTTTGTGAGTCAGGTTTATTTTAAGAGTGAAGATTTAGGGTTAAATACTTGTTAGTGTTAGGAAATCACACATGTTCTTACAGATGTTCAGACAGCTGTGAGAATCTGTGTTTTTGAGTTTATTGTTGGATTTGTTCATTTATTTTGTAATTGTGTTTCTGTGTTTCTGGGCCCGGTTCGCTCCCATCAGTACTTTCCTTCGGCCACTCGCACCTCGTCCCTTCAGACTCAGATGTTTCTCATCTCCTCGTCAGCCTCAGGTCATTTATTCCCTCTGTCTCCACTCAGCTGTGGCTCGTTGTCATTCTTCATGTCAGGTCCCGTTCTCCTCCGTGACTCCTCCAGCTGTTTTTGTTCCGTGTCGTCCTTTTTGTTTTGTCTTGTCATCTCCGCTGGAGTCCGTGAAAACAGCCTGACATGTTGTGGGTCTGTTGCTTTGCTTCCTGCAGGTCATGGCTCCTGCACAATATGTGACGTTATAAAGGCTGAGAGATGCAACGCCACATCAAGAGGTCAGAGTTCACCAGGGATCGACAGGGTGGGCCAAGAGAAACAACGTATTCTTCTCTAACTCTCAGTGAAGTTTGAATTATTCTGGTAAAAACTAATTACCAGTGTTTTAAATGTTAAATTATTGTTCCTGGGGACAAAGGACAGGTATTAAAATATTTTTGCTTTAATTTTTCATGAGTAAAACAGAAACTTGTGTTTTTTCTTGACTGACCCGATGACTTTGAGAGTGAGCAACAAAATGGAAGTTTTAAAAAAGTAAAAGCACTCACCCCTGATCTGAATGAGCAACCATCGTGAAGCTGTGAACTGTTTGAAAGGAGCTCATGAACCATGAGGTCTGAAGCAGGTGGAGGTCATGAGAAATCAAAGGTAACTGATGCTGTTCTTTCAGAGGAACTGGAGGAAGTTCTGTTCTCCAGTCCTGGACCTACTCTGCCGAACCACGGTCCACATGACACCAGTTTAAGAAACAAGATTCTGATCATCTGTGAGCATCTGCAAACATCTGGACTTCATGAATGGTTGATTCAGAACCTCTGGCCAATCAGAAGCCTGACAGGATGAGGTTAACAAATTTATGAATGAATGAAACGGACGGATGGATGAAGGTCTGATGAGAGTTAATGATACGATGCATCGACCGCTGAAGAAAAACACCTTCATGGATGAATGCAACTGATATTTCTTAAAGAAATGCACATCACCCTCCACCTTTCATGCTCTGAGCAAAGATCTCCTGAGATCTGTTGGAGCTCAGAGTGTGGGTTAGTGATCACGCTCAGCTACTACCACGTCACATTTTATCTGTACATTTGAGTCAGAGGCGTTTCTGTGCTTATTAAAACCGATGGTGGCGGCCATCTTGAATCAGGTTGGCTCATAAAGTTAATCAGTTGCAGAAGTTCCTCCAGGGACGACTTTCTGAAAGTTTCTCTGAAACCCTGACTTCATGGAGCTGCAGAGCTGAGCAGCTCAGCGATGGATTCAGAGGAAATGTAAATGTCAAACGTTAATGAGATTAGGAAAGGCAAAAAGAAAGGAGCTGAAGGAGGTGAAGCGTCAGAACGGTGGGTTACAGATTCCCTCTGATGTTCCCATCCTCCATATCTGAGCTCTAATGATCCTCCATGGATGGAACAACGAGAGACTAAAGAGAGATCAAACCAGCTGAGGGGGTGAGGAGACGACAGAAGTGGCCTTTCACACGATCTGGATGTCATCGCTTTTTATTTTCCTGTGAATGAATTAAAGTTTAAACTCCAGATTTCAGATCACACCACGTCGAGTGACGAGGAAACATCAGAATGTTTTCAACAGAACTCAAATGAAACCTTCTGGTTTTTATTCAGAGAGGAATTAAACATCTAAACATAACAAAAAATGACCTCAGCTCCAGAAAACAAACTGTTTTTATTAAGGACAGATGTTTGAAAACTTTATTAGAATATTTTGTTCATCTCCATCTTCTAGTTTATCTGTAGTCATGTCGCTGAGGCACCGGGTCCAGGAGACAAACCCAGACCTCCCTCGCTGCGACACTTTCCAGCTCGTCATGGAGGACCCCGAGGCGTTCCCATACCAGAGAAGATGCATCATCCCTCCAGCCACTGCTGGGTCTTCCTCCTGCCAGAGAGATGTGTCCAGAAAACCTCTAAAGGAGGTGTCCTAACGAGATGTGTGAACCACCTCAACTTACTTCTGATGTGCAGGAGCAGCGGCTCTTCTCCCAACGCCCTCCAGATGATGGAGCTCCTCACCTCCTCTCTATGGCTGAGCCCATCCCCCCTGTGAAGGAAGTCATTTCTGCCAGATGTATCCAGGATCTCCTTCTTCCCGTCATGATCCAAACCTCATGACCACCGGTGAGGGTTGGAACGTAGAGCGACCAGCAACTCGAGAGCTTTGCCTTTCGACTCAGCTCTTTCCTCACTGGTCCTGGACCAGTCTTGTTTTTAGTGTTTCACCCTGTTTTAGAGCAGTCATCCTCCAATGCAAAAGTTGGGGGTTCAAATCCACCAACAGTCACATGCCAAAGTGTCCCTGAGCAAGACACTGAACCCCTCGTTGCCTCTAACGTGTGTCCCATGTGTGAATGTGACAAAAGCTCTGATTAGTCTCCTTAGAATGACTTGTTCAATTATCTTTGTGTAGATAGAAGATGTTGTATGAACGGGTAAATGAGGCACAGATTGTTGTAAAGAGCTTTGAGTGTCTTCATCAGATGGAAAGGTGCAACATAAGTACAGTCCATTTATCATTTTATGGCACACTGATTTATTGTTTTGTACACTACTATTATATTTACTGCATTTTTACTGCATTTTTACTGTACTTTACATGTTCTGTCTGGAACAGGTCTCTCTTGTAAACGCGTCCTCGAGGCTCAACGAGACTAGCCTGACCGGAGCGATGCTGTCATTACTGAAGATGACACCTCATTTCGTCGACCTATCCCCTGTTTCGTCCTGACGTCACTCTTGAACAAGATGCCCAGATACTTAAACGCTTCCACCTGAAGCAAACTCATCAAACTGAGACAGAATTGGGACAATCTGTGAATAAACGTCCAAATAAATTTACTTGCTCTCATAAATGTTGAACCAGTGTCACAGTTTGTACCTTAGACTTGCCATAATTCCGAGTCATTCCAGTTTCGTTTCTCCAGTTTGTCGCCACCAGTTGCAGTAAGTTAAAGAACAAACAAAAACATTATCGCCCACATTTGGCCGTTGGCAGGCGATAAAGAATCAGAGCGATGCTGGATGTGAAGCAGACCCGTCTGAACTTGTGTCAGGTCATCGAACTGAGCAGAACGACTCGGACTGTTCCTCGTTGTTTCTGTCCAGCAGCTGTTTCAGGTCCGACCTGTGACTCAGAGAAATCAAACAAATTAAAAAACACTCGTGTGACATCAGGAAACTTTAATGAGGTGCAAAAACTTTAAAATCCATTTGAATATTTGTTTGTGTTTTAAAATACTATAAAAATAAGCACTCTTGGTGTAAAAGCTTTAATTTCAGTTGACTAACTTTGAGTTTTCAGACTAATATTAATAAAAAGCTGACAGTTTAAATCTGAAACTTCTTTGATCAAATATAAATAATGGAGATGATCTATTTCAATCTGTATTCTCCACCCTGTCTCTCAGACTGCTGAGCTCTTCCACCCTCCTCTTCCTCCCTGACAGTTAATCAATGAGCATGCACCCGCAGGGGAAGAGGCTTCGGCTGAATGGATTTCCAATCGGACTGTCGACCCAGTGAGGGATGGCGGCACCGGAGTGAGAGAACAAAATGTACCGTGCAGCGCACCAGGACCTCTCTGCCTTCAGAGGCTTTAACTGTTGAATCCCAGAGAGAGATTCAACCGAAGAGGACCAAACCAAACATCTGCCAGCTGTTTCTGGGAAATCAGCTGAAATAATAAATGGGACATCAGCTGGTTTGATCCTAGCCTCGTTAGTGAAACCCTCATTAAGATGCAATTAGCACTAACTGGATTTCATAATAAAACTCAGGTTCAAACTAGAGTCATCAGAGTAAAATTACACGAGGAGCAAAAATGAAACAAATCTGTAGAAACTGTTTTGATTTTGTGTCGATGAAAGTAAAAGCAGAAGACTTATGTCTAATTAAAGAGCATTCTGACCCTTTATCTGATCTAACTGCACAGTTATTCTCATCTCTGAGTTTCTACAGCTGTAAGTAAATAACGTCACATCTGGTTTCTCTAAAACTCCAACATCTGCAGAGCCATCTCCAGAAACAACAGAAGGCTTCAGCCACACGCACGGATTAAACAATAAAACAGAAATGTATTTGTTATCAGACACATAAGTTACTTTTAGTAAAAACTCAGTTTGAGTCGTTTTAAAATGCCTCTTTATTAGTTTGACTCAAAATGAATCTGCTTATCTGTCCATCTTGAAGGCTGCTAATTAGCCACACGCTAATGAGTTTATTGGATTTACTTCCACAAACAGCAAATTAATCACTCAACATGTCCACATATGTCCCATCAGCCACCGGGTGCTGCTGTGGGTCCAGTCTGATTAACTTTTTTTTGTAATTTCTGAAAATATTTCCTTGAAACGCTGGAAACCGTTGATCATCAGAGACAAATGCTTTTCTGACAGATCTTATATGTGGGCTCATGGAAGCTTAAACACAAACCTTTAGTTTTACTTGTAGCTGATAAAGAAACACATTTGGAGTTCCAATCACTCTCAGTCAAAATGGGCGATTTGGTTTCCCCCAAAAGTGGGCGGAGTTTGGCCCAGAGGCTACAGGTTCACCGGTCTGGGATGGAGAAACAAAGATGTGAGAAATTATTCAGATTTTTACCTGAAATTACGCAGAGCGACGCACTTGCATGGACTTTCTGTGAATAAAACAGCCGCCCCCGCCTCCTGAGGAGAACAAGGCGTCAGTTAGGTGGGTCTTTTTACTGATGATGGGTGGGTGTGTGGTGGGGGTTGGGGGGAGGGAGGACCATGTCAACATGAGCATCGCTGAAAGGATCAAAATCTCTGGGAGATTGCATACATATTATAATAAATAAATAAAACTCAGGTGAAGTACAAAACCTGTTTGGGTTAAAGTTATGACAAACTCTGCCAACCTTAAACAAGAACGATTTTATTTGTGCAAGAAGGAGCATCAAATGCACCGACAGCACCGAGGAGGAACTCATGAAGCTCAAAGGCTGTTCCAGTATAATATTATATATATTATATACATATAATATATTTTTATTTCAAACTGCTGGCCTTACATCATACAGTATATCAATTAAAAAAAAAAAAAAAAAAAAGCAAAATACACAAATAGCCCCATACAAAAGTAGAAATGTGCACTAAATACATTAGAATTTTTTTAATGAGTAAAATTTAAAAAACTTGCAGCGTTTATCAAAAGGAGTTTAAAATTAGAAGGTACCATAAGACAAATAAGTCAAGTAGAACATTCTCAGTTTTTTTTACTTTTCCCAAAGTAACTGAGCAGAAAATCTTCAGTACTTTTCCAGTAGTTACTCTTTGACACGAAGAGTTGTCCATCGATCTTCTTCTTTGAGCTTCTGGTTCCTCAAGAACTGATCCACCTTTTTTTTGCTCCGGGGTCTTTGAGAGATCTCCAGGTTCTCTGGCACAGAATGAAACCAACTCTAACTTCTCCAGAGTCATAAACATCTTAAATTTACATCAAATCCATTTCACAATGAAAAAACAACAGAAGCAGAAACTTCTCTAACAGAAACGAGACAAAAGAAGTTTTGAGAAACTAACTCAGCCTTCCAGCGACGGTGAGGCCGAGCGCTCGTGAACGTTTGGGAGGTTTCAGAAACTCCATGAATGCTGTTTGTGGTTTGTTGCTGAGATTTGAAATAATCAAACCTCTCGTGTTCTTCAGCTGATCGTCTTTAACTTCGAGCCCGAAACTAGCTTTTATTTCCAGCAGCGAGAGCTCTACAACAAGGCCCCATCTTCTGCACCGAACGCTCGGAGCCACCCCGGTCGTTTCAGATAAATCCAGACTGAAGGTTATTAAGAGGAACGGCAGCTTCACTTTCACCTGAAACTAACTGAGCTGCAGTCAATTAAAACTAATTAGAGCTCCTGAGCGAGGAGCGCTGCTCTTCCTGGTCTGAGGTGACATTTGCTGCTGACATTTAGGGACAGATGATCCTTTTTAAAGTTTAAACGAGCCCATTATGGCGATCATGTTTACAGGTGGATGCTGCTGTTTGACTCCACCTGCTGCATGATGGGAAATCTGCTCCATCCTGGAAACAAACGCTCACGCAGCTGTGAGCTGATGATTAAACAACGATTAAACATCTTCACAGGCGAAATCTGCATCCTTCATGTTAAAAGTCAGTTTGTGCTTCACTTGCTGGCAGAATGTATCAAAGAGTTTGGATAAAGCTGCTTATTTCCATCGACATCAGATGATTTTATCTCTCATCCACAGGTTCAAGCAGATCAAAAGCCCATTTTAATGTTTCTGTTTTACAGAATTCACTCTGCTTGGGTCAGAGTGGTTTCACATTAGAGATAATTGATCTGCTTTCTGCCCGATAATGTTCTGGTTCTGAGAGCTTTAACACAATCATCCACAGAGCAGCTCAGAATGAGATGAAGGAAAGACCAAAACAAATTCAGATCCATCACTCAGTGGTTCTGCTGGAACCTCGAGAGCGAGGACACATTTTATTTATTTATTTATTTCATTTTACTGTTTAAATGTCATCCAATCAAAGTCACTGATTAGATGCATTGATTAACTGATCACTGGGACCACCGCTGAAACATACAGGCTAATGTTTTATAGAGGTGGTCCTACTAATAACCAGTAAATGAACAAATCAAGAGGCTAATCACCAGTGTGTTAACTATCTAAGAGGGTAAATTAACTAACTACCTCAGTGAGAACTGAACTAGACAAAAGGACCTTCTCCTGCTTCGCTCCTGTTTCCTGGAATATCTTGCAAAAAGATCTGAAGCTCTGGACCTTGACTCTCTAAAGGATTTCAACCAGTATGCTAACTAACAAACAGGCTAATAACCAGTATGTTAAGTAACTAAGATGCTAATAACCAGTATGTTAGCATAGTCCACCAGCAGGTCCTTTGGTTGCTGCTGCAACAGGCACCAGTGACTTTCAGGCCACAGCTCCAGGAAGCCACATCTGCAATAGACATGGACCATTCAGATTCTGTGTCCCTGACCTGGGACACAGAAAAAACTCTCTCAGAGGTGAGAGTCAAAAGCCACATGGACCGAGGGCTCCACCAGATGTTCCCAGTTCACCCTCACTATGTGTTTGTGTTTACCAGGTCTGTCCGACAGCCTCCCCCACCATCAGATCCAGCTCACCACCAGGTGATGATCAGTGGACAGATCTGCCCTTCTCTCCACTTGAGTGTCCAAGACATAAGACCGCAGGTCCGACAATTGATCAAGGACCTGTGGCCGAAGGTGGTCTGGTACCAAGTACACTATGAACGACCCGATGCTCAAACATGGTCTTTGGTATGGACGGCTCATGCCCAACACAGAAGTCCAATAAATGAACATCTGGTTCAGATCAGGAAGGTTGTTCCTCCCAATCACCCCCTTCTAGATAAGTCCATCATTGTCCACATGGGCATTGAAGTCACGCAGTAGAACGAGGGACTCCCCAGATGGTACCCCTTCCAGGTCACCATCCAGAGACTCCAGAAAGGCCAGATGATCTGAAATGATGTTTGGTGCAGAAGCACAAACACCAGTCAGAACCTTCCCCCCTGCAGCCTGAAGCTGCAGAGAGGACTGACCTGAAGGTCAGACTGTGCAATGCTCAGAGAAATGAGCTCCATCTCAGACACTACAGGCCTCAGTTAGCAGGTCAAAGGTCATGACTTGATCTCTCTCTAAAAACAAATGGCAGCATGACTTCTTTCTTCTTCTTTCAGCTGCTCCTTCTTCAGAGGTCACCACAGAGAACTAACTCACATGAAGACTTGGTGGTTGTTACACCAGATGTTCTTCCTGACACAGACCACTGAGCTACCACAGCCCTCTGTGTGGAGCAGAGAGCTGCCAGGGCGCCTGGGGGAGCAGCTGGTGGGGGTTAAGGGCCTTGCTCAAGGGCCCAGAATGGGGCAAATGAGTTGGAGACAGGTGTGGGTGCTTCACCTATCCCACGCACATTTTTTTTAAATGTTGTCGGTCCAGGGGTTTGAACTAGCGACCTTTTGATCACAGGCTTGCTTTCTCTAACCTCTGCACCACCACTCCCCCTAACAGCACAACTAAGTTTTGTAAAGTTTCATCTGAAGTAAAAGTAAGAGTTGAACAGAGAGACCAAAGGACAGGCGATTACCCAGAATGCACCGCAGCGTGTTTCAGAGCCCGGTGGAGGTCAGAGGCTCTGTGACGTGCGACGCGTCAACACCTTCCTCCAAACGTCTGAAGGCGTAAAGTCAAGCTGCAGTCAGGAGGACGGCCCGGTGGACTCTGGTTCTGCAGGGTTCTTCAGACAAAGAACACCTCTGCTGCTCTTCATTCAGATTTCAGCGCTGGGAGTTAACGTGTCTGGTGAAAACGCACCGAGTGCGTCAGGGACGTTAAATTCTTCAGATCATCAGATTTATTTTAAGGCTCCTGTCTTTTCTTCCTCACAGGCGTTTCTGGGCCGGTTCTATTTATTACCGCGACCTCCAGGAAGCGTTTCATGAGTAAATATAGACGTTTCATTCAAAGCCTTTGTGTGGACGACACAACGTGTGTATTTTTATATTTTCATCTGAATAAAAGCGTTTTGACGCTCTGCAGCAGTCTCTGCTGTCAGAACTTTAAAAACTGAAGGACAGTTGTGACAGTTTTCTCATGAGCAGGTTCCTCTTCAGGACATCTTCACCTCTTGAAGCAGGATGAAGCTCCATCCTCCGTTTGTTCATCGATTCTTCAAACACCTGAACTATAAAACATATTCAGAGGCCTGGAATTAAAGGGGTGCTCTGACTTTTTATCTTTTGGGGGCCACCACAGCAGGATCTCTGTGCAGGACTCTGATCTTCTTTGGTTCCTCCTGTTCATGTGAATGGGATCAGAAGACGTGGTGCCATGAGGCTGTTTGGTTCAGAAACACAAGCATGGAGAGCTGAGTTGGACCTCCTCTCTGCTGCGAGCTCCTCGGGCTCCTCTGGGCGTTATCAATCCAAGCAGCGCCGTCACCCACACTCAGCTCACCAAAGGTCAACACAAGGTCAACGCAGACTGCTGGACCTGAAGACTTTCTCCTGCCTCCATCGCACGGCTCACACTTCCTGTAGGAACGTCAGGAACACATCTAAACTCTGATTGTTTGACTCCGACACGTCCTGGGGTCCGAGTGGAGCGGATGGATTCAAATCGAACACTTATTGGACCAAAGGTGGACAAACTGTCTCCGTCTGCATCTGGTGTCCAAAACTGAAGCCACGGCGTCTCATTGATGGGTCCGCCATGTTGTATTTTATCACCAGAACTGCCTGAACACCCAGAAGGAACCGTGATGTCCGAAGACCTTTTTTAAAAAGAAATTACAGAAAAATGTGTCAAAGTATTTGTACACACAGCAGCAAAGTAGAAGTACACGAATCAACAGGAGTCAGCACCTGAAAAAACTCAACTGAAATGTACTTTAGATTTTTAGATTGAAAAATGTCCAATTTATTTACATGGAGGGCGGAGCTTAAAGCTTAAATAGCATCCATCTACCAGGGGGTGGAGCTTAAAACCTAAATGGCATCCAGCTACCAGGGGGCGGAGCTTAAAAGTTAAATTGCATCCATCTACCATCCTCCATCGTGTACTTCTACTTTGCTGCTGTGTGTACAAATACTTTCTGACACATTTTTGCATCCATTTACTGTGAGGGTGGACACCGCCCCTCATTGCTGGACATGGGCACCGGCGACCCCCGTGACCCAAAATGGAAGAAGCATCCATCTACCAGGGGGTGGAGCTTAAAACCTAAATTGCATCCAGCTACCAGGGGGTGGAGCTTAAAACTAGCGCAGTCAGCCATTCAGGTTTTGTTCGTTTAGTTTTACAATAAACTCAATTTAGAGTTTGAACTTTTAGAACATTCAGGATAAATTGATGATTTCTTACAAACATGCTTTATTATGCTTTATTTAATATTTTTGGTCTAAAAATTAAATCTCCTGCCAGAAAATAAATGAATAAATAAATAATTACTGTTTTGACATGTCTTTAAATGCAACATCAAAGGAATGGGGTAAATTACTCAAAATAACTTAACTTAAAAAACTCAAAGCTCCTTGGATAATTAATGTTATTAACTTACTTTTTATTCATGAATGTTTCTGTTGCGTGCCCAGAGACGACTTCTGTTGTGACGGTGCTAAACTGAATTGAATAAAAATAAACTGAATTGAATAAAATAAACGGAACTGAATTGAAATTAAGCTCCAATTGAAACTTAAATGATTGAGCTTTAAAACCCTGAAGGTCTTCATGGACCGTTGGGGACTCAGCTGAAGACAAAACTGTGAGGGAAACACGTGCATTTTCAACTGATGTCACAGAACTTTCATTAAAACCTCAGGAAATCAAGTCAGCTTGTAGAAAAATGAGACCAGCCGACTTACTTTGTTCAAAAGAACAAACTGAAATGTAAAAACTGTCAGATTGGAGCCAAACTCATCAATATTCATTGAATGAGCCACAGGCAGAACAACACATGCATATATATTAAAGTACTTTTTATTTCCTGAGCACAGCTCTGAAAGTTCTCCTGCGTTGGCAGTGAACTCTGCTGGAGAACAGGAGGACTCAGTTTCTGCTCGGGGGGATGAAGATGCAGCATCATCCGGACCCTCAGAGACTCCTGAGACGAGCCGCAGAGGCCGCCGGGCGAAACGTTCGTAAACAAGCAGACGGCAGAATCAGGACGACTCCCTGGCTTCTGCAGCTGTGAAGCAGTAAAACAATAATTTACAAATGCTTTCTTTAAAGCAGGTGGATATTTGGACGGTTGCTCTTCAGGCAGTAAGACTCAAATGTTTGAGCAGAAACACCAAAGTCAAACGTTCTGACACACGATGGAACGTTTATTATTCTATGAGGGTTTAACTCGAAGTATCCCAAATTAAAACTAACAGTTTTTAACCTTTTTAACATTTAGGTCAAACAACAGTCGTCTTTTAGTTTGAGTTTTATTAATAAACTAATTTATGGTTTGACTCCTCCCATCAGTCCGTGCTAGTTGGGACTGGTCAGCTCCGGTGGACTCCGCCCATTCTGCATCCAGTTGAAGTTTGATTTTCATCCTCCATCGCCAAAAGGAGAAACGTGTTTGTTTGTCCAACTGTCTTTTAGAGAATTATGTCATGAATTAGTGCATTGATTTAACAAAAACAGTCTGTTAGTTTTACAAACACGTGATTACTGCAACCCTGTTTAAAAGTGAGCGCTGCACCGAACGTGGAGCAGAAGAAGCAAAGATCTGAGGATCTCAGGCTGAATGTGTTTGAGCTGCTTCATGTTCCTCTGACCACAGCTGACAAGAAAAATACAAAGTTGAAGGTTCCTAGGACTGGGGACAATCTGCCAGGGTTTGGACGCAAGAGGAAATGCGATCCCAGGTTAATTGGTCAGAGTGTCTTTTACGTGAAAAAAGCCAAGGATCTGTTGACGGCAGCTCCTGACGTCACTTTACGTGTCGGTTCTGGACTCACACAAACTGGATCTGTGAGTTTTACTAGACATTTCAAAGGAGGGTTCTGTGGAGATGTTATGAACAAATAGTATCTCACCTGCTGCAGACAGCTCATTGAAAAAAATAAAGTTTAAATCTGACCAGCTGATGAGCTAACACCTGATTCACTCTCACAGGGTTCCTGAAAACAGCAGCAGCATCTAGCTGTAGCACTTCCTGTGCAAGCTGGGACAGTTCATGGTGCCAGAATTACACAAGAGGCTTGACAAGGTGGCGGGCGACAGGCATTCACTCCTGTTAGATCTTTATCATTTAAATCAGGCACACACACACACACACACACACACACACA
>JARVLU010001354.1:36051699-36062305 GCA_031762415.1 Simpsonichthys santanae
AACATACAGTACATGTACATGTACTGTATGTTCATGTACATACAGTACATGTACATGAACATATAGTACATGTACATGTACTGTATGTTCATGTACTGTATGTACATGTACTGTATGTTCATGTCTGTACATGTACGTACACGAACATGAAATGAGTTTTCTGACTGGACCAGCGGACGTTGAGCTCAAACTTCTGACCTTCAGATGTTTGAAGTTTATTTCACATCCAACGTCTTCATGTGGTCAGCTCAGAAGGAAGTCCAAACCTAATGAAACCAGAACCAGATCAGAAGTTCTGTTCAGAGAGTGGGTCATCAGGGGCGAGCGGACGGACCAGGAGAGAGAGGAGCTCCCGGCCCGGCTTGTCTTTGTCTGCAGAGCCAGGAGGCCACACAACAGATGATCTGTTCTGCAGCTCCTCAGCTGGGCTGGAATCTCAGTCACAAGTTAGCAACAAGACCACAACAGACCCGCCCAGAACCAGAACTGAGCTGCACTCCAGAGGACAGCGTCAGGTCCAAACTGCAGAACCGTACGGCGCTTTCTGAGAGGACAGGTCTGCTGAGGACAGTTGGACCAGCACCTTCATCCAGAACCAGAGCTGTTACAGTCTGAGTATCCAACAGCCGGTTCTGATCCAAAAACACCAACAGCCGGTTCTGATCCAAAAACACCAACAGCCGGTTCTGATCCAAAAACACGCACAAACTAAAGGAACAAAACCAACACAGAAAACAGGAAATGCACAATCACCGCCCAGAGGAGTGCACGTCACCCACCAGCTCCCATCAGCCGCTCTTCATGTCCAACATGATTTGATCATGAATAAAAATAAACTAAAGATCTGATCAAATCAATTCATAATCTGATAAAATAATAATAACTCAATAAAACCATTCACAGAAACAAAGTTTTAATTCAGTTTGAGAAGTTTTAGGAGATAAAAACACAAACCTGATGTCTCTTTAGATGTTTGCTGTTTTAAAAACATGAAGATGCAACAAGTTTCCAGCAACCATCACTTTCTCCACAGCTGCAACCATCATCATCATCATCCTCCTCCTCCTCCTCCTCCACTCCACGCCTGCACCTGCTGAAACTCCTGCCAGATGTTCATCTGACGCTGGAACGTTACGGCACCTCGTGGTCACTTAGTGGAGAGTTGGTGAACTTGTTCCTTGAGAACTTTGACTAACCTTGTGATTATCTGTGTCCTTAAAGTCCTGCTCCTCCATGTCTTCTGAGACCTCCTCCCTCCTCGTGACCTCGTCCTGTCACCATCTTGTTCCTGCAGTCGTCAAACATCAACCTGGACCAGAAACTACAGAGCACCTTCAACCTGTTCCTCTCTCCAGTGATCTTCACCCTTATGGACCACACTGCACCTTCTGGAAAACTTGGACCTCCTTTTCTCCCTCCTCTCCATCACGACCTGAGAAACAAATCAGAAGAAAAAACATCTACAAACAATTTCCATTCTTCAAGAATTCAGAAATCTGCTCATACTCACCTTGTTCTCTGTTCCAGAACGTTCCTGAACTTCTGTAAATAAAACACGTCCTTTTTAATCCTGAGTCACTGATCATCATCAAACTTGGGCTTAAACAAACTCAACATCAAGTTCAAAAAAGTTTTTTTTTAATCCACAAGTGAGGATTTTATTATATTTTATTTTTCACAGATATTAGAAGAACTGGGAGAAGAAGTCTGCACAGGTCCAAGGAAGAAAGAGTTTCTTGTTTACAACAAAACAATTTATTTTATTTTGTTTTAGACTCAAAACCAAAGAGAAAAACAGAAACACTAACAAATATACAAGAACATAAATATACTGGTCCAGTCCATGGTCTGCTGAAGTCCTGGTCCAGTTTGTGTTTTGCTGAAGTCCTGGTCCAGTTCATGGTCTGTTGACGTCCTGGTCCAGTTCATGGTCTGTTGAAGTCCTGGTCCAGTTCATGGTCTGTTTAAGTCCTGGTCCAGTTCATGGTCTGTTGAAGTCCTGGTCCAGTTCATGGTCTGTTGAAGTCCTGGTCCAGTTTGTGGTCTGTTGAAGTCCTGGTCCAGTTCGTGTTTTGCTGAAGTCCTGATCCAGTCCTCATTTTTCTACCTTCTCAGAGTCCGGACCAGCAGGGTCTCTGGACTTTCTGACGGTCTTCCAGACTCCAGCTGTATTTTCAGTATGTGAGATATTTTGCTAACAGACACAGTTGACACAGGGGGTTGTTAACGACCAGTCTCAGCTGCTACCACTCCTAATTTCTATCAAACTGGTTGAGTTGGAGCAATTTTTGTGTTTTCTAGGATTTCTTTGTGGCGGCGGCCATCTTGAATCAACTTCCAACTGTCAGTCAAGTGATTTGTTTCTTCAAGTGGACACCAAGCAGATGTTTCCTGTCCATCTAAACCTTCAGCTCAGAGGTTCTGGTTCTGATGGACCCACAGTCGGGGCTGCAGGATGACTTGTTTTCCTCCTGCACGTGTCACAGGAGACACGAGGAACCTGAGCAGCTGTCGGTCCGGAGGACAAGCAACGAGAAGCTGTTTGTGTTAGAACGTTTTCTTCTTCACCTCCAGAGCCGCTGCATCATGTCAGCAGGAGCTCGGCAGAAAAACAGAAACGCTTTTGTGATAAAAATAATACAGATTACGTGAGGAGGTAGCCATGGATACAGCATCCAGTCCCCCGTCGGTGCTTATATGGAGAGGTTTCCACGTCAGGTGGTCGTCTGAAGGCTGCGTGCTGTCAGGAGCCGCAGCGGAGGCGGATCCTGACCCCAGGAAGGAACGGTGTTACATAAGACCTGACGGATCCCCAAGACGGCCTCCGTCTCACAACCAACCCGCAGAAGTTTCTGCAGAGCCCTGATCCATTCCAGATCCTGATTCATCCGTTCGTCGTGAACGTCTGATGACTTTCAGCGTTTTGATGATTCACCAGAACCGTTCTGTCTCCAGGAATCTACAAAACAACTTCAGCGCTTCAAAAAACAAAAGCTTTGTAGGTTTTCTCTGATCAGTATCTCCAAACATTCTCCTGAACCTCTCAGTGAGGGGTTCTGATGGTTCTGATGGTTCTGTTCACGTCCTGTTGGTGATTATGATCGACTGCAGCTTCATCTTTCCCCCTCAGATGGAAGAAAATTGGTTCTGTTGTTCAGGAACAGCCCAGGAACCACCAAGACTCAAGTCTGCCCTGAACTGGGATCTGCTGGAACACCGGTGTCCCTGTCCATCAGAGTCTCTGTCCATCAGAGTCCATGTCCATGCTGAAGACAGTTTTACATCACCGTGGACTGTGAGAACCAGGGAAGAAGCTCCAAAACCTTCAAGCTGGTCTGAAACATGCAGATGTCCACAAGGACAAGACAAACGTCTTCTGGATAAAAGTTTGATGGTCAGTCGAGACAAAGACTGAGATGTTTGGACACAAAGACAAGAAGGACATTTATAGCAGTCCAGGTGAGACTTTCAGACCTGAGAGCACTGAACCAGCTGTCAGGCATGGTAGTGGGAGCATCATGCTGTGGGACAAAGTGAGGAAGACCACCTCCGAGCTCTTCAGCTTCACCTCAAATCAGCAGCTGGACGGTTGAAACTTGGACTCAGTTGGATCCAACAGGACCATGACCCCAGACAGAGATCCAAACTGGTTTCTGGACTGGTCTTCTCAAAGACCAGACCTGAACCTGGCTGGAAATCTGTGGACTCTGAATAAAAGATGGGTCTGGAACCAGGACACCAACCAGTTGAACTGGACTTTACCAGATCTACCAGAGGAAGAAGGTCAGAGGACAAAGGTCAAAGGTCAGCCAGAAGCTTGTTGATGGAGACAAACACCTGAGGACCAGGTGGGCCCAGCTGAGGGACATTTAACCCAGTTGCCTGGATGTATATTTCTGATCCTGTGTGGCTCAGAGAAACTCCTCGATGAATTCAAACTTTTTTTTTTTTTTTACCGTTGTCGTTGAATCATTCCACCGGACAGAAAACCCGTTTCTAACTCTGGGTCAGACACCAGTCGTTCATCACCTGGTTCTGAGAAGAACGGACCCTCTGTCCCTGGTTCTCCTCCGTCTCACAACGAGCTGAGTTTGAGTCACACATTCTGTGAGGTGGATCATGTGCGTCCCATCAGCACCGCGGTTCTGACCGACGGATGTTCTGAGGCAATGAGCTCAGGTTCTGTTGGGTCTTCTAGGTCAGGCGGTTCATATTTTATTTAGAACTTGTGATGTCGGCCTGTTTTTTACTTCACCTCCTTGTGTCGATGGTCAGTGTCTCCCTCAGCCGTTCTTGTTGGGTTCTGTTCACCTGTCGTCCTTCAGAACCACCCGGCCCAGGTGTTCAGTCTTTCTTCTGTCAGAGGTCCAGTCTCTGGTGCTCCTGGTTTGTGTCTCCTGTGACTTAAGTCTTTCCTGCAGACCGGGGACGCTCCAGTGATGAAAGGTTTTTGAATTCAAGGCCTGGAGTTCCTTGAAAGAACTCGTCTCCTGCTGCCTTCAGACCAGAGCTCCCCTCTGAGCTCACCTCCCGTTAAAACCTGGAAAACAACAATCTCCCTAAAAAAATGATTTAGGTGCAGGTTTTGTTGCATCTGTTGACCAAAGGAAACTCAGATGAGGACCTAACGAGGAAACGCAGTGCTCGTGAGGTCTGAGTGTGCTCAGTGCTGCAAGTGGGCACCAGGTTCTGAGGACCTGCAGGGTCACATGGTGATGTATGGTACCATTACTGTGCAGGCCGATCCGTCAGCAGCGCTGCTCCACTCTGACACCAACAGCACATTTGGTTTTACTGTCAGGACGCACCGAGCCCGTCTGAAGACTCCACTCCAACACCTCCGCTCTGGATTTCACACTGGCTTTAGATCTCAGTGGTCCATTAGGGCTCAGGGGAAGTGTTGGGGATGACTCTCAGATACTACCACACCTCAACATCTCTAAAACTGAATTGAACATATGTTTATGTTGGGTATTAATGATTAGGTGTGTCGGCCATCTTGATTTGGGTTAAATCCAACAGTTAATCAGACGATTATCCAACAAATCCTTTGAGTTTTAATAAAGCCCATTCACTCGTTTGAGATATTTTGCTAACAGACAGGCAAATAAATACCTACAATACAAAGATAAATATGGTGTGACCATTGAAAGTGTCAAAAGAATACTTGGATGGCACTGTGGTGCAGTGGTTAGAGCTGTCCCCTCTCAGGATGAAGGACACTTGCAGATTGAAGAACTCCATGATGTGAGACTCCTACAGAACAGAGGACCCCTACAGAACAAGGGATCCCCACAGGATGAGGGAACTCTACAGGACAGAGGACCCCTACAGAGAATGGAGGACCCCTAGGGGAAGGAGGACCCCTGGATGAGGGAATCCTACAGGACAAAGGATCTCTACAGGACGAGAGAGCCCCACAGGATGAGGTACTTATACAGATTGGAGGACCCCTACAGGATGAGGTACCCCTGCAGGACGAGGGACCTCTACATGAGTTCAGGAGAACATGCAAAAATATAAAAACCCTGCAAGTCAGGATGTGAACCTGAGACCTTCTTGTTGTAAGGGTCCTCCATCATGTAGCGGTATCTTGCCCTGTAGGGGTTTTCCGTTCTCTGTAGGGGCCTTAGGGGTCCTCCAATCTGTAGTGTCTTCCATCCTGTGGAGTTCCCTCATCTTATGGGTATCCCTCATCCTGTAGGTGTCCTCCATCGTATAGGGGTCCTCCTACTGCAGGGGTCTTCTGTCATGTAGGGGTCCCTCATCCTGTAAGTGTCCCTTGTCCTCTAGGGGGCCCTCGTCCTGTAGGGGTCATCCAATCTTTAGGAGTCCTCTGTCCTGTAGGGGGTCCCTCATACTGTATAAGTCATTTGTTCTGTGGGGGTCCTCCATCTTGTATGGGTCCTCCAATCTGTAGAAGTCCCTCATCCTGTGGGGATCTCTTGTCCTGTAGGGATCCTTGTCCTGTAGGGGTCCTCGGTTCTGCAGTGGTCCTTCATTCTGTAGGGTTCCTCTGTTCTGTAAGGGTTGTTCCTTCTGTAGGGGTCCTCCGTCCTGTAGGGGTCCTCCGTCCTGTAGGGGTCCTCTGTCCTGTAGAGTTCCTTCATCCTGTGGAGATTCATCATCCTGTAAAGGTCCTTTGTTCTGTAGGAGTCCCACATCCTATTGGGGTACTACAATCTGTAAGTGTCCTTCATCCTGTAGGGGTTCTCCGTTCACTGTATGGGTCTTCTGTCCTGTGGTCCTCTCCCTCATCCTGTGGAGATTCCTCATCCTGTAGATGTCCTCCATCTTGTCGGGGTCCTCCGTTATGTAGGGGGTCTTCTGTCATCTCATCCTGTGTGGGTTGACCGTCCTGTTCAAGGACAGAAAACTAGTTCCTTTGACAAAAATCATCACATTTTGGAGGTGAGACTTTTTTAAGGTTTAAAGGCTGAGTGAAGGTTTGAGGCGTAGCGATCGTGATTCTGATGTTTTTGACAGGAGTGTGTCGTCTGAAATGATGGAGACATATGTTTGTGTGTGTGTGTGGGTGTGTGTGTGCATACGTGTGTGTGTGCGTGCGTGCGTGTGTGTGTGTGTGTGAGAGAGAGAGAGAGAGATCTCCTGCTGTCTTTGCAGCCAGGAACAGATGGAGTGGTGTCTCTCCGACCTGAACTGAGCCTCTCAAATCTCTTTGCAGGTTCTGGATAAAGTTCAGAATGACCTTTGGATGTTGTTTAGGTCAAATGTCTGATTCTCTGTTGATTGAATCAAATAGTCTGTTAAAGTTAAACATGAGTTGTGTAGGCTCCTTGTTGGACTGCTAATCTGTGGAGCATGGAGACAGCAGGAGACGACAGGACAGATCTGGACATGGACAGATCTTAAAGTGTTTTTCAATTGTCTTGATCCAGCCTCATTCTCAGAGGTTGTGTAGATCTAGTGTGAAGGAGGTCCAACTCTTTGACATCTGACCTCACACAAGAAGGCCTGAATTCAAAGGAAGAAGCAGAGCTGCAACACGTACCAGACAACTATCTGTTCAGACCTCGTGGAATCAATGAAAAGATCAAAGTTTGATAGATCTGAGCTCCAACGAGGCGACAAACAGCTCCTGCTACATTTTCTGTCCTTGATAACAAACAACAAAATAAACTGAGAGCTGATGTCCAAAAGAATCTCAAATCTGCAGCTCGCCCCACCACAGACAAACAATTTGTACCAATTTCTTTTGTTGGGCCCACATCGAACCCTCGGTAACACGGTTGGACAGGCGTGAAATAGTGTTTTTGGTCCAGTTAATGGAAAATTTTACCTCTGGAGCGATTCTTACTGAAGGAGTCTGCTTTCAATAAACAACATGTTCAAATCTGGGCCTTCAGTGTCCTCCCTCGTCTCCTGCCTCCTCCAGCCTGATTAAAGAATCAACCTTGGAAAACTCAAACATGTCTAAGTCCGTCAGTTTTCATGTGGTGGTAGCTGAGAGTCATCCCCCACACAGTTTGTTGGGTTTGTTGGCCTAAAAGGTGGCAGGACGAGGGACCCCTACAGTATGCAAGACCCCTACAGAATGGAGAACCCCTACAGAATGGATAATCCCCAGAAAAGGGAGGACCCCTACAGAACAAAGGACACCCACAGGATGGTGAACCCCCAAATGATGAGGGACACCTGAACAGAGAACACCTACAGTATGGAGGACCAGGATGGACGACCCCTAGAAAAAGGAGGACCACTCCAGAACTGAGGACACCCACAGGATGGTGAACCCACAAAGGATGAGGGACCCCTGGACAGAGGACACATGATGGATGACCCATACAGGACGGAGAACACCAACAGGACGGGGACCCATATAGTCCGGGGGACACCTCCAGGACAAGGGACCTTTACTGGACAGAGACTACCCTACAGGACAGGGGATCCTCCATGGGACTCATGGCCTGAAAGACGACATGCATTCTTCCACAGAATGCTGGTTTTTATTCCCCAGCAGTTTTCAGGGAACTGCAGCCACACCTGGACTCAGCTGAACTTTAGACCTCAGGTTTTCAGTTCCTTTTACTTTTCTGTTGTTTCTTCTTCATGGATCCTTTCTTTGGCTTGTTAGTTTTATATTTTCTGCCACTGAAGGTGTTTTGTCGTTATAAAACCAGCTCTACATTCTGGATTAACAGAAATGTTCCCCCTCGTTGGGGAACCTGCAACATCTGGGCTTGAAGCAGTTTTTGTGTGAAGGGGTCGATCCGGCTTTCGGTCCGATTGTCCAGGTTCTACTCGTCTCGGCCCAGCCGTCTTCCCACGGACTCGGCAGGACGTGTTGACATTAGATACACACTTGTGTTGTGACAACAGTGAGCTGAAGAGGCCGAGAGCCGAACCTCCACTTGAGCACCGTGGTGGCGAGTCCAACCAGCAGCAGGCGCCTCCAAGGAAGCGGGGCAGAATCTGGACCTGGATCCCAGCCATGATGTGGACTCTGAGCAGCTCTCCTTCCTCTGCAGTCAGCTGCTGTTGCGGATCGGGCCGTGTAATGTGCTGCTGAATGGCAGCTTCAACCACCTCTCTGTCATTAGCATAGCGTGGGAGGCAGAGCTGATTGAGAGGCCAGTTGGCTGTTGGAGAGAAATTTCTTTTCAGATTCTTTGTTCCTGCTCTGCGTTAGCACCAGAAGGAAAAATAAATAAATAAATAACTCATCAACATACACCTCCATCTCTCATGAAAAATGATGTAATCTCCATATTCCATGACTTCACATCAGACAGATGCTGGGAGGTTTCAATAAATCACAGATGAATCCTCAAAGTCAAACTCACGCCCGTCATTACGAGCTGACTGTTCAAGTACGCATTTTTAGACTCTTTGAAACCTCTGACGCAAAATTAGCTGCAAAAAAATTAAATAAAATTTATAAATGAAAAAAATTCAGTGTTAAAATGATGTTTGAAAATTAGGGTGGTGGCAAACTACCCAGTACTTACCCAGTACTGGGTAGTTACTTAAAGAGTACATAGGCAGCAACTGGTACTGAGGACGAACCAGTCACGTATGTGCTGGTACTACAAGTACTTTGCTGCATTATGTATTACAAACTAAAATTCAAAGTAAACAAGACAACCCATCTGAAGCAGGAAGTATTCTGTACCATCATTTTATTTTTTTAACTCCTCTCTGCAGAACTGAGGACTGTTGTTTCAGAAAATAATAAATGAACACCCGACTTCCATTAAAGAGCGAAGCGTTTGCTGTTTTTAATCACAACTCCCACAAACTTTATCAGCTCAGGACATTTATCAGCTCTGGTTCACGAGCGCACACCAACAGCTCCAAGTGCAGAAGAAATTATTTATTTCAAGGAACAAACCATATTCATCAAAATGAATGTTTGTTGGTGAGGCCAGATTCAAAGAGTTGGTCCAAAGAATTAAATCTTTAGGACGAGAGAGACGACAAAATGTGAGGACAAAGAAAAATAATACTTAAAATCTTTACTTGAGTAAAGCAATCACAGGATTCTAGTGTGAAATTTGAACTATTTCAAACTATTACTGCACATTTTAGTTTTGAATAAATGCATTTAAATAAATATATTCAAGGTGTTTTAAACCTTTAGTCTGTTTGTCCGTTATTGTTCAGTTTTTGTCCCTTCTATGAAAAGTTTGGAAAAACCAGAACAAAAATAAACCAAAAGATGTGGCTCGATGACGAATTCTGAGTTTGAAACTCAAAAAAAAAACCTGACATCTCCTCGTATCAATGGTATTTTTGTTTTATTAAACCCAGTCCTGTTTGGACCTGCAGAACCATCATTCAGGGTTTAGACGGGTCAACAAAGTTGGACTTTACCTGACTGATGTTTCCACATCTTTAATCACAGCTTGGAGGATTTCTCCACAGAATTTTCTTTTATTACAAATTCTTCTTACGCCCACAGATTTCCTCTTCTTCTACAGTTTCTCCATCATGTAAATATTTCTGTCTTCCTGTTTGAGGATGGATGGTGATTTCCCCAGAGGTCAGAGGCCACACACCCAAACTCTCCTGGACTTCCAGTGCACCTCAGAGTTTTCTCCTCAAAACAGGAAGTGATGCTCTTTTTACGCCCTCCATGAGTCAAACAAAAATCCAAATTAAGTAGAAAACGTAAAAAACTTCTGCAGGATGGCCAAAGCTTCAAGAGGTTTCAGTGAGACTCAGCTGTGTCTGCCTGTGGCATTAAGAGTGCAGTCGGGGAGTGACGGACCCAGGTGTGTGGTTACCATGGTGACCCTAAGGAGGCACCCGCAGCGCATTTCTTGTGTCTTCTACAGTTTTGGCATCAAAACGTGCGGCGCTGCAGCCGCTGACCGTGAGCGGAGCTCCAGAAACGGACGCGTTCTGATCGCTGCAGGGTCGGATTAAAGGGGCGCTCCGACACTTTCCCTGCGGGAAGTTCCAGGTGAGTTCGGCCTCCTTATCGCGTTAACTCTCAGGTCCACCTTAAAAAACTCCGGGGGTGAGCTTGCACTGGCCCCGCCCACTCCCGCGCTCTTCTGCACGCGCTCGCTCACTTCCAGTCGCTCGGCTCGCGAGGGCAGCGGTTGGTTGGAGGGTTGGGGTTAGTTTTTTTGTTTTTTTT
>JARVLU010001354.1:36098801-36112649 GCA_031762415.1 Simpsonichthys santanae
AAATTTGTATCCCCAGGCAGAATGATGTTTGAAGGAGCCTTTTGATTACTTACTTATGTCTTGTGTCAATCAGAGAGACTGCAATGAATTCACAAAGACAGGGCTTATGATTTTTTTAAGAGGCCAAGCTTTTGCTCAGGTTTATCAAGTGCAGAGTGCGTGCAGAGGTTGCCAAAACTCCAAGTGGAATGAATTACATTTTAATGAGTATGTTGTTGCCATTTATTTCTTTATGTTCTAAAAATTTTAGCAGGATTTAAGAAAGACCGCCTACTTTCCTTTTTGATTTTGTTCAGAAAACTGCCAACACACCATTTTTAAAAACATATACAGTATTGAAGATGTGTTTAAAAACAGGGACCTGTTAGAGCTATACAGTATTTGAGATTTTCTAATGTGGGGTTCTATAGAAAAGTCATGAACAGATAATATATTACCTGACTCAGATAGATGTTTAAACTGCTTTAACTTGGTGACATAGATTTTAATTGGGACCAGACAGCTAAGGTTTAGTCTAAGAAAGGTCGAGATGAAATAAACTGCTGTTGGCTGAAAACAACTTAAATCATAAACTTTACACTATAAGATATATTTAAATTTTTGAGTTACTTTTGGGGTTGTTTTGATTTAGCCCCATTCCAACTGTTAGCTCATCAGCCTGGGTCTAATTAAAGTCCATCCCCAGCATGAGGTCATTCAAAGCACTATCTGGTAAGATATTTAATTGCTGCTAATCTTTGCATGGAAGATTTTAGGTCTCACTTTAAAAAAAAGAATGCAGTGTTTCCCAAAGTAAGGGTCAGGAGCCCACTGTAGGTCATCAAACACCTAGTGAAGGGTCTTCAGATTAACTTTAATCTCACATGAAGCTTTGAAAGGGTCGCAAATAGTGTATGTAGTTCGTAATTTTAGATACAGGTGCTTGCCATAAAATTAGAATATCATGAAAAAGTTGATTTATTTCAGTAATTCCATTCAAAAAGTGAAATGTATATTATACAGGTATTCATTCATTACACACAGACAGGTATATTTCAAGTGTTTATTTCCTTTAATGTTGATGATTATAACTGACAACTAATGAAAACCCTAAATTCAGTATCTCAGAAAATTAGAATATTGTGAAAAGGTTCAATATTGAAGACACCTGGTGCCACAGTCCAATCAGCTAATTAACTCAAAACACCTGCAAATGTCTTTAATGGTCTCAGTCTAGTTCTGGAGGCTACACAATCATGGGGAAGACTGATGACTTGACAGATGTCCTAAAGACGACCACTGACACCTTGCACAAGGAGGACAAGACACAAAAGGCCATTGCTAAAGAGGCTGGCTGTTCACAGAGCTCTGTGTCCAAGCACATTTATAGAGAGGTGAAGGAAAGGAAACAATGTGGTAGAAAAAAGTGTACAAGCAATAGGGACAACTGCACCCTGGAGAGGATGATGAAACAAAACCTATTCCAAAATGTGTGGGAGATTCACAAAGAGTGGACTGCAGCTGGAGTCAGTGCTTCAAGAACCACCACGCTCAGACGTATGCAAGACAAAGGGTTTCAGCTGTCGCATTCCTTGTGTCAAGTCACTCTTGAACAAGAGACAGTGTCAGAAGCGTCTCACCTGGGTCTGCTGCTGAGTGGTCCAATTTTATGTTCTCTGATTAAAATAAATTTTGCATTTCGTTTGAAAATCCATGTCCCAGATTCTGGAGGAAGAGGAGAAGCACAGAATCCACGTTGCTTGAGGTCCAGTGTCAAGTTTCCACAGTCAGTGATGGTTTGGGGTTCCAAGTCATCTGCTGGTGTTGGTCCGCTGTGTTTTCTGAGGTCCAAGGTCAATGCAGCATCTACCAGGAAGTTTTAGAGACTTCATGCTGCTGAGTAATGTTATGGAGATGTAGATTTCATTTTCCAACAGGACTTGGCACCTGCACACAGTGACAAAGCTACAAGTACCTGCTTTAAGGACCATGATCACCTGACCTTAACCCCAGAGAAAATCTATGGAGTTATGGTCAGGCTGGGTATTGTGAAGAGGAAGGTGTGGTACACCACCAGACCCAACAATTCAGAAGATCTGAAGGTCACTATCAGAGCAACCTGGGCTCTCATAACACCTGAGCAGTTCCACAGACTGATGGACTCCATGCCACATCGCATTGTAGCAGTAATACAGTCAAAAGGAGCAACAACTAAGTACTGATGCTGCACATGTTCATACTTTTCATTTGTCCATTTCTAATTTTATAACTGGTCTTAAGTAATACTCTAATTTTCTGAGTTACTGAATTTGGGGTTTTCATTAGTTGTCAGTTATAATCATCAACATGAAAAGAAATAAACATTTGAACTGTGTCAGTCTGTGTGTAATGAATGAATATAACAAACAAGTTTCAGTTTTTAAATGGAATTACTAAAATAAACCAACTTTCTCATGATATTTTAATTTTATGACCAGCTCCTGTACAAGTTTGAACTTGATCTTCTCACGTCGTGTTGCTGAGATCTGATGAAGAGAAAGTTCTGACATAAAAAATAATTTAAATGTGATTCTTTGAAGCATGTCTCAAACGTTTAGACTAAAACTTTACACTTGTTGGGGAAAGGAAGAGTTTTGTCAAACTAAAAATAAAACGTTGATCTGATGTGACTCAGTGCGTTAGGGAAGACTCTCAGCGACCTCCACCTCAGACTGTAGCTCCTGGTCTGTAGGTCTGCAGAGATTTAACCAGATGCTTTTTAGGACACTTCAGAGGAAACAAACTTTAATCAAGGATCAGGTTTTAAACTCGCTGCAAGGAGCCGCTGGCGGGCGACACCAAACCTCCCTGAACTGCAGGGTTCTCAGAGCAACACCGCCCCCAGGTGGACACGAGCCGAACTACACCTGAGCTCAGAACTGAAGGCACGTTTGAGATCTGGTCTCTGAAGACTGAAGGAGAAGTTTCCAGGTAAGAACCTCTGCGACAAAACCTAAAGACCAAACTCTGAAGTGAGAAAAGATCAAGAAGGTCTTTCTTCATCAACACCCTCAACCCAAGGATCACTGGCGAGTTGCTGTGGAGCACCACATGTAATTTACCTTCATCTGACAGAGATGAGCCGTTCAAGAGCTTCTCTTTCTGAAGATCCACACAAGTTCTGATTCACCGTCATTTGAGAAATGTTTTATCTTCTGAGTTTGTAACGTGCACAGAAGATGAGGCTGCTCCAAACTGGTTTGCCTTTTTCTGGACTTGTTGCCTTCAGGCCACCACAGAAAACAGGAAGTCCCAGTTTCAGCAACATTAACCTGATGAAACATCTGGAATACAGTATTTATTGCAGCCACGTTCTCCTGCTGGAACAGCAAACTGCGGTACAGTTCGTGCCCTGCAGAGAACGTCCATTTAGAGGTTCCTGTGTGTGCACGTGACCATGCACCTAAGCATGAAGATGTCCTGATGCATGCTCAATAATCCAGGTAGAAAAATATAAAAAAGGTCTGGACATCCATTATCTTTGACCTGTTTCTTCCATTTTTGGGTCACGGGGGTCGCAGGTGTCCATGTCAATCACTGTGAGGGGTGGGGGACACACTGGACAGGTCTTCAGTCCATCACAGGGACACAGAGACAAACAACCATTCTCATCTAGAGACAGTTTAAAGTCACCAGTCAGTCTAACATGCATGTTTTTGGTCTGTGGGAGGAAACTGGAGGACCCAGAAGAAACCCAACAATGCACGGAGAGAACATGCAGACTCCACCCAGAAAGGCCCCTGGACTGGGATTTGAACCAGGGACCTGCTCTTCTGAGAGGCAGCAGCTCTACCAGTTTCAGATGAAACGTTTCTTTTTAGTTTTTGAATGTCCAGAGGACCAGACTTAACTTTATTTTTAGAGCCATGCAAGAAGGTTCCTCCTGAGATGATCCGTCCCACTTTGAAGGGAGCAGCTCCTCCAAAAACAGCTGATTCAGTTGGACGTCCAGATTATTGACGAGCAACGTTCCAGTCCAGGAAGCAGAGATGAAGTCCTCCACACCTCTGCTTCTTCTCTGTTCCACAACCAAACCCCCGCTGGAGCGGTGCCAACTCACCCACAGCTCAAATTAAACCACGAATCAGTTCTGAACATACAAACAATAATAATCTTATTAAAATAACTTATTTTACAAGATCTGCTCCTCAGATAAACTTTAACTTAATTTTTTATGTGATGTTTGTTCGGTGCCCTGAGATGACGTGAACTTAGAAATAAACTGAACTGATGCAGCTCGTGGAGAAGGTTGTACCAGACGTGTCCCTCATCACAGCCCAGATGATGAAGAGGAGGCACTTCCTCTGCACCTTCATCAATGACATCAAACTGGAAGAAAGTTCAAACCCTCAAAGTCGTCGCTCAGCCAGAAGAATTCTTCAGAAGCAGAATCTGATCCTGGATGGATGTTCAGATCATGACATCATCCAAACAGAACCTTTGACCTTTAATCTTCCATGAACTGATCGTTCAAACTCACTGCACTGACCTGCAGACCCAGACTGGGTTTGGGGTTCTGTCCCCTGAGCGGACCAGCCTCCGAGGGTCCAGACCCAGACTGGGTTTGGGGGTTCTGTCCCCTGAGCGGACCAGCCTCCGAGGGTCCTGTTGGGTCTGACATGGACCAGGTTCATTGATCCTTTCGGCCTTTAGATGTTTCCAACGTCAGCAGCTGATCCACGAGTAAAGCAACATGTTCGTTGTGCGTCAGACAGACGGCGAACACGTTGCTTTACTTCTGGCTTCCAACGCCTCAAACCGTGCGCACGTACTGATGCGCACGTACGGAAGCCGTCGAGCTCGTTCGTCCCTCCGTCAGAAGTGAACGAAGGTCTGAGTCGCTCGTCGTCGAGTTTGTTTCTTCGCTGGTGCGAGCGGTTTGAGATCGACGCCTTCAGGGCCTGAAACTCAGAGGATTAGACCTCCAGTGGTTTTCTGGGGGGGTCGTAAGATATTTTGCTAACAGAGACTACGACAGTGAAGGTCGACGCAGTTGAACGTTTTATAAAATAAACTGCAGGAAGAAAATGAAACTGTGAATTTTCTGCTTTCAGAAAAAAACTTTATTCCTTCTGTGCTCGTTTAAACAGACAAATACAAAAAGGTATTTACAAGAAGGAGCTCCAGAACCGGTCCAAACACCTGATACCTGCAGCAGAACCAGTTTTTATCAAACCAGACTGAGAACAGATCCGTCTCAGTCCTGAACAAGGCGTCCTGTTTGTCTCATTGTGTCTTCAGTTTGTCTCCAAACAGGGTCATCAGGACTCCGTACAGAACCGCCCCCACCATGAGCAGCGCGGTGCTGGAGACTGGTCCGAAGGACAGCAGGGCCCCCAGGCCGTAGAAGAGGAGCAGCAGGAGGAGCGTCCTGTAGCTGGCCAGGGGCCGCAGGCTCAGCCTCGGCCTGCGGCTCCGCTCCACGCTCTGCCGGGACATCGGGCTCCGCCTCACCTTCGCCCAGGAGTCCGGGTCCGTCAGGTAGTACCGACCGAGCCGACCCAGGAAGTCTGAGCGCGAGCAGAGGGAGGTCATGTGACCCCCGAGCTGAGGGAAGCAGAGAGGAACAAGTTGAAAAGTCCAGACTTCTGGGACTCAAAGAACCAGAACTTTGTTCCGAGTCCACTCACATCAGGTCAGTTAACGAAACAGTTCAGCCGTTCTAAAGAGTTTCTTTGTAAAAGGTAAATATCTTACTTGTTGTAGATGGAGCTTTTTGTTTGTTCAAAGATCCATCTACAACAGGTAAGATATTTACTAACGTGTGACTAAAAACATTCTTCAGAAAGTCCGGCTGCCTGGAAGGAGATCTAAAGAAGCAGAACCGGATCAGTACTGAGTGGTGGCGAGGGGGGGACTCACGCGGTCGTTGACCAGAGAAGAGACCCTGAAGAGGAACCGGACCAGCAGGGCGTTCTCGTAGCTCCGGATCGGCTGCAGCTCCGGGTCTCCCTGGTACTGGATGTCAAACCTGCGCAGCCCGTTGATGATCTGTCGACACAAACGTGGACCGAGTCAGATCACAACCACGAGTCCTGGTCCCGCCGGGTCACACACCCACCTGTCTCCTGCCCAGGTCCGTCAGAACCGGCCCGTTCTCGCCCTGGACGCAGTCCGGCAGCTGCTTGGACAGCCCGTCGTCCTGACAGGAGCTCAGCGAGGACATGAGCTGGACCAGCTGGCCCTGGTTCAGCTGCAACCAGAACACACTTTGAGATTCTGAAGTTCTGGTTCCTGGAGCGGACCAGAATAAATCGGACCTTAAAGATTAGGCTCAGATTCTCCAGGGCTCGGTCCAGGAACTCGTGGGTCTTCCTCAGACACTCTCCACTGTCCTCGGCGCCGGTGACCGTGTTGTTGAGATCAGCCGGGCCGAGCCAGAACCAGGACAGGAAGGACGTGTTGGACGCCGCCTCGCTGGCTTGGTCCGATATCCTCTTGGCCGTCTGCCGGGCCTGCGCGATGATCTGGACGAAGTTCAGGACCTGCACACAGAACCGTGAACCCAGAGCTCCGAACGGGCCAAACAGAACCTGTGTGTTCTGGTACTCACCGCTCCTCGGAGCTCAGAACCGAACATCTGTTTGTACTGACAGTCGGGTCCCTCCAGGGAGTACACGTGACTCTTCACGCGGAACACGGCGTCCGTCAACGCCCGTTGCCGTGACGACAGGAAGCTGCCCCCCTGGCTCGGCGTCAGGTAGCCGCGGGGCTGTCGGTGGTGGAGGACGTGTTCTGGTTCCAGGAACATCTGCTCACCTGCAGGGACACAAAAAGAACCGTAGAACCAAGTCCAAACCCGCTTCAGACCAGAACCAGAACCCTGACCTTTCTGGATCATCTCTGCCAGGTTGGGCTGAGCGAACACTTTGGTCACCCGGAACACCATCAGGGCGTTCTTCACGTTGACCAGGTCCGTTTTCACGGCCCGGTTCAGAAAGCCCTGGAGCAGCTTGGTGTAGAGGAGCAGGTTCTCGTGGACGAACGGCTCCCTGCGGAGGAAGGTCCGATCCCTTTGTCAGAACGGTTCTAACAGAGCAGCGGAGCGGGTCGCACACGAGGACTCACCATTTGTCTGGAACGGTTCGGTTCTGATCCGATTGGGGGTTGCTCTTCTGTCCCGTGTACCTCCAGGGCTGAATGTAGCTGAGCCACGTCTCCAACACCTGAACACAGAACGTTCGGTTCCGTCAGAGTCCTGATCCGGTTCTGGTTTCACTTTATCTGCTGCAGAACTTTTGAGGTGGAACGGACTGAACCGCCTGCAGGTTCTGATCGGGTCCAAAACTCACGGCTCTGAAGGAGGCGTCTAACGGCCAGTGTCCGAAGCAGTGCTGCAGGAACAGGTAGAGGTTCTGCTGCACAAACCGCTGCACCACCACTCTGCAGGACAAACACACGGCACGTTAAAGACCAGGAACCGCTGGTCCTGCTCCTGGACTCTGCTGGACCTTCAGGGTCCGAGCAGGAAGAAAAGATTCCAGACTGATCCGAGAGGAAACGGCTGCAGATTAACTGAAGCAGAATCAATAATCTGTGGGATTAACTTAAAGGGTCTGAAGGTTTTACTGAACTGGACTCTGGGACCTTAAGGTGGTCCAGAACTGTTGGAGTCTCACTGGAACCTGGGTGTTTGGACCCTGCGGGTCTGCTGGAGCGACTTCAGACATGAAGAGGAGCAGATTTGGACCGGGTCTTTAAAGAACTCAGAACGGTTCATCAATCACAAGTAGAGCGTTCAGAAATTAATCCGGTCCATCAAAGAGGCGGAGCAGAACTCAGCTGTGCTGGAGCAGAGTGATGCATTCAATGTGCGTCGGACGTCTCCCTCGTGTCATTTACTTTAAGAATTAACTCGCTCTGGTGATCCTCGTTGTGTTTTATTACTTTTACAAACTAACTACAAAGTTGCTGTGTGTCATCATCAGTATTCTCTCTGTAATAAATCTATTTTTATTAAAGTAAAGATGTGTGAAATGTGTGAGAGTCACGTCCCAGAGACAGTGTGAGCGTTGCAAAGCATGCTGGGTAGGAATTATGGGTGCAATGTTTCAGAGTGTGAAAATGTGTTTGTCATGTCATTTTCCTCTTCTGGTTTGGTTTCATTTCTGTTAAAGTCTCTGTTTTTGGCTGCAAACTGACACCGTGAGTCAGAGACTGTTTGTGGTAGATATGAGGGGGAAAGCACTGAGGGGGGGTGACATCACCTGGTGCAGCTTAGCTTTGCTTAGCTCTGCATAACATAACATCGCTCTGTGCAAATCACCATTGTCCTGTATGATTTTAATGCAGAGAACTGCCTTTAAAGAAAATGTGTGGACTTGAATTCAGTGGAAGCTAAAGGTTTTCAAAGTGAACCAAAACACTAATGTGCTACATGGAAAGTTACCTCTGTGATTAGTGGATTAGTGGATTAGCGGAACCGTGCCCACCACTGCAAAAGAGCATTCTCACTTAAACTAAATTGTGAGCTACAGTGAGCTGGCTGTAGCAGTTGCTGCTGCTGCTTAATCTTCCTACTTGATAATCAGTTATGTACGCACAGACCTGACTAGTTTGTGCTGTTAAAAATCAGTCGACTGAACGGTCTGTTTAGTTATAAATCTCACTCAGGTTTGTCATTTCACCCAGCTCTCCCAGCAAAGTTCTGTTTCTGAGTTGGATGTATCCATGGATCCAATGTACGAGCTCAGGTTCCACATGTTTTATATGTTTTCTATTCCTAAGTGTGGGTGCCTTCTTTTTTAAACTGGCAGGTCTTTGAAGGTAACACAGATTGCTCTCAGCTCGTTGAAATCAGAGGCTCTGAGCTGCTTTGAACTTTGCTGTGCTACATTTACATACAGCCTCCTGTTGGAACATCCAGGGCTCCTTCTCTGGCTTCTCTGCAACAGGAAAATTAACTGGACTCGTTCTTGGCTAAAACAGCTCATTGACCAACAAAAATCAGTGTCCAGAGGCAGAGTCTTTAGGCTCTGCTGAACCTTTAATCTCTGATCTGCCCTCCTTTGGTGTTCACTCTAAATACAAACTTGCAGGGTGAGATTCTGAAAATGCTGTTTTTTTCCTACTTCTTCTTCCTTTGGCTTTTCCCTCTTCAGGGGTCTCCACAGCGAGTCAGCCACCTCCATCTCACTCTGTCCTCTGCATCCTCTGTCCTCATTCAAACTACCTCCATGTCCTCTCCATCCATATATCTCCTCGTTGTCTTTTTCATGGTAGCTGCATTTCTAACATCCTTCTACCAACATACCTACTGTCCCTCCGCTGGACATGTCCAAACCACTGTCCCTCCTCTGGACATGTCCAAACCACTGTCCCTCCGCTGGACATGTCCAAACCACTGTCCCTCCTCTGGACATGTCTAAAACACTGTCCCTCCTCTGGACATGTCTAAACCACTGTCCCTCCTCTGGACATGTCCAAAACACTGTCCCTCCTCTGGACATGTCTAAAACACTGTCCCTCCTCTGGACATGTCCAAACCATCTTAGTGTGTCCTCTCTAACTTTATCTCCCTGTTGTTCAACCTGTGCTGTACCTCTGATGATCTCATTCCTAATCTTCGCCGTCCTTGTCACTCCTAAGGAGAACCTCAACATCTTAATTTCTGCTACTTACAGTCCTGTCTCTTGTTTGTCCATGTCTCTGTCTCCAGACCAGACAACATAGCTGGTCTCACCAATGTCTTATAAACTTTTCCTTTGACCTTTGCTGACACCTTTTTGTCACAAATCACTCCTGAAACTTTCTCTGTCCTGCCTGGACTCTCTTCTTCACCTCTTTACCACACTCCAAATTTCCTGGACAGTGGACCACATGTACTTGAACTCACATTGTGATCTGTGGTGAGAGTAGGGAACAGGGTTAAGAAAACTTGGAGAGTTGGAGGTATGCACTTGAAATAAGAGGAATGAAAGTCAGTCGTAGTACGATCGAGTTCATGTGTGTGAATGAGAAGGTGACAAGTGGAGGCTGTCCAGAGGAGGGACAGTGGTTTGGACATGTCCAGAGGAGGGACAGTGGTTTGGACAGGAGAGACAGTGGGCATATTGGTAGAAGGAAGTTAGATTTGCAGCTGACAGGAATAAGACGGAGAGGGGATGCATGGATGCATTTAGAGGGGACATTAAGGGAGTTTGTGTGAGTGAGAACAGAGAATACAGAGGACAGAATGAGATGTACGAGGAGGACTCGCTGTGGAGACACCTGAATATAGAACAGCCAAAAGAAGAAGAAGAAAACTTGTAGTTTTTCATTGTTTGCATCAAATTTCTTTTAACAGGTCCAGAATGATCTGCTCACACAGACGCATGTTTGTGCTGCTGTTCGCCATATTGTTTTTGTTTTTATGCTATTAGTGCTTAGTGCATTATTTAGTTGATGTTTTTCTTAGTTCATATCTTAGATCTTGTAACTGGGACCCTGTGTACACAATGTCGTTCCACCACATGTACCACATGTGATACGGATGACGATAAAGAATCTCTGTATCTGTTGAGTTCATGTATCACAGACTTCAGTTGGAACTAGTAAAATCTCTGAGTACACACTGAGGTTTGTGTTTGTAAACATAAACAGGCATGTGTGTATTATAAATCCTGCATTTGCTCATTTTACATTTGTGGAAAATAAAATTTAAATCTACATTTAGAGACGCAAGAACTGCTCCAGGACTCTGACCTGGTTTGTGGTGTCTCTGAACAGGATCACAGGGTGCAGTTTTGAAGAGGAGGCCATCAGCTCTGAGAACTTTAAGGTTTCATCTCTGCTGTTTGCAGATTATGTGGTTCTGTTGGTGCCTTTAAACTATTTTACTTGAACATATCTGAGTTCAAAGCTGCTGGGATGAGTCCTTGTTCCTCTTAACTTGGATTATTACTCTTGAAAAAGTAAAGAAATCTGCTCCTGCTGACATAATTACAACATTAAAATTACATAGTTTTCACATGAGCTCTGAGAGCCTGTTCTGTGCACAAGGTCCAGGCAGAAGTCTTTCTTGTAGAGGCATGCACCTAGTAGTGTGTGATTGGTCAGAACCTTAATGTGGGCGTGTTTATGTGGAAAAGTGGCTGAACTACACCAGTCATTGGCCGAAGCTGTTAGAAAATACAACCATCTTTACAACTGTCAGATAGTCACTGTTATATTGAATGATAGTCAAATAATTTGTGGAAAGGGAAAACACCATTTTTGTGCACGGAGGAGACTGTGCAAAGACGCAGTCAGCTTTTTGTGGCTGAGCTGTCTGGGAGGGCGTTCACTTCGGCTGGACAGTGTAGGGACACATTCTCTACATTCACTCTTTGTGCACCAAATGTCAGAAACCTTGGCGTCTCCTTGTGACAAATTTATAAACACCAAACAGCGTTCACTGTGTCAGTCTGTATACCACTAAAAATATCTGTTGTAGTAAGAGAAGCAAAACTCTGTACATGGTCAGACGAGCTGAGACTGTGGGGACAGGAGCTTCCCAGGAGATCTGTCCCATTATTTAATTGTTATGAAATGTCCATGCTGAAAAATACTTCTCACAACTACGCCAGTGAGATCAGACTTCTTCACTTCTCATGGAGTATGAAGAAACCTTAAGTCTGAGTCATGGTACTGAACCGGAAAAAGGAGGAACTCTCCCTCTAGGTTGGTGTAAGAGCTCGGAGTAGAGCTGCTGCTCCTCTGCATCAAAGGGAGTCAGCTGAGGATGTTCAGGCATCTGATTAGGATGCCTTCTGTGTTCCTCCTGGATGTTGCTGATTACGTCCCACTGGGAGCAGACCCTGGATCAGACCCAGAACTCTCTGCATAATTTGATACTCTCTCTGGCCTGGGAACACCTTGGGATCCTCCAGGAGGAGCTGGAGGGAGCCTCTTAAAGAGAAGAGGTCTGGGTTTCCCTCCTGGACCTGTTGCCTCCATAACCTGACGATGGGCAGAAGCTGAGGGATGGAGATTCAAATCATCGGGATGAATCGGTTTGTTTTATGCTCATTTATTCTGTGCATGATTCTTCTACAGCATCAATAAGACCTGATGGCAAAAAAAGGATCCATTAGGGTCTGTGTGGCATGTGTGAGGTCATGTTACTGCGACTCGTCTGTATCTGCAGCTCTTATAGCAAAATGAACTTGGAGGGAAAAAAATGATGAAATTCAAAAGGCTGTCATTCCTCCATGTAGCTTTAAATCTTTAATTAGTAACACCCACAGATCAGATTCAGTGCACGAAACATCACAGATTCCTGCACATGTTCACCCACTTCACTCCCATATGAGAGTGAATTTAACTAAAATAATAGGATCATATGAGTGGGTGAGCCCAGATCTGACAAAAGTCCACAGAGGTTTGCTCACAATACAGGACGGTGTGTGTGTGTGTGTGTGTGTGTGTGTATGTGTGTGTGAGTGTGTGTGTGTGTGGGCTGAGTGTACTCCTTTCTGCAGTGTGGGGATTTCCTCTTTCCTCTCAGGTATCATGACTGCAGAGATGGGTGTGGTCTCTTGTTTTCCTGGTTCCTATGCTAGTCTCAGTTTGGCCCCATGTGGCATGATGCGACACTCTTTAACTCTTTCTCACACACACTCTTCAGTCTTGCCAACCTGCACACGGCTCTGCAATGGTTGTGTGATGTGCCCTGCATGTGGAAACATCTGTGAAACCACAGTGACATGAATCAGCAGGACTCTGTGTCTGAGGAGTGCAACATGGAAAATAAGTTCCTCTTTGTGTGGAGGGCGTTATCAGATTTGTGTGTGCGTGTGTGTGTGCGTGTGTGGCAGGGTGGTGCAAGCTGCTCCTTTAGTATGCAGAGCAGGTGTGTCTGCAGAGGCAGAGACGGAGGAGGAGGAGTAGGAGGAGAGCCATCTGAATGGAGGAACGGTCTGATAGAGGATGATGAAAACAGATGATCAAACTGTTTGGTGGCTTCGTTGAGTGTGTTGAGACTGGATGAATCTTTTAAAATCACCTGTATACTGTCAAAGTAAACGCACCATTTTATAGGTTTGGCTGGATTACTGGTAAATGTCCTGTGAAGCCATGCGAGTGTTGAACTGTCTCTCTCTGTGAAGCTCCACCCCCTGTAGACACACCTGGTGAGCTGAAAACTGGCACACGTCTCTTTATTATTGCCAACGCAGCAACTCTGTTGCCTGAATATTTACCAGAGAGCAGTTTGTTGTTCAGCTCAGAGTCTGAGGTGCTGTTTGTCGTTGAACTGGTCAGAACCGGGCCTGAGTTTCTGCATGTCGAAGCTCATTTCTCCTGGTGGAGCCTGAAACTCTGCTCAACTGAAGCATTTTTAGAGAGGGCTGAAGAACATGGAGATGTCTGGTTCAGATCAGATAAATGCAGCTGAGTGTAGCTCTCCAGTCTTTATTCTGATAATATAAGGTGTCTTAATGACAGCTTTATCAACATGTAAACTTTAACGTTTTGATCTGTTTCCTTTTTTTTTTTTTTTTTACTAAGGAGTGGATAAAAACCAAAGTAGTTCACTGTGTGCTGCATAAACACTCACTCCGCCTCTGACTGACACAGATTGGTTCTTAAACTTTTGACATGTGTAAGGCCACACCTTCATGTTTGTGTTCTCAGATGTTTTGGACAGAACATTTTATGTCCACATTTGGGAAAAAAAAAAAAAAACAATTAGAACCTGCTGTTCACTCCTGTGGGTTAAACATATGAGAAAATACAAACCGGATTCCAAAAAAGTTGGGACACTAAACAAATTGTGAATAAAAACTGAATGCAGTGATGTGGAGATGGCAAATGTCAATATTTTATTTGTAATAGAACATAGATGACAGATCAAAAGTTTAATCTGAGTAA
>JARVLU010001354.1:36112749-36126532 GCA_031762415.1 Simpsonichthys santanae
TGCTTAGCTCTGCATAACATAACATCGCTCTGTGCAAATCACCATTGTCCTGTATGATTTTAATGCAGAGAAGTGCCTTTAAAGAAAATGAGTGGACTTGAATTCATTGGAAGCTAAAGGTTTTCAAAGTGAACCAGAACACTAATGTGCTACATGGAAAGTTACCTCTGTGATTAGTGGACCCACCACTGAACATCATATTCTTTAGCCTGCAGCTTTAAATCTGGTTTCTACTGAAAAGTTTGAACTGGATTAAAAGTGCCAACAATCTGTTGTGATGTAAACAATGTGTCCAAAAGAGTCAAAACCTGCAGCGCCTGGACAGGTGTGTGTGTTGAGCCTGACCTCTTGAACTCCTCCAGCGGGCTGGGGTGTGTGTGGGCTGAAGGTGAAGATGATGAAGATAGCTGCTCGGGCTTCAGGCTGTTGGAGAAGGCGTGCAGATGTTTGACCAGGAGGCGCACCGCCAACACGTGCTCCTCTGACGGAAGGAAGGCTTCCTGGAACACAAACCAGACGCACAACGGATCAACCCGCACCCCCAACTTCAAACTGCAGCCAATCACAGTGCAGCCTTGTCCCAAAGCAACCAATCACAGCACAACCTTGTCCCACAGCAACCAATCACAGCGCAGCCTTGTCCCAAAGCAACCAATCACAGCACAACCTTGTCCCAAAGCAACCAATCACAGCGCAACCTTGTCCCAAAGCAACCAATCACAGCGCAACCTTGTCCCACAGCAACCAATCACAGTGCAGCCTTGTCCCAAAGCAACCAATCACAGCACAACCTTGTCCCAAAGCAACCAATCACAGCGCAGCCTTGTCCCAAAGCAACCAATCACAGCACAACCTTGTCCCACAGCAACCAATCACAGCACAACCTTGTCCCAAAGCAACCAATCACAGCACAGCCTTGTCCCAAAGCAACCAATCACAGCGCAGCTCAGGTCCTCCTCCCATCAATTCTGACTCTGGATCTGCAGTCACTTTAATCTTTGATTCTTTTTGACTTTTTAAAGACCTAAAATGCCAAATAAACTTTAAAGGTTCTAATGGGAGTTGGACCTCTGTTCTGCTCCAACATCTGATTTTCCAGCAAACATCAGCGCCTCTGCAGCACCAACATGAGCCGATGCAGAGACTTTGTTGATTAAACGACTCAGCGGCAGCAGAGACGACGACATGCTTTACAACCAGAACAACAATGTGCTCAACGCCTCGCAGGCGTCCACGATACTTCTCTGCTGAAACTCGCCGTTCTGCCGACAGGAAGCTCTACGGGTTCAATACGTTTTCAGATTCTGGGCCAAATTATTGAGCTCAGATTAAATTTAAGAAAAAATCTGCACATAATTCAGATGTACAGTCTAAAAACAGATTTTATAAAAAGCTCTGCTTGTTGATGAATCCGCTGATCCTTCTTAAAGGAGGATGGGTCTGAACGGACCCACCTGAGAACCAACGGATCCTGGGATTATCAGTCCCAATAATGTGGGTCGTCCTGAGACTCAGACTCGACAGTCCTGGACTCATTTGTCAGATTCATAATCTAAACAAACACAAACTCAGGAAGTTAACTTGGAACCTGCAGGAGTCAGATTACAACAGATTACCAACTCTTTAAAGTCGTTGGAGATTAAAGTGAAAATCTGAGTTAGTAATGAGATTTGATTATTAAAGGGATATTCCGGTCTTTTTAAAGTTGGCTAAGTGGAAATGTTCTGTTGTTTTAGCAGCGATTAAAGGGTTAAATGACGGCGTTTGTAAGAATCACGGTGAAACTTCTGAAAACTTGAGCTGTTATAACAGATTTGGATTAGCCGTTAGCTCGTTAATCCAGTCAGATTAAACTGATTCTACAAACTCGAGGAGTTATCTGCACCAGGTAAGATGTTGATTACTCAGAACTTTTCCACAGAACCTCCCTTCAAAATGTCCTGAACACAATGAGAGTTGGATCTTCTGCTGCATCATTGATGGTTTGTAGAAGAACTGATGGATCGTGATGCGGGTCCGGATCTCAGCAGACCTGGATCAGGTTTTAGGTTTTACATGACTCACGTCAAAAACAAGAGACCTGCAGAGACTGCTGGGTAAGAGAAGTATCGTGGACTGACGCGACCGACTGAAGGTTTACCTTCAGGAGGGGCGGAGCTAAATGAAAAGGTAAAAGTACTTGGTAGGTGTGGAGGGTCGCAGAGCCTGGGGGGGCGTGGGGTTGGTACGGCATGCTGGACATACTGAGGCGGTACTGCAGCAGCGCCAGCTGTTCACCCGTAAACACAGGAGGGGGAGGGGTCGACACAAGGAGAGAGGAAGAGCGGTGGGGTGAGGAAGAGGAAGGTCAACATGAGGAGAAAAACAACAGAAAAACATCTGACCAAAAGACGACAGAAAACATCGACGGGCGGCTTCATCACTTCCAACAATGAAGAGGAGGATGCTCCAGACTCTTCATCATGAGGCGATGAAGAGGAGGAAGCTTCAGCCTCTTCATCGCCTGGATGATGAGGAGGTTGAAGCTTCATCCTCTTCATCACTTCCACCGATGAAGAGGATGATGCTCCAGCCTCTTCATCATTGAGGTGAGGAGGCTGAAGTTTCCTCCTCTTCATCATCGAGGCGATGAAGAGGAGCTACATCTTGAGGGTAACTCGGTGGTGGAGATGAGAATCATTAAATCTTTGATGAACTCGGAGCTTAAATTAAATTTATTGATCAGAACATTTAGAAACAACTCCACGTCGTCTCAGGACTTGAGTCATTTTCCAGTTTGGGAACTTTAGACGGTGAGAAGTTCCAGAGTTCATATTTTATGACTAAATGATTTTAGAAACATTTATTTCATCAACAGAGGTCTGTCTCTGTGTTTATCTTAAAAAGCTCTAAAGACATTTTTTTTAGTTTTTGGAAGAGGAAATGACATCATGAAGCATAAAGACGTATCAGCTTCAAGTATCGAGTGTTAAGAGTACGAGTACTCGAGTACTTGAATACTTGAGGCTGGTACTTGTATCTGGACCCACTAAATAAATTAATTTTAATGATTCTCATCACAAAAACAAACATTTAATCTGTGGAATGTTCTCCAGGATCTACAGAAGGTTTCCAACATTTCACCGTCTCCTCTGCAGATCGCTGGATGAACGTCGACGTTCATTCATCAAACAAGATGGCCGCCACAGCTAACTGCAATTTGTTATTCAGTCAATACACAGAAAACGAGATAAACGGTTGTTTAGTGAATTCTGTGTTTAGAGGAACACCAGCAGGAGGTTTGTCTCTCTGAGGCTCTGGGCTGGACCTCATCCTGAAGCTCGCTGGTTCTGTTGGAGCGGGTCGGACCCACCAGAGCCCCTCACAGGTGAGGCTTCATGTTGGTGTTCCTCATGGAAGCGTTAAACCCCCGGTGACGTGCAGCATGCAGAGGAGGTGGCAGGAAGCAGAAGCAGCTCGACACGAATCAAAACACCGATCGTGACGGCGGTGGCGCCGAAGTTTAACGATCTGAGCGAACAGGAAGAAGGCGGAGCCAAACTTCACCTGCTCAGAAACAACCGGAACAAATCAAAATGAAGCTGTAGAGGCTCGTCCGTTACCATGGTAACTGATGGGGAACACCAGCGGTTACGGGGGGTGGGGGTGTCAGCCAATCAGCAGCCAGCTGTGCGAGCAGGTGGGGACAATAAATGACTCACCTTTACCTGAGGAGACTGGAGCTTCTGGTACATCTCCAGGGAGTAATGATGGAGCCAGATCTCCACAAACATCTACAAACACACAAACGTTTTGATGTCACCTTCTGCCAAACTGTCCTGAAACTTAAAACTTTTATTGAATATTTGACGTCGACACGTCTTTAAATGTTTTTATAATCTGTTCTTCAAACGTTACGACAAACAAAAAGTTTCCATTTAGAGTTAAACAAAAACTCAAGAGTGACATAATCTGCTAATAATCTGCAGTTTAGTCTTCAGAGGCCTGAAGCACAGCCAGATTATAATATGGATTATATTATTATTACTATAATCTGTGTTCTCATCCAGGGAAGAGGATGTTTAAACTTTCTACACTTTTCTTATGCAGACCTGCAAACACGACGGAGGAACTCCGGTTTAGTTGTTTTATGGACCAGAGTTTGAAATGTCTGAAGATAATTTCTCGTTTACAAACATGAGCTGAAAACTGAACTAACACTCCAGATTACAGGGAGGGCTGGATTATTGGAAGGAACGAACCTCCAGGCTCCAAAATAAGAGACTCGTTTTCACGCCTGAGCAGGAAGTCTGAGTTCACCCTTGAGGTCGACACGTCTCACCTGCAGAAGCGTCTCGGACCTCCAGATCTCCTGCGCTGCAGGGTCTGCGTTCACCGACGGCTGATGGAAGATGTGATGCTTCAGGAGGCTGGGACTGTGGACACCGTAACCGGAGAAAGATCCACCGGAGGGTCTGAGGAGAAAACCGCTCCAGTTACTAAAATGTTACCAAACAAACGTCCAGAGGACCCGACTTAAACAGAAACAGAACAAACGTTTGCTTGAACCCACTCATCCGTTTAAAATCTCTGTGGTTACGACTAAACCAACAGACGAGTGTCGTTTCCTGTGACAAGTCATCGCTGATCGATTTCAGATGAAAGCTGCTGAAGTTTCAACAAGTAAATCGTCGTTTGAGCTGCTCACATTTGCTGAAAGCAGGAAAATAACAGCTGAAAACAGCTGAACTGTGTAGAAAAAGCTGAACAGAAGTGTAGCAGAAAGAAGCCGACAGTCAGAGGCCGAACAGATTATTTTTTAAAAACTGACGTGAAAAATGTAGACGAAAGAGCCGAAACTATTTGAAGGAATCACAAAAAATGAAAATTATATAAACAGAAAGAAACAGAAAAAGAGCTAAAATTATCTGATTATGTAAAAAGTAGCTGAAAAGGCAGAAAAAAGATTAGCAGAAAGTAGCTGAAAACAGCCAAAGCAGAACAGCTGAAACAAGCAGCAATAGTCTTTAAACAGCTAAAGGCTTTGAAGGAAGGAGAGCTTCATTCAGTTTCAATGAGAAAAACATGGCCGACAAAGCTAAATGTTTCAGAAAGGTCTCAGCAGGAATGTTCTGAATGAGCCGAACGTTTTGGTTGAAACAGACTGTGGGACGAGTTACGAGCTGAAGAAACATTTAACAACAAGTGTGTTATTAAACCTGGTGGTTTAGTCCAGGGGGGTCCGGTTCTGGAGGGCCCCCACCCTCTACGTTTCTCTGCTCCGACACACCTGATCTGAATCAACTGAATGGGCCTCAGCAGAACCTGAAAAGGTGATTCAGCCACAGAACCAAGTGTGAAACAGGAAAAACCTGCAGGATGGGGGCCCTCCAGGACCTGGTCTGGACAACCCCCCCCCCACACACACACACACATGTTTCTGTCCTAAACAAGTTTTAGTGGTCGTTACAAATTCTGGTGTTCCTCAGGGTTCATGCAAAAACATAAGGTTCTGACAGTCTGATGAAGTCGGGTCGGTGTCAGTACCGCGGTGAGGCAGCCGTCACGGAGCCTCTGGAGTCAGAGAACGGGGATGGGGGGACACTTCCTTCGGTGGGGAGGAAGTACTTCAGGTACATGTCCACCAGGACAAAGTAGGCGCTGTCCGTGGAGCCGGCAGGCTGGCCCTGAGGAAAGTTCTGAAACAGAAAAACTCGTTTTAAATGAAGAAAAACGTTGGTGGAGCAGCTTCCGTCAGGATCCAAGTCTGCTGAACTCACCATCGGTGCGATCAGACAGTAGGCGAAATGAAACATGAAGAACTCAAAGGGACCTGCAGGAAGCTGAGGAATAATCTCAGATGTAACTTTAAACCATCGCCTCACCTGCAGCTCAAAGTGCTCGTATTTAAACAGGAACAAACTGCCGTCAACCGGGTTTTACAAAGTTATTTTAGCTTAAAGAACAAGTTGACGGACTGGTTTCAGGATCAGCTGATGCTGGGTTTGTGAAGGATACTGAGGGCAATGTTCAGGGTCAGGACCCCCGACGGGGGGAACTGCAGCTTGTTGTGGAACAGCGGACAGTCGGGGAGAACACCCTCCTGGATGCAGGCCTTCACAGGACCCTGAAAAACAAAGTCCAGGGATCAGAACCGAGACGGATAAAAACACTGAAGCAGCTTTCAGGATAAACTCATCAGACCTGGATGATTCTGAATCAGTTTTTAAATGTTAAAATGCATTTTATTGCTCTGTAAGAGGTGGTGAAGCAGCTGCTTCAGTGCGTTTTGTCCCAGCAGGGTTACCGTAGCGTCCTGTGGTAGAAACAAATCGTTTTTTTCTGAGCTGAACCCTGAAGATTATCGGTCTGTAAATGATGGTTGAAGCTCTCAGAAGGTGACTGAAACGTTTGTGTGGAAATTAATACAATGCTAATCGAGTTAGCTTTTCTATGGCATTTTCAATGTTAAGTTAGCATCTACGCTAACAGCTGATTAAACCAATGTTTACATTCACTGTTGTTGAATATTGACATTAAATCAGACTAAACTTTTCCTGTTTGAGGTCAGTTAGGATTTACTAAATTATTTTAATTCCATAAAAAACGAAAATTTGTTCATCATTTCCTTTGAAGTCACAAATTTGCAACCACGTTCTCAGTATTTGGTATTGTTAGATGGATTTGGGTCTAATCTTCTGGATTTCCTCCAAAAGCTTCTCACAACGGTTTGTTGTGTAATTCCTCCTGACAGAACTGGACCTGAGTTAGAGTTTATTTACTTTTTTTTAAGTAATTTTAATGTGTAGATTTATATTTTTGTTTCCTTCAGTTTCAAGTCAAGTCAAATTTATTTATAAAGCACATTTAAAAACAGCAACTGTTTTACCAATGAGCTTAACAATAAAAATCAATGGGAGTAATTTAATGAAAAAATAATACAAAAAAATTAATTAGAAGCAAAACACTGAACAATTAAATACTACCAGTAAATCAAATCACACTGTGTTGAACGCCAGTGAAAACAGATGTGTTTTTAAAAGAGATTTAAAAGCAGGAAGTGAAGTGGCCTATCTAATGTCGGGGGCTGATTGTTCCAAAGCTTAAGGCCCATGACAGAAAAAGCCTGATCTGATCTCCACTGAGCTCCAAGCTGATTTTTGGTACAACCAAAAGCAGCTGATGGGATGAAGGAACATTCACAGATGCTCACCAGCAGCTTCCTGGTGTTCGTTCAACATGATGCTTGTTTTAGCAGCTCTTTCAATCATGAATAATCTGAACGTCAAAAGAAACAAGAAAAACAACGCTCTGCCAAACAGAAAATGTCAGATTTAAAAAAAAAAAAAAGGGTAGAAGCCTCTCATGAGACAAAAACTGAAAGATAATCTATCATTTATAAAAGACTTTCATTTAAAAAAATAAAAATGAATTACTACACCTCATACATGTTCACTGCTTATTACAAAACAGCTAAAGAATGCTGCAGATTAAACTAACTTTAAAAGATTTGAAAGTTATTCCAAAGAATACAGGGAATATTTCCAACCACAGGTTGAGTTTAAGTAATGAACGTTCTTACCGGCAGATAGTTGACGGGGACTTCATATTTATACTCTTCTGATTGAAGTTTATACACCAGCTTCATCATCGGGCCTCTGGAAAACAAGAGGAGAGAGAAAACTGATGTTAGATCTAGATTAAATCAAGACTTATGTGTGAGCAGAAACAAACTGTAAGTACCCCGGGTTCAGGAAGTCCAAGATGATGCTGTAGTCGCTGCATCGTGAGCTAACAAGGCGTAGGTTCCAGCCAGCGATGACGCCGTCCAGACTGCCAAACACGCTCTCCATCAGCCAGGGGAAGATCAGGTGCAGCTCCTGCAGGAACACAGATCAGAGCCTGCAGACCGAATCATGGGGCCTACAGCGACCATGATGCATTGGTCTGCTGTTACTGTACCTTGGCAGGATATTCATCGATGATCCTGACCAGATCCTGGCATCGATGCAGGAGAGGTTTGGTGGTTGAATCAGCTTTAAGGTTCGCCTGGAGATGCATCACAAATCAAACTTTGTGCAATATGTGAACACGTGCTGCCTGAAGACTAATCCAGGTCAGAAGATCATGTCGGTCCAGACTCACCAGCAGGAAACTGGGCTGCTGCAGCGTTGGAGCCGCCATGTTTGTTTGTTTTCTTGTTTTATGTCAGTCCAGTCCAGTGAATCCTGCCTGGACACGAACAACAGGCAACAAGGGGTTCTTTTAAACCGAGCTGAAACAGATGTTATTCCATTCTGTTGAAAACAAAGAGTTCACTGAGAAAAATCAGGCTGTGAAGACAGAAAAACAAGTTTGTTCTGTTAAATGACTGACTACAAACACGAGTCTGAAAAACTCCAATTTAGCCTACATGCTAACTAAGAGCAACTTACACTAACATGGGGGACCGGAAAAGTCTCCTATCAACACGGAAACTAAAACAGAGATAATTAACTCCTAATAAACATCTCCTCACCTTATCAACGAAGGAAATCCAAAGTTTGAGCTCTTTCTAGAAACTGCGCACTGTTGGCTCAGTTTCATCAGTTCAAACAGCAGCGAGCCGCTTCTTCTTCTACGGTTTATTTACAGCAGGCGGTTACGTGTGCACTTGCGTTACTGCCATCTGCTGACCAAGAGAAGAATTACAACTACATTTATATCGTAATACAGTACAGTACTGTACATATTTAGCATTATTTAAAGTGACGGTTTGAGTTCTGATTGGGAAAGTTCAAAAATTATGAGTGTCATTATTAAACATGTCTTTTTCTTGTTTTTTTTTTTTTTTTCTGTTATGGAGTTAAATTCAAAGCGGTCTGCTCCTCAGATAAATAGTGACAAATTATTTTTATATTTTGTTAACTAATTCAAGTTTTGTTAACTTGTTCAGTGCCCTGAGGTGACTTCTGTTGTGACTTGGCGCTATATAAATAAACGGAAGTGAAGTAATTTTTTTTTCAACTTGCAAGTTGATATAAAGGTTAAAACAGTGACTTCACATTTTACTGATCAATCTTATTTTTAAAGGTTCATGCATCACCATGTTGGTGCAGAAATATTAGGTCTGTCAAACTGTTATTTTTGATATTTAAACAACTTAACTATTAAAAAACTGGGTGTTTGATCAACAGTTCATTGGGCTTTACAAACTTTTTCTTTTAAATTTAGCTGCTTTTGTGCTAATTTTCAGTCTTTACTACTTTGAAAGGTTTACAAAGGTCTGGCTCCTTGGAAGAAAAACATGAAGAGCTTCAGGCTGGACCAGGATTTTTGCACAGTGGTTTTCCTGTTATGAACTTATATGTGTTTGTATAATAAAGTTATGCAATAAAGTTTTTAATTTGGACTCAAGCTAAATGCAAAGAAAAACAAAAAACACAGAAAACACAAATAATTTTATTTTATTGTAAAATAAGTTTTCATTAGTATTTTTTCCGTATAAAACTTCGTTACTGTAGATTTCAACACTGAGGTGAAATGTTGGAAAGCAAACAGTTGTTTACATAAAAACACACCAATTATTATAATTTTTACTTTAAAAAGCACAGTTATTCTTTATTACACATGGTTATATAAATGTGTGAGCTCACAGATTTTATTTCCTACAGGATCTCAGAACAGAAAAACTTTATTTAATCCTATGACCTGGCGTCCACATACCGTATGCAAGAGTCTGTGTTTTAGGAGGATAATTCAGTTAAAAACATTTCAATCTGAAGTTTTCCTGATTTTTTTTTTCTGTCGTAAACCTCTGAAGACTTAAAGTCAGCTGGAAAATAAAAACTTCTGATGCATAATCTAAAAAAAGTCATTATTTTAAAACATTGAGAAAAAAAATCTGATCAATCCGTTTTCACAACATTTAAACCTGTTTAACTGTTTTTAAATCGGCTGCAAATTAAAACCTTTAAAATAATTTGATCAACATTATGATGCATCTTCTTTGTATTTATTTAAAACAAACAAACAAACAGTTCCTGATGTTTTTTCTTGAAAGAGTTGAAACATGTTGAACACGTTTCCTCGTCGTGTTGATTTTATTTTGTTGTGTTTTCCTCTGCAGAAAGAAATCAACTAAATAAATTCCCTGCAGGTTTTAAAACAAAAAGATTTCCTGAATTCAAAGCAGAACAAAAAATAAACGAGTTTTAGAAATGTGTTTGAATTTGTCCCTCACTGCTTCTCAATAGGAAATCCTGAAAAGTAAAAACTTTTCAAACTGAAAAAACATTTTTGTTGCTTCAGTTGTTGCAGATTTTTTTAAAGTTGTAAAAAAATAATTTTGTCTGAAAAAAGGCGATGGACTTGAGACCTGCCCGCGGTGGAAATCAGATTTTTGTTCTTGTTGGGGTGTTTCACAGACCCTGCTGCTGCCCTTGGGTCAAAACGATCCACAGGAACAGGGTCGTTTGGAGCCCAGGGCAGCAGGAGGGTCTGAGAGGAGCTGAAACATCCCATAATATTAACTAACAGCCTTGAAGAGGGTTTTAATGTTTATGTCTAATGAACAGAGAAATGATATAAACTCAAACAAACGACCTTTAACTGGTTTAACTGGTTTAACATAAAACCATGGTTAAAAAATCCACTTTGATCAGAACCAGTTGTTGGTTTTTAATCAAACTTATCAAACGGACTCAGTTGGACCCGTCCTTGTCCTCTGCAGGGCCTGCTGTCCTTCAAGATGTCTCTGTGTCCTCCGGGGGACTAAAGGGGGGTCTCGGGGGGGTTGTCCCTCCTCACCCGGGCCTTGCGGTTCTCCTGTTTCAGTTTCAGAACCCGGAGTTTCTGCTGCCGGCGCTTCTCGCGGTGCCACAGCTGCTCACACTCGTCCACGCTCAGACCCGCGGCCCCCACCATCTGCAGGTCTTTGTAGCTCCTCAGAGGGGGCTGCCACGAGTTCCTGAGGCTCGACACAGAACCGCCCGTCTGGCCCAGGAACCCAGAGAGTCCTCCTCCAGCCGCGCCGGTCCTGGACAGGCCCGGGGGTGCGGGGGGGTCACTGTGGTTCTGCAGGTAGTGCGTGGTGTGGAGACTATGGTTGGGGATGACGTGAAGGCGGTACCGGGTCAGAACCAGGCTGTAGGCGTGCTCGTGGCTGGCGCAGGTGTAGAGGCCAGCGTCGGTCAGGTCCAGGCGTTGAACCAGCAACCCTCTCTTCAGGGGCAGGAACCGGTCTTCAGGGTCCTGAGGAAGCTGAGAGACAAGACGTTCAGGAGGTCCATTTCAGCACAAAGTTTAAAATCTATTAAAATATTTTCTCACAAACTCTGAGGAAATTTACTGTTCAGGGGCGGAGCCACCAGGTGTCTGAGGCCCCACCCACCTGAGCCAGGTGAACAAGGGGAAAGCCCAACAGGAAAATGAAGACCTGACAGCACTCAGAGTGTCTGTTGGGGAGGACTCTCAGCTACTACCACACAAAGTTTCACACATTTTTGTTTTTGTCCATTAGCTGTGGCGGCCATCTTCAACTGGGTTGTCTTCAAACGTTAATTAGATGTAAACAAAAAGACGGCGTTTACTATGAGACTAAAACTATGTCCAGAGGTTCATCAGATATTTTGCTAACAGACGTACAAGCGCAGCTAACAAAGACATCATGTCCGTACGGTCCACCTCAGAATCATTTCACCGATTCATTTTTTATTAAAACGTTTAAACGGGCATGATGATGGGACGTTCGTCTCACCTGTCTGGGAGTTTTGTCCCGGTCGTCTGACACCGTCCACCGGAGCTCGGCCTGCAGAGACCGAGGGACGCATTCCAGGAAGGTGGAGCTTCCCTCCACGCCGTAGACCTCCTTCACCACCACCGACTCTGAATCTGACGGAGAAACAAGAGACGAACTGGTCACACGAAGAGTTTTCAACTCCCGAGAAGAAATAAAGGATCAGAACGAGGACAGAGACTCTGCAGCTAACAGGACGTCTCTGTCCCAAGACACAGACACTTTGGTGCTATTGGATGAAAATGGAGAGAATAAAACTGATCATCTGCAACATTAACATCAGTTCTGTTCTCCACACTTGAACTTAACACACACACTGGTTTAAAAACAAACATTTCAGTTTTTATCTGCAAAAAGACGAATTGACTGATCAGTGGGTCGTTTCTGAGAACACACACACACACACACACATACACACACACACACACACACACAGTTCTCAAAGACAGTGAGACAGTGGACGTCCTTACTGTTCTCTGAGACCGGACACTGGCTCCAGGGGTCTCCGTACTTCACATCCTGTCTGCGAGTCCTCCTGGCACAAACACACAAACACAAACATCAGCGTCGGCTGACGGGCGTTTCCTCTGAGGGCAGACTTCAACCTGAACCTGAGCACGTGTTTGAAGGCCACACAAAACACTCTGTTTCTCCTGCTGGGAGACGAGTCCTTGAACGCACCACGGCAAATGTGTGAGGTGGAGACACGTCTTAATGTTTAACTGCAGCTGATCAGACATGACTCGTTTGTGACCTTAGATCTGTGCTGCTGATCCCGTTAGAAACTAAACCTGAATATTTAAACCAAGAAACCTGCTTCAGACATGAGTGAAGAGCAGGAAGTGATGAGGAAGACGAAAGAAGACATGAGCGAAGAGCAGGAAGTGAAGAAGAGGATGAAAGAAGACACGAGTGAAGAGTAGTAAGTGATGAAGAGGATGAAAGAAGACACGAGTGAAGAGCAGGAAGTGATGAAGAGGATGAAAGAAGACATGAGCGAAGAGCAGAAAGTGAAGAAGAGGATGAAAGAAGACACGAGTGAAGAGCAGGAAGTGATGAAGAGGATGAAAGAAGACACAAGTGAAGAGCAGGAAGTGATGAAGAGGATGAAATCTGGCTAATCTGATCTGCTGGACCTCAGCTCACCGAGGATTAAATCAAAAACTGCAGGAGTGAAAAGAACATCAGGAGACGGTTTGTTGTTTTGGTAAAGTTTGTAAATTTATTTATTTTCCGTCTGAACGATTCAAAGATTTGGAGTTACTGGTTTAAACATGAAAACCATCAAAAAGGACTGGAACTGGGGAAAAAAAAAATCACACAAAGTTTAAAGAAAAACCCAGAAAGACCTGAGAAAGACTGGAGAACTTCCATGATCCTGTCTGCTCAGAGAGGAGACAGTCCACTTTTTAAAAACTAATTAATTCATGTCAACAGGAGTTCCTTCTAAAATAAATTAGAATCATTGTTCCAGCCGTCATCCCAAAACACACAACGCTCACCATGACTGTACTTCTGCATCATGGACCCTCTCTTCAACCATATGCTCCTTGGTCGTACCAAAACCAGCTGAAGCTCAGGAGACTGGACTTCTTCAGTCGTGGACCTAAACTCGGGACCAGTCTGCCCCAGAATCAGACAGACCACTTCACTTCCTGTTTTTAAATCTCTTTAAAACCACGCCTGTTTTCACTGACGTCTAACACGTGATCTGATTTATAGTCCCCGTGTTTCTCACTGTTTCTTTTTTATACTTTTATTTTTTATACTTTTATTACATCTTGTTGTTTTTTACTTGATGTTGTGATTTTATCGTTGAACTCTTTGGTAACAGCTGCTCTTTTAAAAGTGCTTTATAAATAAATTTGACTTGACTTTTACTGCTGCTGATCTGTTTCATGTTGCTGCTGATCTGTTTCATGTTGCTGATCTGTTTCATGTTGCTGCTGACCTGTTTCATGTTGCTGCTGATCTGTTTCATGTTGCTGCTGATCTGTTTTATGTTGCTGCTGATCTGTTTCATGTTGC
>JARVLU010001354.1:36146801-36161597 GCA_031762415.1 Simpsonichthys santanae
GTCAGATTAAATTACTGACGTGAATCCTGTCAGATTAAATTACTGACGTGAATCCTGTCAGATTAAATTACTGACGTGAATCCTGTCAGATTAAATTACTGACGTAAATCCTGTCAGATTAAATTACTGACGTGAACCTGCGGCAGCCTCAGATTAAACTGGTTTCATTAAACAGGTAAGTTCTGTAGAGAAGGCTCCACCAGTGGTTCCTCTGGGACGGAGGTGTTGTGTTACAAAATGTTCCTGCTGCCATCTGAAGCCGTTTGTCCTCTGATGTCTTTCTTCTTCTCTGGTTGTTTGACGGCGCTGTCGGGGCACATCTGGGCAGAACCAGGTGGATGTTTACCTGCTGCTCCAGCTGCTGTTTGTTTTCTGTCTGCGCGTCTTTTCGTTCCTTCCCCTGGACCGTTTTCAGCTCCTGTCAGGCTCCAGATGTTCTCCTGTTTCAGCCGCGGTTCTGTTTCCAGGCCCGGTTGGTCCGTGTGGTTAAATGTGTTTGTTTTTCATGACGGATCCGGTAGCGAGGAGAAAGTCAAGGACGCCAAACGTTTCCAGGAGCTGAGCCTGAACAGATTTGTTCCATCATCTCTCTGGGTTTACTAAAGTTCTGGATTAACTCTGATTGTTCATCTGTGAAAATGTGAACCACATTTCTGAACTTCGGCTGATGATCTCCATTTATTTACAGCTAAACTCCGTCTAACGATCATGAGGTCCCATAAAAAGACTTTTGTCTTCAGTGTTTTCTTGTTGAGGAAAGAGATGTTTGGTTTGTTTCCATGGTTTGTTTTTCCAGCTCCAGCTGCTGAATCATCTGTTCCAGGTCGAGGCTTCTGGTAAAAGTCCTGAAGTGACGTGTTTGTTGCTCTCCAACCTCCTCCTGAGGGCTTGAGCACAGTTTATAAATAAAATCTTTATTTCTCTCTTTTAAAAAAAGCAAACGGTCCAAGCTGAACCCCTGCAGACGTGGTACTATAAGGGTGCTGGTCATATCGTACCCCCACTTTGTACCAGATGTCAGTGTTTTAGACATCGAGGTGGACGTTTTGAACCTGGTCAGGTACAGATGTCTCCTGCCCGGTGATGATGGGGACGTCCCTTTTATGGTTGGACAGAGTCCTCCTGTCCCTCACTATGTGGACAAACCAGACTCGTGGTCATGGAGGACATGGACTCTGCGGTGGTGGGAGGACCAGCGGACCTGAAGCGGGTCATTTCAAACAACATTTAGTCAGCGGTCAGAGTCCAGGTCTCTGCAGAACACAGGACTGACGGGACGTAGGACTCTGACTTGATCTGTCAGGACTCAGTCTCTGTGCATAAAATACACACTCGAGAATAAACGGTCATAATAATTTCAGCAGATTAACGCCTGATTTAACAACTGCATCCACAGATTTCTGCCATTTTGAGATCCAGAGTTATTCTAAAATCTGGAGCTGAATAAATCCTCAGAAGCAGCAGTTTTTAAAGACATTAGTCTAATCTGGAATAATCTGACCTCTAAACTGGAATAATCTGACCTCTAACCTGGAATAATGTGACCTCTAACCTGGAATAATCTGACCTCTAACCTGGAATAATGTGACTCCCTCTCCTGTTCATCTCTGTCTTTCTGACCCACCTCCACCTCCTTCAGGGTCATTTGTGAAGTCTCACATCTGTTTCTGTCCAGAACCGCGCTGAGATTAATTTCCTCTCATTTGTCAAACTCTTTAAAAAAATAAAATCTCAGACTTTGCTGCGACAGAACAAAGAGATTCTGAGAAGATTAAAGCTAATGACTTTCTTCTTCCTTAAACCAGTTTGTTTCTTTCAGTTTGTAATTATCGTCTAAATGAAAGACAACACGGACCGACCGAGGAGAATCCCTTAAATCATCATCATCATCATCATCATCATCATCATCGTCCTGATGAGGAGCGCAGAACAAACAAATCACATTAAAGAGTTCCCATTAATCTGAATTTTAGAGTTCCCATTAATCTGTGTTAAAAGAGTTCCCATTAATTTGAGTTCAACCACAAAATAATCTTCTGCTTCTTCTCCAAACAAATAATCAGATTACTCGGGTTTCTTGCTCTGGATTATTTCATGTTGCATCTTTTACTGAAACATTCATCCGTCCGTTCTATATCAAACATTATTTGCAGTAAATACTTATCCAGTTTCAGCGAAACTTCCTGAAACCGGATCAGAACCGTTCAGCAGTTTGAACAGAGCCAAAGCAGTTTCTGGAAAAAAAAAAAAAAAATCTGATGGAGCTCGTTTGGTTCTGAAGATTTATGGAACGAGAGTCATCTTTAGGAGAGATGAAAGAAAGATGACATGTACACACACACACGTGCACGCGCACATGCATAGTTTAATGTTCAAGTCAGAGATCTGTTTCTCAGCTCTCTGTCTGAGGCTGACAACTGTTCTGAGAATGTAAACAAAAATAAAATAAAACTAAATTTTAAACTACCGTTAAAACTAATCTCGAAACATCTCTGCTGCTCCTGCAGGAAGTTTCAGAGTTAAAGTTAAAATTAAAACGATGTTTTATTTTGAAGCGTGACAAAAAAAAGGACATTTAACAGATCTACTGTCAAGATTTTAACAGAGCTGCACTTGAAGGTATCACATAACATAGTAGCACCTGAAGGCACCATATAATGGAGCTACACCTAAAGGCATCATATAACAACAGAGCTGCTCCTGAAGGCATCACATAACAACATAGTAGCACCTGAAGGCATCATATAATGGAGCTACACCAAAAGGCATCATATAACAACAGAGCTGCACCTAAAGGCATCATATAACAACAGAGCTGCACCTAAAGGCATCATATAACAACAGCGCTGCACTTGAAGGCATCACAACAATGCAGCTGTACAGCTTGTGATACCCTGAAGGCACCACGCTCTGAATTCCTAGCAGCTGACAGACTTCTCTGTTTTTCCTCGAAGCTCTGCTCCGCCTCAGGTGGCTGACAGCTTGATTAAATTCAGGAAACTGCCCAACCTGTGGTGTCACCTCCTCCTCCACCACCTCCACCCATCCTTCCTCCTTCACTGATACTGCAATCTCCAAAAATCTCCTCTCATTCCGTTTTCCTCCATCAGCTCTTCATCCAACTCTTTTTTCCTCTTAAATCTACAAACGCAGAGCGAGGTTAAAGGTCAAGGTTCACAGTGTGAAACTACAAGGTACTGCCAAGACCTGCACTGAACACACACACACATGGGCACACACACACACACACACACACACACACACACACACACACACACACACACACACACACACACACACACCGGTCACATTCCTGACCTCGTATTTGAGTTTTCTGGAAGTTTGTAGAAACAAATGAGCTCTGACAAACTCCCTGCAGCGACACGCTTCACCCTTTTTATCCAATGACACGGTGACACACGTCAGAACGAGCTGCACGTGTGTGTGCGTGTGTGTGTGTGTGTGTGCGTGCGTGAGGATGTTGATTCAACGTTTGTGCACACATCGATGTGTTGGTTCATGTTGTTAAACGTCTGAGTGACCAGCTGTCACAATAACAGCTGGATGTGTGTGCAGAAGTTCGGCACACACCAACGGGCCTTCACAGCCTTCAGTCTGTGCGAGTGTGCATGTGCGTGTGCGTGCGCACGCGCTGATGAAGTTCCCATCCTAAATGAGCTCAGAGTGTTTTGGTTGGACTTTTTCCACACGAGAGTGAAAGCTCCTCATCAGAACTGAGGAGGAGGAGGAGCAGCTCCTGTCAGAGACCTTCATCAGACCAACTCACATCATGGTCCTGAAACAACAAACGGCAGAGCTGAGGAAACGTTACAGCTGAAAGATCCAACGGGTCTTTCCACCCTGAACTTTTCTTCCAGACGAAGCAGAGCATGAAACTTTGTCCTGCTTCCCAACAGCTGGACCGATGTGAGACGTATCCGTGCACCTTCAGTCTGTTTGACGCTCCAACAAACAACAACAAACAACAACAAACAACAACAAACAACAACAAACAGAAAGGAGTGTCAGATACGTGCAGTAAATCCGTTGCTTGGGGATGAGTGAGAACATTTGTTTCACGTCTGAGTTTCTGACTCATAAAATCCAAACTGTTGATCCTGCAGCGACGAACGCAGCAAGAACTCCACATCGACCCTCGTTAAACGAGTTCACCGCTTCCCTCCACGGCCAGAAAACCACCGAGCTGCTACCGTTCCCATCAACAAACTAACAAATCTGAAGGACTTGGCGAGATCTTCGTCCAGAACGTGGAAAGCTGACGACCAAACAGCAGGAGGTCCGATTCTCACGGAGCCAACAGGCACCTCAGGGGAGAACCCTGAATCAAGGAGGAGGTGAGTTGTGTGGAAAAGCAGAGAAGAAGCTTGATGCTCATCGTTTTTTAATCCTCCTGAACCTGAACCAGCTGAAGGCGTCACTCCGGGCCGAGCCGGGTCACAGAAGGTTCTGGGTTTAAAACCTCAGGCACTCTCAGGAAGTCAAGAAGAACTGAAGGAATGAAGCAGCTCAACGCTGAACTTTTTCATTTGTGCCTTTGGGAACAGTTCTGTTTTTATGTTTTTGTAAACGGTTTAAATCGTACGACTCATGATCCAGACGCACGTTTTAGACTGAAAGTGGACATCAGCTGACAGCGATGACGTCATTTCAGTGCTTGTGTGTTAGTTTTATAAAAGCCGGTGGTGGAAGGCGACGACTGAACGACAGAACAGAAGAAAGACTCTCCGTCTGCTGGTGGAGCTTTAAAAACACAAACATCACAGATGATCTGAGGTCATCTCTGAGTTTTTAACAGAAATCAAAGTGTAACAAAATAAAAACATAAAAAAACAGGAACTCTGTTCTCAGTCTGGGTAGAGCTTTTATTTTAAACCAAAAATGTCCTCTTTGTTTCTACTTCCTGTCCTCTTTGTTTCTACTTCCTGTCCTCTTTGTTTCTACTTCCTGTCCTCTTTGTTTCTACTTCCTGTCCTCTCAGACCCAGCTGGTTGAAGCAGATGGTCGCTCGTCCTGAGCCTGGTTCTGCTGGAGGTTTCTTCCAGTTGAAAGGGGGTTTTTCCTTTCCACTGTCTCCTTTGTGTTTGCTCAGGATGTGAGACTGAGACAAAGTGAAGATTCAACACAATCTGCTGCTTCTTTACAGAGAGAACTTTTACTAATTGTCTTTTATAATGTCTGAATGTTTCTGTTCAGTGTCCTGAGACGACTTCTGTTGTGACTTGGAGTTATAGAAATACAGCTGAACTAAATCGAATCTCTGCTGAAATCTGTTGAAAAGTTGAGTTAAAACAAACTGAACAGAAGCTAAAACTCAGCTGAACTGTAGCTATTAAATTAGCTAAACATTTAGTTTGTTCATCAGTCTTATTTTAGAAAATGCACATAACAAAACTAGTAGCTAAAAGCTAAAAGTAGCATCAACAGGTTGTTGAAGCAGCTTAAAAAAAACAAAACTAATGCATTTTTATGGAGAAGTTTTTAAAATTTATGACAGAAACACTAAAAGTTGCAGCCGGATGTTCCTGAATGAGCCAAATGTTTGGGACCCAGTTCAGTTCGTCCTCAGCACCATTTTAAAACATTTATGATGTCATGGTTCCTACCTGAGTGGGACAGCTGCAGCCGCGGCCCCGTTTGGCTCCAGGTTCTGCTGCTGGGTCGGGTTCTGGACTCTGCAGGCCGCAGCACCAGGAGGACACAGATGATCTGGAGGGAGGTTCTGACCCGGAGTCGTCTGACAGCCAACATCATCTCTGACTGATCTTCAGTGAAGAGGAGGGACAAGAACCATCCAACGGGTCACATCCCGGTCCGGACCGCAGCTGCAGACAGGACACTTTCAGTTAATCAAAGCTTTTATTTTGAAATCAAGGAGTTTAAAACCCGTCTGTTTGGTGTTCTGGAGACATTTTGACCCTGTTGTGGTGTTTTTTAACTCCATGGCAATTTTGTCTTCGTTTCATTTGTGGTTCTGTGGTTTACTTCTGTCTGCTGACTTTTAGGAACAACTCTTATTATTTAAAACACCAGCAGATGTTGAAGTTCTGAGGACGCAGCAGCAGCAGCTGGAAGGGCTGAGAAACACTTCATAACTTCCACTTAATCACTTCAAGAATCCCCAGACTGTCCAAAAAGTCCAGGTATGACGGTGGAGACCTCGCAGTTTGTTGTGCTGGACGTCTGCTGAGTCTGAGGAGCTCAGCAGGAAAAACGTCTGCTGAGAGAGAAAAGGCAGACAGGCGGCTTGAACTTGGCTTTAACCTCCGAACAGACGCACAAAAATGTAGAAAAGAATCTTCTTGACAGGCACTGGTCCCAGAAGAGGGTTATGAAGTTTCTCAAGCTTAAAGAAAAGGTTTAAAGAGACCAACGAGCTCTTTTGTTCACATTTTAAACACTTTAGCGAGGTAAACTTCAGAGCAGCTCATTTAATGCTTATCTCCACCCTTTCAAATTAAAAGTGTTCTACTGTGACTACAGATCACACAGTTTAAGCTGTCATCATCTGAAATTAATCAAAAACTATTTAACAAACTTGTGTGGAAGAGTTAAAGAGCAGAACAGTTTCTGAAGCGATTTTACAGTTTTTACATCATTTGTTTTATTGTTTTTACCGTTTGCTGTTTTATGATTTTAACAGTTTATTACTTTTACGGTTTCAGTTGATTTTATGGTTTTTTTTTTATGCTCGTATGTGTTAGAGTACAGCACTTTGGCCAATGGTGTTGTTTTTAAAGTGCTTCATAAATAAAGTTGTATTGTATCAAAAAGAACAAAAAACTGAGGAAGATGATTTTCCTCAGGTTTGGTTTTGGACTTTAGTGGTCCCACAAGGACCAGGTCCAGGTCCAAACAAAGCAGGAAACTACATCTGAGGGTAGAAACTGACAAGGTAAGAAAAATACAACCAGAGAGTCAGAGTAAGACAGAAAACCTACAAACAATAAGATAAACTTTAAAATAAATCCAAAAATAAAAGCCTTTATTTTGAAATTAAACAGGTGTTTCTTTGTTATCAGATTATTAGTTTACCAAAGGATTACATTAAGGAAACGCTGTTCCCTCCTGAAAGAGATAAATTAAATGTTTTTATTTCTTTTTGCAGGAGGATGAGGTGGAAACGTCAGAAAAGGCTCATTTTATTGTCTCAGTCCGACAGCGTTCCTCAGTTTAACCTCTTATATTTTATAACCCTCCTCCTCCTCCTGCTCCTCGTCTCTAAATCCTCCTAATTTGATCCTTTTATCTCTTGGGGTTCTGATCCGTCCGTCCTGTGGTCTTCATCTCGGTTTAATTGTCACGTTGAGTTTTACGGCGTCTCCCTGCAAACATCTAATCCTCACAGAGATTTAAGATCTGATCCCTCCTGTCGTCTCCAACAATAAATAACGGAGTTATCTCCCACTCTTAAAACTGAACCCAACACATCTGCCCCTCTTTCATGTCGAGCTGCCGACTGTCTCCATAAAAATACCAAACTGATCAGCTTCATCCTCCCACGCCTGCTTCATCCAACCTGAACAATGTTGGATGTTTATTGTTCAGCAAGACTCAGTTTGAAAAAAACAATCAATTAAATATCAGTCTGTGTAGTTTAAAGACTTTTAAAGCTCAGCAAAATAAAAATAAAACCTAAAAAACATCTTATTTTAAGCATTTTTTTAATTCCAGAAGATTTTAAAAGCATTTTACATGCTTTATTTTGTATTTATTACATTTAGTTTAGTCTGTGTTCAAATCCAGATGTAGACTAATGAACGCCTGTTGAATCAAAGTGAAGCTGACCTGCAATGAAGACAGAGCAGCAGTCAGGATGGTATCATCAGCGTATTTTTATATTTTATATATATTGTAGTTTTGTAGTTTTCATTATTAACGCATCCGTTCACAACAAAATATTATCAGGAAATGAAAACTAATCAGACTAATTACAATAAAAATGTGTTTTATTTCACTTTGTGGCGGCTGTGGCTGAGTGGTTAGAGCAGTCGTCCTCCAATGCAAGAGTTGGGGGTTCAATTCCACCAGCAGTCACATGCCGAAGTGTCCCTGGGTAAGACATTGAACCCCTCTTTGCATTTGATGTGTGTCCCATCAGTGTATGAATGTGATAAAGCTCTGGTTATTCTTTGTATAGGTCTAGTGTGAATGGGTCAATGAGGCACAGATTGTTGTAAAGAGTTTTGAGGATCCTGATAAGACAGAAAAGTGCTATAGATGTACCGTCCATTTACCATCTATTTATAAGTTCATATGAGAATCACCTGCCAGGGGAATGCTATCGATATAAATTTTGAAAAGAGTAAGCCCCAGAACAATTCCTTGTGGGACACCATTAGATAGGAGCAGGGGAACAGACAGAAGACCCTCCACCCTCATTGACTGTAGATGATCTGAACAGTAACTGAGCTTTCAGAGAGTCTTATGTTCCTTGACCTGTCTAGGAGTAATTTATGGTTCATGGAGTAACAAACGCAGAACCACAGTACGGTTTGTGGTCGACAGCACAGATGATGTCATTAAGGTCTGAGTGTAGCGGTGATGCAGCTACGCCCCGATCTGAAGCCAGACTGAAACTTAATGTTACAAGACTCTGAATGGAACAGGAGCTGCTGGTTGATCTGCTTCTCCAGTAGAGGAGAGAAGACGAGGTGGAGCTGGTCTGAAGCAAATCATGTCTGAGTTGTCAACGCCTTTAAAAAGTGGTGTGACGGCTGCAGACTTCCTGTCCTGGGGAGACGCACCTGTTTGAAGTTACAGATTAAAAACACCACAGACAGGCGCTGAACTTATTTGAGCTGCTGATTTTGGAAAATGAGGATCTACTGGATCCAAACCAGAGGACTGATGAGAGTCCAGATTGAGCAGTTCACTCCTGTGTGGGCTGAACTGAAAAGTGAGGGAATCCTGAGGCAGGTGGTTGATTGACAGGAGGACAAAGAGGAGCACCAGAACCGTCTTCACATGGACTGCACCTCAAGATCACAGATGAGGGTTGGAACATAAATCCAGACCTTTGCCTTTTGGCTCAGCTCTTTTGTCACCACAACCAACTGGAGCAACGTCTTTATCACTGAGGAAGAGGCACTAATCCATCTCCATCACTCAGGAAGAAGTCCTCCAGCTGAGGCCAAGACTCTGCTCCGGGTTGTGGGGAGTCTTGAGAAACTTTAAATATGATCGTTAAATTTCTTAATGAGTTCTGCTGGAAGTGTTCACTCTCAGATTATTGTCTGGAGGAACGAGAAAAGGTTCTGGTAACTTTCAGCAGAAAAAAATGAAGCAATAAAACAAATCAAAAGTCTCCTGGTGGAGGAAATGATGTCAAGTCTGATCAGTTTCAAGTCCAAGCAGCAGGTGAACCCACAGGTTTCTGTTTCCTCTGCAGCTCAGAGTGATGACGGCGAGTTTCTGCACCGAGGGGGAGTTCTGCTGGATCCTTGGGTCAAACCTGTGAAAGGATCACTTACACACTGGAGCAGCAGAAAGGAAAATCTTTTCGGCGCCGGAGTCAGAGCCGGTTTGTGCGTAAATAAAAAAAAACATTGATGGATGTTCCTGTTTTTTGGAGTGAAAAACGTTTCGCTCCATTTCTAAAGTTCTGTTTGGTCCAAACGTCTCTGAGTCACTTCCTTGGATTTGAAACGTCTCAAAGCCAAACTGAACAGAATCGAATGATATTATTTTACAGACCTCCGTTGTTTTTGATTTATTTGCACTCGTCTGGAAAGGGCCGGGTTTTATTCCCAAAGCTGGTGGCGGTTTTCAGAAGTCGGTTCTGAGATGTTCCCTCAGAGCCGGGCTGGAAGACGTCAGACTTTCTGCAGGAAAAAAACAAACAAAAGACAATTTCTGAGTGACGGGGAAGTTTCCCTGCTGGAGAAGACCTGCTGGCACTTGTTGAGCTGCACCTGGAAGCTGCTCAACGTCCTCGACGTGTCTTTACATCTTTGTGCCCACGCTGTGACCGAAAGGCTTTTCATGCACCATTAAAGTATTTTTGTTGTTGAAGACCACAGAACCACTTCCTGAGCCCTTCAGTTTGTGATCAGGAGCAGAATTAAGCTTTTTTTTTTTGCTTCTTCTGAGAAGTGCTGATTGGAAAAAGGTCCAGAAAGAAACCAGATGTTTCTTTTAATGATTTGAAATAAATGATTGTGCTCTAACGGGGAGTCCAGCCGTGTTTCTGTGTTTAATAGTGAATCTGTGGAGACTGCCGGCTCTTTAGCTCAGTGCTCGACTGTGAGCAGCAGATGGCTTTCAACACAAATGATTAGAGGAACCATCATCAGAGGGTTTCCTTAAACCAGGACGGGCGTCAGAACAGAGAGCTGCTCAAACGGATCCTAAAACCTCAGCTCCGTCGGAGTTTATATAAAAAAACACACTTTCACTAATAATTTGACAACTTTTCAGTCACGATTCTAAACAAAAGAACTCAAAGAGAACTCATCTGGCACGTAATGAGATTAAAAATCTGTCGTTTCAACCCCAGAGCTAAAACAAACCAGAGGAGATGGTTGGATTAACACGACAGATGGAGAGAAAACCAGAGTCTGAACACTGAGAAGGTCAGGGGAGACCAACAGGTTGAGGAAATGAGAAACTTAACTAATTTGTCATTTTAGATATAAAAACATATTTGATGATGAACATCCTTCAGATGTCAGTAATAACAACTGGAAGTGGAGCAGGTACTGCCAGGACTGGCAGGTCTCAGTGATCCGTACGGCTCGCACCCATGGTCTCCATGGTAACCATGGCTCCTGTCTCATGGTTTGGCTCAGAAGGATCCGGGACAGTCGGGTTACCTGGACCTCGTCCTGCCAGAACACTGAGCCAGAGACGAGCTTTGGGTCCAAATGAACCTGCAGAAGTTTCTGACTTGGTGCTGTGCGTGAATCTGTGATCAGAAATACTGGATGGAAGTGGCTGGATAAATCCATGACGTGGTCAATCTGTGAGGGTTAGCTCTAAAGACCGGCCGGCGGTTCTGTCCACATTTTGTGTGCCAGCTGGTTCCCTTCCCTGCAGCGTGCTGAGGGCTTCTCATCTCCAACTAGTGACAGTCATGGAGACAAAGACATGCTGAGAAACTTTCACTCCTTCCAGAACGAGAGTGGCTGCTATGTCGCAACATGAGGTGAACTGAGGACAATGATGATGAGGATGATGACAGGGGACCCGGGTAATGGGTCAGAGACCGCTTCCTGCAGCTATGTCAATGGCAGAATGTTGTGGAAGACAAAATTAAAAAAAAACACCTGAATCATTTAGAAATACAACTAAAAGTTTTGTCTGTTGATGCAATCCCTGTTTTTATGTCACAGCTCCAACAATCCTTCATCCTGGGTGGGACCCTAAAGAGAGCGTTACTGGAATGGAGTGATTTATTTTAGACAAAGAAACTTTCACAAATACGTCCTGTAAACCAGACAGCGGTGGCGTTGTGCATCATTTGCAATCTGGAGGCAGAAAAACGATTCACGCCCAAGTCTCCAAAAACACCAGAACTAAATGACAGATTTGTTTCATCCTTAAAGAAGTCGTCAGTGGGAAACTGAATACTTGATGAAAACAGCATGACTCAGTGATTGTGAACATTTGAGATGAATGTGACGTAGTCACAGGCCTGTCAGACGGTGTGTGTAAGGTCAGGGGCGGAGTCTGCCGTCATGCTGCTGGTTCGGTGATACCGACCAGCGCTCTGCAACTTCATTGGTTCATCTTTAAAAAACCAAACTACATACTCTGATGCATGCTCAATAATCCAGGTATAAAGATAAACCAAACTACACCTAAGGAGGGGTTGGTTTGAAACTTGGTGTGGAAGAGGCTGAAGAAACCAACCAAAGAGTGAAGTCAAGACCAAGCAGAGAAGATCGTTGAAAAATGGAGCAAAACCCAAATTTAAAACAGGATCAGACACAAAGAGACGGAGGTCTTTTCATCGAGTGACTTCATCTTGTTTTCCAACAAAGACCAGAACCGAGCTCGAAGATAAACAAACTGTTTGTGGGAACTGAACTTCACCGTACGAGAAGTTCTGGGAGGAGGAAACTAGTTCTTTACCTCCCTGGTTCTATTCAAGGCCTCGAGGAAATGCTGCCCCCCCCACCCCCCACCGCCGCCTCTGGAGGTTTCTGGGAAGAGGAAAAGAATGATGTCATGCAGCTCTTGGACAGAGATGACTAGGAAACGGGCCCCTGATTCTTACACAACTCCCACATCCTCAGAGTTGGTTGTGAGTTGAAATGCTTCCTTCGACCAACTTGAGCAGAGAAAAATCAAAACATTGGTTCATGTTCCGTCTGACAGAGTTTAAGACGACGTCTTTTACTGGAGATCCTTCAACCTTCAGCCTGAAGTCTGAGGAGCTTTGGGGAAAAGTGTTCGCAGAACTGAACGAGCTCTGTAGAGTCTAGACAAGATCAAGGACCATAAATGACCCTCCTTCCTATTTTATCTGGCCCACATGATTATATTTTAAATATTTTAACTAGCCTGCAGATCTGTATTTGATTCAGTCCTTTTTAAAATTATTTTGTTAGTTATTTGTATTTAAAAAACTGAGTGTATTTTGTCCAGACTTCTCATCAAAAGTAGCCGGTTTTGAATCCAAAAACATTTTCTTTGAATTCTTCAGTGAACTTTGATTTTTGGACCGGCTGAAGTCGAGTCAGTAAGGACCGGCTCAGCTTGATACAAAATAAATTCATCTGAATGAGTCAAGATAAAAGCTTGAATTAAAATCTCAAAGTGATGCCGTGTGTCAGGGAATGCGTATTATATTCAATCACCACGCTCCATAAATTTCACTGCTCTATTACTGTTATTGTGAATAATATTAAAATGTTCCATGATCCTTACGCTCTGTGATAATCAGTCTTCATGGTACCGGTCAGTGAAGGGACAGCACGAGATTATTTTTATTATCCTCAAGGTCTGATTGATGTGATTACAGTGACGTCGTTCTTAGAGAGCCCTTGAGAGCTGCTGGTTCCCAGCTCTCCTCCCGCTCCTGACTGCAGCTGGATTCTGATGAAGCTGGACTGGGCAGGGTGGGGCAGGAAGTTTCTACAAAACTGTTTTTATTCTGTTCAGGAAGTCAGAACGGGTCAGAACCTCAGACAGGTGAAAGTATTGATAAGTTGTACTCGTACACGCATCGATCTTCTGTGATTGCTGGCTGTTCGAAGCTTTGTAAATAAATGGGATGCAGCCTACACCTGGTTGTTTTGGGAATCCCTTTTTTCCACGACACGTGAAAGATGTGGTTTGATCTTGAACACTTGTTTCAAACGGTAAAAGCTGGACTTTCCATCTGATTTAATATGTGCATCAAGTTAAGATCACTGTCCAGATTTACACCCAGGTTTTGTGCTGTGAGGGCAATGTTGTGTTCAAGGACTCAGATCAGCATAGACTTTGAAAGCACCATATGTTCAAACATTACCCCAGTTTTGTTTTTTCATTCAAGTGTAAAAAGTTCACTGATGTCCGTGCCTTGATTTCTGTGATATATTCTCTCAGTTGTTTCAAAAAATGTTTTTCTTGTTCCAGTGGTTATAGTGTCGTCAGCATCATTTATTTATTAACCTTTATTTAATCAGGCAAATTCCATTGAGATCACAAATCTCTTTTGCAAGGGAGGCCTGGGCCTGAAGGCAACGTAACGTGCATGTTTTTGGTGGAAGACGACGCCAAGTTTACAGAGAATAGGTCTAAAAGGAGTAAATGCAGACAAAAGAAGAGGGCCAGGTACAGAGCCATGAGAAACTCCACAAGGCTTGCCACAGAAGACCCAACCCAACAGTTCAGTCATGTGCATAAAAATCTGAAATAATTCAGATTATTTCTGTTGCTGCAGTTTTCTCACATGTGAAATCTTGTTTTTATTAATTTGTCTCGGAGGGGCTCGCTCTGCTTTTGGGTCTAAATCAGAACAAAAAGACTCGACCTTCACTGAGGAGTTTTGTGTTTGGAAGCTTCAAATCAATAAATCTTCAGGTTTTAATGCAGTTTCCACGCCTGGTTGTTAAAGTCCAACAAATTTAAAGTGATCATAAAAAGGTCATAAAAACGTGTAAGTGAGCAACACAAAGCACGAGCCAATAAAAAGGTCAGAACTCATGAAATATTTCATCTCAGTGATACGAGGGTTTTATGGTCGACCTGATGAAGCTGTTAGAAGTGTTCCTGGAGTCTTGACCTCCTGTTGGTTTCTGTCCCAGGTCTACTACATGACCGCGCTTTGGTTCTTCATGAAGGTCTCCATCTTCTCCACGAGACACCCAGCAACAAAAATTAAACTGCACAAACCACATCATGACCTGACAGTCCAACTGATCCTATGAGCGCGAACGTTCTGCAGAACTCACACCTGAACGACCGAAGGAGCAGCAGGACCATGAGCACGCTCAACAAGACGTGCACGGAGATCTTCTCTGCAGCTCGTTACATTTAATTATTAGGAGACCCAAACAATCTACAAAAGTTAAGTCAGGTCCTCTGGACGGGGTTCTCCTTGAAACATTTCATCTTTTATCCAAAAGACTTCTTCAGTCTGAGGAGCTGCAACAAACTCAGTCTTATAAACATCACCTTCTCATAGTGGATCAACCAGTTTGTTGTTGACATCCAGAACTAACTGTTCACATGATCAAGGACCATCAGCCTAAGACTGCTGGTTAGTGCTCTGATGGTTGTTTGCTATTCACAGAGGGCTGAGTGATACAAGCAATAACAGCATTGTAAGAGGGGGACAGTTGAACC
>JARVLU010001354.1:36277933-36288459 GCA_031762415.1 Simpsonichthys santanae
AGCTAAAAGGAGCCAAACAGTAGGTCAAAGGATCAGAACAGTAGGGAAAAGGAGCTGAACAATAGCTGCAATGAGCCAAACAGTAGCTAAAGGGAGCCAAACAGTAGGTAAAAGGATCAGAACAGTAGGGAAAAGGTGCCGAACAATAGCTACAATGAGCCGAACGTTTTGACATGAGATGGAATCAAATGGAGCGAAGTGTTCAGATGTAGATTACAAAAACCATACGGAAGAAACCAAACGATCTCATCGGTCGCTCTGGATCTTAGTTTTGGGGTTGAGGAGGGGCTGAAAACAAACGCAGGCCACACTTTACACCAGGGTTATTCAACTGGCGGCCCTGGGGCCACAGCTGGTCCGTGGGTGAGCTCAGACCGGACCACACATGAAGTCATGATTTTTGATTACAGACCATCTGCCAAGGTTCTTTTAAAAATATATATTTTAAATTATACATTAAATTCATGTAATGAGAGTAACTAGATAAACTTATTATTTTTGTTTTCACACATTGCATTGATTACCTGTAAATCAGTTTAATCTATTGTAAAGTTAAGCGTTTGATTTTGGCACCACAGCTTTGAAACTTCATCCACGCCATAATTCACAGCTCGGCTGTTTCTAAACCCTTTAGTGATCGTGTTTGAGTTCTGACCTACAACATATTTAATTGATTGGCATCAAGCTGATGTTTAAAGTAATTTAAAAATGAATTGCTCCTGTCAGCAGAACACGCCGTCACCGTTCAACTCCTTCAGCTTCCTGCGTTTCCTGTCCGTCAGCGCCACTCATCATGAGTTTCCTCTCAGATGCCCAGATACTGTACCAGGAAGTGCCAGATCAGCTAAAACCAGCGGCTTGACCCTGAGCAGGGTTCTGTTGGTTCCAGCCGACCGGACGGCCGATGGGAAAGAGTCTCTGTCCGTGGTTTTGTTTTCATACGAAGAAAAATCTGCAGCGAGAGGCAGTTTGAGTCTGTGGCGCCGAAAGTTCGAAGGAACAAAGATGGTGACATGACGAAGCGTTTTCAACAAACAAACAGGGTCGACTGGCGGTTGTCTCTGCTGGACGCGGGCCGGCTTCACGTTCTGTCACCAACATGGACCGGTTCAACGTTTAGCTCCAAAGATCTGAACCAAAGATCAAAATCGGACCATTTTAGTTGTTTAGGGGAATTAAATAAATGTTGAGACAAAAAAAAAAAAAGAAAAAAGATTTACAAACCAGAATTTAAAGTTGAATCTGTTTTAACCTTCAATAACTGATCGAGTTAACTCAGCTGGTCCAGGTTAATATCAGACCAGTTCAAAACTGTTGAATTACCAGTATAACCCGCCTGATAAACCATAAAACACAAACTGGTTGAAAACTTCTGTTGGAACACGAGCTGAGCGATGTCAGCACCTTCTGACGCAATCTGTCGTTTTGTAAAGTCAGCAGAGAGAGGTGGTGTTCGTCGTAAATCCTGTCCCTTCTCGTTTATTTATTTATTTATTTATTTTCAGGCTGATGGAAGTCTTGATCAGATCCTGACGGGAGCTCGGGTCAAAAAACATCCTCAACCTTTTCCTGACACTAACGAGTCAGCAGTCTCTGCTCGTTAATCCTCCACATCTGTAACTCATACCATGCTCTTAACAGGACAGACAGAACGGCACACTAGAATGTAGGCCTCAGACAAGCAGACTGTGTGAATATGAGTCAATATCAGTCCTCCAGCAGAGACACTCTGAGGGGACAGAGACAGAAAGACTGAAGACTGGACAAACTGGAGAAGAAGAGTGAAGATTGTGGAAAGTTCAAGGGACCTAAAACCAGTGGTGGACGCCAAACATTAGCTTTGCTAATCCATAATCAGCTAACTAAAAATTAGCGGACGCTAACCGCTAACTGTCTAGTCTGCGTCACATGACTTCGTCTCCTTCCAGCTGAAGACAGCTGGGACAAACACAAACCTGTCGTTAGTTTGATTCTGTTGGTTTGGTTTCAAGGTGGGCGGAGTCATTTGTGGCAGTGAGGGAGTGGTGGCGCAGAGATTAGAAGATGGGCCTGTGACTGGAAAGTCACAGGTTCAACTCCCTGTACTGTCAACATCAAAATGTGGGTGGAAAAGGTGAAACACCCACACCTGCCTCCACTCTCATTCGCTCCACTCTGGGCCCTTGAGCAAGGCCCTTAACCCCCACCATCTGCTAAACAGGTCTCTCTTGAAAATGAGTTCTCGTGACTCAGTGAGACTACCTGGATAAATAAAGGGTTAATGAAAAAAAAAAAAAAACCCCAGAGGTTTAGCCCTGCGTAAAGCAGAGGGACACACAATGCTAAAGAAGCTACATGCTACAAGGTGCATGACGCACGCGTGCAGCGCTGCATGGTGAGGGTTTTTTGCACAACAGACAAAAACAAACGTGAATTTTGTTTGCAGGCTGAAAAGTAGCAGAACCTAATTTAGCGGAAGCTAACTGATCCGCTAACAGTTTCCAAAGATGGCAACAAAATGCTACACAAAAAATTAGCATCACTGCTAGCTGTTAGCGGATTAGTGGAACCGTGCCCATGGCTGCGTAAAACTAACCAGACAAAATAAATTTTCAGCTAAATGAGCACAGAAAGATTTGACTGAAATTTACTAAAAGAGCTGAAACAGTTTTAAGGTTAAAACAAGAAAAACAGAAACTGAAATAATCAAAACACTGGCTAAAAGCTTAAAAACAGCAGAACAGTAGCTATAATTAGCTAAGTTTAGCAAAATGGTGAGTTTAGCAGCTGTAGCAGAATGATCGCTAAAAGCTAATATTAAAATGAGCTAAACGCTAAAAGTGACTGAAGACGACAATAGAGCGAGCGTGCTAAAACAGATTTCAGAGATTAATTAAAGAGTCTCAATGTATTTCAACGGATAATTTTATTTTAAATTAAGTTAAATGTTTGACAAAGGTAAACAAATCTCAATGAGCTGAACGTTGTGATCCAACCATCATCTTCTTCTTGTTCTGGTCATGGGGGCAGCATCTTGAACAGGGAGGTCCAGACATCTCTTTCCACAGCCGCTTCCTCCAGCTCTTCTTGGAGGACTCCAAGGTTTTGATAAATAAACAGCTAAATTAGCTCAAAATAAACAGAAGTTATTTGATTTTAAAAAATGCATTAAAAACAAAGAAAATGTGACTCAGCATTAATGCAAAGCTGCTTTAATGTTTATGCATCGTCATCATTAAATATTCAAAATAAATGTCAAATATTGTGATTTTGAATTCACAGATGTTTTTAAAGTTTAAACACAAAAAAAGCACCAGAAGAAACAAATAAAGGATTGTTTAAATCAAAATAAATGACTCACAAATGTGAACGTAAGAAAATAAAATCCACCTGAGTCCGCAGGCAGGTTGGTTCTGCACCTGCAGCCTCCAGGCGAGGTCATAGGTCACAGCATGGTTTGATTATGTCTGGCTGAAATCAGGAAGGTCTTCAGGGGAAAACAAACCATCTGTGCTTCTGTTTCCGTTTCGCTGCATGAAACTGATGCTTTATTCTGGTTTTATGATCTTTGAATGACTTGTTGGAAACAGATTGTTGTTCTGAGTAAGCACTGGCTGCAGGCACGTGTTTGGTACCGTTGTACGAGCTGAGGTTGCTATTAAAACAAACTCAGACGTGGTTAAAGCGGCTCAAACCTTCGTGCAGCTTCTGACTGGATGTTTGCTGCTCACAATGTTCAGAAACATCTGCAGCACAGCGTTCAGGCCCGTTTCTGCAGCCCACTTATCGCCTGCTTCCTGCCATTGTTCTGCAGCTCGCAGTGTGACCTTTGACCCCCGCGTGCGCTCGCGCTCTCCCCTCTGCTCGCCGAGTTAAAACAGGAAACACAGAGTCAGCTTTCAGACGAGTCGAGTCAGCTGACGAGGAAATCCGTGCAAATCTGAACAACGAGGAGCGGAAACTCTCCTGAAACTTCCTGTCAGGAAAGAACATTTCTCACAATCTGAGGTAGAACTCAGAAATATTTGTTTCTACATCGATACGTCTCGTTTGAATCAGCAGATTCTATCAAATGTGTGGAAAACTGAAAAAAGGGAAAGATCTGCATTAAAACATGGGCAAATGATGAAAATGGGGATAGAGATGGGGTGGAGGCAGGTCCCGGGTTCGATTCCCAGCCCTGCCCCACATGTCGTGGCGTCTCTGAGCAGGACACCTAATCCCCAATCACTCCCTGGGTGCTTATAAAGCTGCCCACTGCCCCACCTGGGTGTGTCTCAGGTGTGATGAGTTAAACCATGTGGGAACATACAACGATGACAACACACAGCACTCATGTAAAATCAAAGTGTGCTAAACCTGAAAACTTTGATTCACGTCGCCCGCTGCCTCGACCTGCTCAGAGTGTGTGTCAGGGACGACTCTCAGCTACTACCACTCCAGATTTAAGCTCAGTATCTGCCTTTCATGGCAGAGTTTGATGGAGAAAGGATTCACAAGATTAGTCTAAAAGAGAGAGAACGGATCAGAAGTAATCAACGTGTTTGAAGGCAGCTGGGACACATCTGGATGTCAGAGAGGAGTAAACATCATCTGGTGGTAAAAATTAAACTGATCCTGTGGAAAAAAAACCACGTTGTCTTCAGAAGATTCCTCTTCTGTTTGTTTCAGGTCTCCTCAGGTCCTCCAAAACCTCCAACAACTGGTCTCCTCTGGTCCTCCAAAACCTCCAACAACTGGTCTCCTCTGGTCCTCCAAAGCCTTCAACAACTGGTCTCCTCTGGTCCTCCAAAACCTTCAACAACTGGTCTCCTCAGGTCCTCCAAAACCTTCAACAACTGGTCTCCTCAGGTCCTCCAAAACCTCCAACAGCTGGTCTCCTCTGGTCCTCCAAAACCTCCAACAACTGGTCTCCTCTGGTCCTCCAAAACCTTCAACAACTGGTCTCCTCTGGTCCTCCAAAACCTTCAACAACTGGTCTCCTCAGGTCCTCCAAAACCTCTAACAAGTGGTCTCCTCTGGTCCTCCAAAACCTCCAACAACTGGTCTCCTGGGGTCCTGGACTCTTACAGCGTGTTGTTAAAGAAGGGGATCTTCTCAGAGGACACATGGGGCTGAACATCTTGAAACAGACGTGTTGATGAATTAAACTTTAAAATCAGCTGATTTTTGTTATGAAATCTTTCAGATTCTTGCTGAAACGTTTGATTTGTTGTGAAACTTGTGTTTTTGAGATTTGCAAACTGTTGTTTTCATGAACGTTTCACAACTTTTTCAGTGAAAGTTTTTAATCGTTGAAGTTTGAGATAAACAGATCAAACTAAATATTATCTTGAGCTGTGACTGAACTTCGCAGCGTTGGAACCTGGAGGAGGAGGAGGAGGAGGAGGAGGAGGAGGAGGAGATGACCTCTGCTGGGAGGTTCCTTCTCTGCCACTCTGCTCTTCTTTCTCTTTGCAGCTCAGAGGAACGCAGGAACTCGGAGCTCGGGGGAAACTGGCTGTAATTTGTTGCTTATTTACTCCCATCATGTGAAGGGGCGTGAAGAATCCTGCTGATAAGACTTTAAAAGCCTGGGTCCACCCTGCTGCCTGTGAAAACACCAGAACTTGACTTGTTTCAGTTTTTGCCAGAAGGAGCAGGTTGTTTTCAGTTTTCTGACACTGGTTCCTGCAGGAATACGTCTGGTTTGAGCTTCTCCTGCACAGAAGATGTTGTTATCTGAGGTTCTTCCTGAGGACAGGAGCAGTTAGACGTTAACGACCGGCTGAAGGCTGATGTTCAAGTTTCCCTCTCTGGATGAGCCATGATTCTCTTTCTGCTGCTGAATCTCTGCATCCAGACTTCAGGACAGGAGCAGGTACGTTTCAGATCCAGATCTAGACCCAGCTCTTCAGATCTTCTTCTTGGAGTTGTTAAAGTTGTTTTTTTACTTGTTTTGTACCATCTGAAGCTGGAAATCAGCTGTAAAAGTGAGTGACAGCTGATCAAAAGCAGCAGATAAAATCATTAAACTGACTGGAAGAGCCCATTCACCTCCAGGAGATAACACCTGGTACCGATGGTCAGTTTGTCAGTCTGTTAGCAAAATATCTAATAGAAAATACTCATAAAACCCAGACAGGAATCGATAGATGAACGTCTGCAACTGATGAAATTTCTGAGCCGACCCAATCAAAACTAAGCAACTTTAGAAATTACTGTAACTCAACCAATTTTACAGATGCTGACCTAAGATTTGGTGTGGTAGTAGCTGAGAGTGATGCTCAACAGCTGGACAGGAAGCTTAATGCTTTCTGCAGACATCTGCAGTGAGAGTAGGGAGCAACATGGATCTGCCAGGGAGAAGAAAACCGTAGAGAAGGTTGGTGTGACAGAGGAGAATGCTGGGAGATGTAGGCAGGTGATCAGCTCTGTAGACGTCCTGAAGCATCATCTTTAAAATAACAAGACTAAAATCAGACACCAAACAGAGTTTAAACCATTTGTTCCTACATTTCCCACAATGCATGTCAGGTTCATGTTCTGGAAACTTCACGCTGCGAGTGAACTTTGAATGAAGTTTGTTCAAACTGGAGATTTTCCTGTTCCTCAAAGTCTCCACATCGATGTGATGTTGACCGAATCCCCAGAAAAACATCATTATTCAAATTATTATCTGTTCTGAGCGGTAAGATGTTGTTATGGGCCTGAAATCCAGGAATGGGAAAATTAAACATGAAATAAAAATAAATCAGTTGAATTAATGAGTTTTATTTAAATGGACATTTTCCATCTCAAAAAAGGAAGAAGCAGGTAAAGATGATGGATGGATGGATGGATGGATGGATGGATGGATGGATGGATGGATGGATGGATGGATGGATGGATGGATGGATGTATGGATGGATGGATGGATGGATGGATGGATGGATGGATGGATGGATGGATTTTCCATTTCATTGCAGTTTACATTGCATGTTTTGGTGCCTCCACTATATTTTGTTGAAGCACTTCCATCCTTTTCCCTCCTTTCATTACAAACAGAAAGAAATAAACAGGAAGAGGAAGTGAGGCGGCAGAAGTTAGGAAACGGGACGAGAGGCCGTAAATAAAAACAGAAATGAGACAAAGCAACAAGAGAAAGTGTTAAAAAGTGACAACTGGACTCGAACCTTCAACTTCACATAGAAACCAGACCTGTTGATGGTGTTTAAAAAAAAAAACTAAAGTGAGAAGAAAAGTTGTAAAGTTTCTGACCTTGGTCGACCTTAGCTCCAAACTGAGCAGCAGATTGCTAAAGGCCTAAAAATATAAAAAGTAATGCATATCGCCCGCCATCTGTCATGTGAGGTTATGCTCAGCGTACGTGATAATGTGAACAACTCTCAGCTACTACCACACCAAACTTTAGCTCTGCATCTGTGAAACTGACTGGATTTTTAGCCTTTTCTGTGTTTGTATGATCAGTTGGCTGCGGCAGCCGTTTTGAATTGTGATTGAACTAAAAGGTAATCAGCTGTTGATGTACAGCCAACAATGATCACCCACCTCCAAAGCTGAGAGTGATAATGTTCGGTTTGTCTGTTAGCAAAATATCTCATGAACTGAAACTCCCAGGAAGCATTAACTATTAATTCTGAAGTCGACCCAACTCAAGATGGCCGCCTAAAGCTAAGCAAACTTAGAAAACACAAACTAGTAACTCACGTCAGTTTTAAAGACAATGAGCTAAAATTAGTTGTGGTAGTAGCTGAGAGTCATCCCCAACACACACTCTGAGCTCTAACAGATGTCCTGCTGCATTTGATACAGTTAATCACAGTATTTTAAATAATTATTTTTTGTAAATGAATATTTATGTTCAGTGCCGTGAGACGACTTACGTTGTGACTTGGTGCTGTATAAATAAATAATTTGATTTAACAGATGTCATTTACAGCATGTGACAAACAGACTTAAAAATAAGCAACGACCTTCAAAAAATGTTAGAGCTTTATTTATACAATATTTTATGTATTTAAATCATCCTGCAGCGTTTTCTTCTCACTTTCATCCAGTGTTTGTTTCCGTGCTCGAACCATCTCGTCGTTTCTTTGTCTCCTTGTTTGAACCGTCTTGTTTTTTCGTTCTCCGTGCTCGAACCGTCTCACGTGACGCCCGTTCGTCCCTCCAGGCTCCTGGTCGCTGTGATCTCCCTCAGAGATTGGACGTCCACACAGACTGCACCTCCTGCGCTGCCGTCCTCACTGCCAGCTGCCCACGTGGCTTCACCAAGGTCGGCACCACCAACTGCAGGTACAGAACCGGGGACAGAACCACAATTCGCTCAGGTCTCTGGACGGGTCACGAACATGGTTCCATCTCTGCAGGAGTGAGATTTGCCCCCAGACACTGAGAGTTCTGGAAGTTGTGGGACCGGGACGTTTACTCCAGGGTGTTGGAGTGGAGGCTCCAACCAACTGTTGAACCTCAGATTTAGGAGGATCAGAGTGGCTTTGGTCCAGGTCCTCAAACCATGGACCAGAGCTTCACTCCTTCAGAGTTGCTAGGAGGTCATCAGAGTTTGACAGAGGGTCAGAGGTTTCTTAAAATACTCTGTAGAGGGTTCCGGGGTCATTTTGAAGAGAAGAGGTTCAGTTTCCTTGGTCCAAAGTCGAGCTCACTCAGTTTGTGTTGTTCGCAGACAGGATCTCAAGGTGCAGTCGTGGAGAGGAAGAGGAGGGTCCAGTTTCTCAGGGTCTGCTTTTTGCAGGTGATGTGGTTCCGTTGGTGTCTAAGAGTGGATCTTCAGTGCTCTGGGATGGTTCACAGTTGACAATCTTCTTGTGACTGAGCCGAGTCATGATTCTCAACCAGATAAAAGTGGAACGCTCCTTCTGGGTTGGGGGGAGTCTTTCTCCAAAGTAGGGTTCACGTATCTGGGAGTCTTGTTCCTGAAGATGGTAGGATGGACCAATGAATCTAGGCCACATCTGCAGTGACGAGAGCGTTGCTCCGGTCTGTCAAGATGAAGGAGCTGAGCTGAAAGGCAAAGCTTTATTTTTACTGCTCTGTTTGCATTCCAGCCCTCACTTGTGGTGAAAAGGTTTGGATCAGGACTGAAAGAACCAGATTCTGAATCCAAGCAGCTGAAGTGGACTTCCTGACCGGGCTCAGCCTTAGAGACAAGAAGAGGATCTTCATAATCCAGGAAGGAAGAGCTCACAGTAGAGCTGCTGCTCCTACTTGTTTAAAGCTGTAAACTGAGGAGGTTCAAACATCTGAATAAGACCCGTTCCTTTAAGACCATGAGACAGAACCAGAACTCTTGTCAGGCCCTACAAAGTACAGTACAGTATATATATCCTCTCTGGAACACCTTTGGTTCCCCCCAGGAGGAGCTGGAGAGACGGAGGTCCCGGTTTCCCTCCTGGACCAGATTAAATAACATCATGAGCCAGAGGGATCCTAATCTGATAAATTTAACTAATCATATAATTATTTTCTGGTTTGATTCTACCTGTTTTTTGTTGAAAACAGTAATAAAAGCAAAAACATTTTAGTGAGCTTTTTTAAGAACACCTTTTATGTTGTTTAAAATTTTTAAAACAGAAAGTATTTGTTTTAGATTGTATTAATTTTAAATGTTAAACATTTAAGCCTGTGAGATTAAATATCTCAAGTAAAAAGGTAATTTTAACATAATTTAGGTCAGAAATGTGCCCTTTGACGTGCATTAGATTGTAAATACTGTATAAGCAGTGTTTGCAATCTGTACATTTTGTAACAATGTGTGATAACATCAGATAAAATTCAACTACAACTTGTTATCTGTACAGATTTTACGTTAATAATCTCTCGTCTCGGATGCAAACAACATCCTGATGGTTGATACAGAAACACAAATAAGTTTTATTATTATTATTCGGTTGGTCCAAACAGTATCTGGTTGCTCAGGTGACCTCATGTTGTGATGATCTGGCAAACTTCTTCTTCTCCTCTGCAGCTACGTGGTCCAGATCGGCAGCAGGGAGCTGGAGCTGCTGGGGTGTCAGCACGTCTGCGTGAAGACGGTCCAGCACCCACTGTGCTGTCCGGGACACTGGGGTCCACTTTGTCTCCGTGAGTCGCTTTGATCACATCGTTAACGCTGCTTCAAAAGACACAGCCGCCCCGTGTCCAAACGGTGGTGGTGCTGAAGCAGATCACTCAGAAACCATCTCAAACTGTCAAAATAAAGTAAAGATCAAACGTTGCTGCAACATGATGATCAGATCCAAAAGTCTCGTCAGAGTTGATGGTTAGTTTAATGTTCCATTGACTCATATATCCATGAGAATCTATAGATCCTTCAGGAGTGTTTTCCAAGAAAATAAAGCAAATTTAGCAACGATTCAGAAGAAACTTGCAGTTTATTTCATCTTACATTTTACAAACATGACCTGGTCCAGTGACCTGCTTCTTACCTCAAACTGGAGCGCCAAGTTCTACGATTTTATCATATTACAGATTATAGATAGATAGATAGATAGATAGATAGATAGATAGATAGATAGATAGATAGATAGATAGATAGATAGATAGAT
>JARVLU010001354.1:36291421-36311836 GCA_031762415.1 Simpsonichthys santanae
ACTGAGCTGACTACAGCATCTCAGACTGAGGAAGTCTTTCGGACGAAAGACGAAACGTTTCTAAAAATTTTTTTTTTGCTTTGTTTTGTTTTGTTTTTTGAATGTCCAGAGGACCAGACTTAGCTTTTTTAGATTAAAAAAATGTCCTGTCTTTGTCTTTGGTTATTCTACTTTATCAGCTGTTTGTGTTGCTGGAATGTTTTATTTTATTTTTTAGGAAAGAAATAAGTGAAGGTAGTGCTTTAGTTTCTACTTTTACCCATTTACCTTTTAAATTCACCAGTTTTATCTCTCAAACAGAACTGATCAGATACAAAACTGTTCTGAAAATTATTGAAAAAGCAGCAAGTATTTGAAAAAAAACTTTCAAGTCTGAAGAGTAAAGAAATAACGACTTTCATTAGTTGCTCTGATTATGACGACGTTGTTTCTTTCTCCAAGTTTAAGCCTCTTTGCCCCGCCTGTGGTTAAAGCTGTTTTTCACACAAACAAAACATGCAGTAAATGATTTTTAATCTTTGTATTTGTCTGCAGCCTGTCCCAGATGGTCGGGGAGAACCTGTAACTTCAACGGAGTCTGTGTTGAAGGGGACGTTGGTAACGGCACCTGCGTCTGTAATGTCAGTTTCATTTTCTTAAAAATATACAGTATAAAAAATCTGTTTGTTACTAAATTCAGCATCTGTGTAGTTTACTGTGAAGTCACTCAGGATAGACGATTGGAGCCCAGATATTCAGGAGATGAAAACAAAAAACATTCATAAAACTGATTAAACAAAACTTTTATCTCTAAAAATTATATATTTACATTTACTGCTAGTGGCATTAAAATATGGAAACGATTTTCAGGGTTTTATGTTTCATAATTTTTTTGTTTATTTCTTTTATTTTTTTAAATCATTTATTTTGTGACATTTAACCATCAGAACGTCCTTTCAGTTTATGACAAGAAGTGGTCTCAAAATCAAACACCCAACAAAACTGCTTAAAAATACTATTTATTAATGTTTTTGTCCATCATAAACTACTCTGTCTTTTAGAACTATCACATTTTGTCTCTTTAGGATAACTTTAGGATTTTTGGACATTTAAATAAAAAATTCTAAATCATAGTTTTTGGAACACCATCCACCCCCCAGCCCCCACCTGCCACATCTGGTAGTCTGAAATGACGCCATGTTTTCAGTGTTGCATTCACAAGTCGACCCGGTTAAACTTTTATTTCTAAAACCTTCACATGTGCACAGCGCCAGTGTGCACATGTGATTCTTTAGCCTGCATACATGTTTTGTACCACATGTTTACTCATGCACAAGTGTGTTTTTGCTCTTTAGCATCAGAACTAAAATCACATTTTTCCGATGAGATGCCGGGTTCTGCAAAAACCTGCATTTGAGCAGGAGGCGCTTTTTTTCTGGGTGTCAGCAAACAATATTGAAGCATTGCTGAGAAGTAAAAGCACAGTGGGCTAATGTAAAAATCAAAAGTGTAGGCATAGATGTGAAGAAAAACAGCAACCGAAAGGAATGCATTATTTTAAGATATGGTATGGGATCAAAATTTGAAATAAAATGGGTTTCAGTGGGTCAATTATACCCCAAAGAAAACCAGAGGGCTGTAAAGTTACTGGAAGTTTATGAGAACATTTGAAACAATCCTGACAAAGAAAGAAATAGTTTTAGGATTTGTCAGAATCAGTCATTTTTAGTGAGAACACATTAAAAAACAAACAAAAATAAATGTGTGGCTTATTTTTCCCATTGAGACCGAGACCCTCTTAGAAATATAAATTATGTTTTACTTTAATAAACAGTTTTCATTTTTTTAATGCCAGTTGTTTTATTTCAGCAAATGTTTTAATTATAATAACTCATGTTAATATTTCAAAGGACTTAAATTTACTTCTTTCATATTTATTTTCCAGCTCTTTTTGACATTCATCATTACAGTGATTAAAAACACAGCCTGTGTTCACATTGCCCACAATTATTTTGTGTTTCAAACAGAATTTTATCCTTTCGTTCCTGTTTTTTTTTTTTTGTGCTACAAAAACTGCAGATCTTAATGTGCTCAAGTGGAGTCTTGAGTTGCTTTTCTGAGTAAAAACACAAAATTTAAATAACTTCAAGTAGTTTTTTTAACAATGTTCACAACATGATGGGTTTTCATTTACCGTCTAGAAAATGTTGGTGCACATTGTGACAGGATTTAATTTTTAATTATTTTAAATGAAGTACAGTGATAACATGTTATGTGTGACTCTAGAAATGTGTGTCTTTTGAATACTTTTGTAAAAGTAAACTTGTTTCCCACAGGAGGGTTTTTCTGGTTTCGCTTGTCATGAGTGTGAAAATCCAAATGCTTTTGGAAAAACGTGCACTGAAGGTAAGACGTTTGTGTGCTGGGGTGAAATTCATTATTGTTGCAGGCAGAGCCTCCCGAGTTTCAGAGCATAAAAACATGAAGGTTTTTACAGAATATCATTAAATATCTTAAACTGAAACGGTCAGGTGCGTAATTTCTAATATACCACCACTTTATCCTGACTCAGCAGAAGCATTTTGTTTTTACACAACAGTAATAAAGAATTATGTGATTTTTGAATTTTAACATCTTTGTCTCCGGTCGTGTCACATTTGTCTTTTTCTCGCTTCATTTTGAACAGAATTCTGTAAAATATCAAGAGTGAAACAGATGCTTAATTTAACTTGTGTTGCAGCCTTTAACATTTCTATCAGATTAATTTTTATCCACGTTATATCAGGATTTTGCCTCAGTTTTGAAAAATAAAGAATTTAATTTCAATGTTTTTCCAGGTCTGGATAAGCATAGAAGAACATTAGTGTTTGTACATTCTTCTGTCTCAAGCTGCTTCTAGCTTTTAATTAAATACAATAAAAAGATAAACAAAGTTTTTATTCCCATTCCACAACACAGAATGAACCTTACTGGGCTTAAACATATCTGAAATAAATTAGGATTACTCACCAATGTTGTCACAAATTAATCCAGCCCTAAAACAAAGTTGTTGTTTTTTTAATTGTACTCTAAAAGAGAACAAACATTTCCAAAACAAACGTCATTGCACATAAGGTAATTGAAAGCATGTTTAGGTCCATAAACTCATCAGAAACACACATATTTATTGTTTTTCAGAATGTTTCAGTCAGTATTGTACTTCTTTATTCCCAGACTTCTAAAATGTCCTGAATATTAACAAAAAGATTCTTGGTGGTGGAGCTGTCTGCATCTATAAACTGAATATTTAACTCCACGTCGTGATGATAATTAATAATCACGTTACTTCCTGCGTCTGTACAGTGTGTGACTGCGTGAATGGAGTGTGTAATAAAGGTCCAGACGGCGACGGACAGTGTTTGTGTCAGCCGCCGTACACCGGGAAGCGCTGTGACGTCGGTAAGACCGTGACTCTGTTCTGGACTGACTGGACCTCATCAAACTGTATCTGGACCGAATGATGAGATTTTCTTAAAAAATGTTGACAGTGAGCAGCCGGTGCAAGAGCTGCAGCTCCTACTCGTACTGCAAAGGAGACGGCGACGACGCCAAGTGTGAATGTTTGCCTGGACACAGGAAGATGTTGGGGAATAAATGCACACGTAAGAACTCGTTTTAAACACGTCTAAACTGATGTTTGAACCTGCTTCTGTCCCCCGTCGCCAAACGAAAAGGGGATTTGGAAATCTTTTGTCTGTGCATGTGGTGACTATAATCACTTGAAAAATAAAAGAGGTACATACTTCCATTTTGGTGTGTGGCTGCATCTAGAAAACTGGATTGTCAGTTCAAAATCCAAGATGGCCACCACTCAGATATTCAAACAGGCCACCCCTATTTGAGAAAACTGCTTTCTAGTTTTGATATTGCCTAAAAGTTTAGTTTCCTCGGATGATTGGGGTGGCTGTAGATTAATCTATGGGGGCCAAGGCCCCATTGCCCCCCAGCTCCTCCATTGCTCCTGGTTTTGGGAAAATTGCTCCCTCCAGGATCCGTCACTCTGCTTCTACCTCCCTCTGTTCTCCTCCACATTGTAACTCCTGCTCACTTGAAAAAAGGTTTGCAGGCTCAATCATCCAGGTAGATAACAAAAGGTTAAATCGTGTCATCTGGACCAGTTTCAAGGGAGAAACGTTCGTCTTCCATCCTGAAGACTTCATCAGTCTGTGGCCTGCCAACCAGATCTGTCCCATAAGTAGCTGCTGTGTTTCAAGCCAACCTGTCAAGAAACTGGTCTAGATGACATGATTGAACCTTTTTTCTGCTCACTTGAACATCTTGTGCCAAAAACATTCAGGTTTACTTCATTCCCTGTTCAGTTCCAGTCCAGAAAAAAAAAACACTTGTCTCCAAAACAACAAACATTCACTGTTCAAATCCCTCAGCGAGGGCGGACATTAGAGTACCGCTTGTTACTATTAAACCGTCTTTAGTTTGACCTCATTAAAATAAAAGGAGCAAAACTTCACATGTCAGAATCCTTATTGTTGCATAAAACATAAGTTTCTCCTGAACAGTTCTCAAATGGTGCAGTTTAAAAGAGTTTACGGCAGGACTTTTTCTGATATTAATGAAGTTTTGAAATGCAGGTATGCACCTAAAGTAAACAAATCACTCTGAACCCACAACCCCCCTGGCAGCCTGACCTACTTCAGGCTGGCTGTCTTCAGTGTGGGGGAACAAATATGGTGGAATCAGACAAGCGGAGGATCTGTTGGACACAAACAAACGGTCTTAGCTTACAAGTCGGCCTCCAGATGGAGATAAGAGAATGTTTGGGGCATGTTCTCATGGCGACAACGCCAGTGAGGCACTGCGAGTCGGCGAGCTGGCCTTCAGGCCGAGACAGGAGAATGTTTGGTGCACGCATTACAGAAGCAGGAGGGAAAGATGTTCTCAGTCATGTCAGCCTTAATATAATAAAAATATTCATACCAAAAATTCTCTAACATTCTCAGACAACGTTTAGGTGGAAATGAGAAACGTATTCTTTTTGAGTTATTTTGACAGATGTTCCACTGAGTGCCTTTAAACGTGGATCAGGATTCTGATGTGAACCGGGTTTCTTGTTCTGTTTAGAGATTTGCTCGATGACGGACTGTGACGTCAACGCTCAGTGTTCCTTGAAGAACTCCAAGATTTCATGTGCCTGTAAGCCCGACTACGTGGGGGACGGCAAGGTCTGCGTACCCCGAAACCCCTGTTTAGAGAACAACGGAGGGTGTCCCATCAACTCCACCGTCTGTGTCTTCAAGGGTCCCAACAAGGTGGGGTTCTCCAGAGCTCAGGCCAAACAAACCCATGAAGTTGGAACGTGTGTTTAGATGAACGTCGTGTGTTTCTGTTCTCAGTCGAGCTGCGCGTGCATGTCGGGCATGGCGCCTCTGCGTGGCAGCCCTGAGTTTGGCTGCCAGCTCCTGTCTGCCTGCTCACCTGATACCTGTGGCCCCTCCGCTGTCTGTCAGACTGAACTGGACGGAAAACCCAGGTCAGACAGAAACCTTCATGTGCTGTGCAAAAGTCCTGGTCCAGTCCTCATGTTGTTTTTTCTTTCAAGCAGCCCGACTGTCCTGTAATCTTTTAAAGTGTCTGTGACATGCATGAACTATAAATACATAAAGTGGAAGAAAACTTCTTAACATTTCAGAAATTTGGCAAAATACGCACAATTTTACCCGTTTTGTCACAAATTTTTCAACGGAGCAGCTAAAGTGAAACAGGAAGTGACATCAGAGGTGAACTACCTGCTCAATGTCCTCCAGATAATTCAACAAAACCTCATACGCACATGCCTCATCACTAGACGGAGTGTCATATACGCTTTCATCAGCGCAGCTCCAAGGTCAAGGGGCACAAATCAAGGTCAAAGGTTATTCAAGGTCTTAGCATGCCCGGGTCTTTACTACAGATTGTTGCATAACAGTTTGTTGACGGGGGTATATAGTGACAATATACATTTTATCTTTTTAACATTGATGGATGAAGTCATTTGTTAATTTATCTTCTCTCAACTCGTTTGGATCAGATGCGTGTGCGAGGCAGGTCAGATTGGAGACGGCCGGCATTGCTATGGTAACCTGATGGAGCGCCTCATCGATCTGGACTCGAGCGGAAGCCAGAGAGAGAACCTGACCGGAGCCGTCGCCTTGTTTGGTAAAACAACCCAACCACACCCTGCCACCCCACAGACGAGCGTGTCTTCGCTCTGAAGAGGGTTCTGGTTTTGTAAACATTTAGTTAAGTGAAGAAACTTTGTTTAGAGTTAAAAAAATGAATATTCTGATGGTTTTGGCTCAAAATTTGATAGAAGCTTAGTTTTGCTGCACAAATCTCAAAAATGTCCAGTGATTGTTGCCCAACATCAATTTTATTTTGTTCTAGTTGATTATTTGTTGCAGTTGAGCAATCTTGACCATAAATCTGGGGCCTTTGGCCCGATGAGCACTGATCTGTCTTCAGACGTCAACAAGTGATGGAGCTCAGAGATGAAGCGCAGACTTTGCTCCAGCTTGGTCTCCACCTGGTCACAAAGTCGTCTCTTCGCCCTCGTACAGTTTTCATTAATTTATCACACGCTTGACTCGCAGAAACTAATTTGAGAAGCTATTGAGAAGGATCTGAGACGGGTTCCAGACACCTGTGATGACTCAGTGAGGATTTTAAGACAATAGTTGTTTTGTGGTTATTTTAAAGGATGCGACACTCGTGAGGAGATTGAGATCATTTGAAAGCTTAGTTTGGTGCAGCATAGTGAGCCAGTGACCAACATGTGTAAAAACCAGGACAGCTGTTTATTTTAGTCCGTTGAAGACAGTGTTACAGTGCACACTTTTCATCACTGCAGCTCCAAGGTCAAGGTCACAAATCAAAGTTAAAACAAGGTCTTTGCTTGACCAGGCCATTGCTATAGATGGCTGTTTGTCGACGGGCGTATAATGCGCCATATGTGCACTTTTTATCCATTCTCCGTTTGTCTTGATCCAGTTGAAGAAGCAAGCTTTGATTCAGTTTGTGCTTAATTAAATCAAGCACAGAATAAATATTCTGTTTCAGTTTTACTGTAACGTGAAAAGGTCTTTGCACAGGTAAAGCACCTTGAGTTTTCTTCTGGTATGAAATGTGCTTTATGAATAAATTAGCCTAAAGGCAGGACACGTGCAGCGTTTGTGCACTGCTGATGCACAGATCTGTTCAATGTGTCGTCTCGTTCTGCAGAAAGAGGCTGTCAGATGCTGCTGAGTCGCTCCGGACCCTTCACAGCCTTCTTCCCGCTGCTGAAACAACCTCTGACGGTAGGTGGTTCTGCCCGTTTGGGTCGCTTCAGAACTTCCCCCTGAAACTTTTTTCTCATCTTCATGTCTCTCTGTGTCAGTCTCTTTGTTTCCAGCTTTGGTTTTCTTTGGATGGACCGTTTTCTCACTAAACGTCCATTCCCCTCAACCATCAGACTGAAAAAATATAAAACTCTTATAGTTTCTTAATTTCAGGCCATAACTCAAAGTCTCATCACGTCGACTTTTATATCAGCAATATGTTTAAGGATTAGTAATAAAATAAAATAAATATTTAACAAAACAGTGGTGGAAGATAAAAGAAGGAATAACAGTTGAGCAAATATTTCCGGTTATTCTCAGGATTATGCACATCAATTTAGATTAGCCTTAAAAATTAGATACTGGTGTTAGGTATAAATTATATTTAACAGTTTTATATTTAGTGTGAGGCTTCTGAGTGAAAAGACACACTTTTCTGTTTTTACATTTAATGAAATCAACAACTCTTGCTCACGAAGGTTCAGATGGATTTAAAAGTGAGCTTCTTTCTTCAGTTGGTTATTCTGATTATTTCGCATCACAAGTTAAACATAAATGAATTTAAAATGTGGAATGATGTGAATTTTTGAAGAGAACAATTCTGCTGCAGCTTTAGAAGGTTTGAAAACTGTGTTTATTTACAAACTGTTCAGTAAACACTTGTTTACTTCTGATGTTGATCTTCTGTGTGGACAGGGCGTTAATGAGGCGGTCGTGTGTAAAAACCACCTGATCCTGGGTCAGCACCTCTACAAAGACATGCAGGGACGAGACTTCACACTTTTCGGAGGAGAAAAGATGAGGGTCAAAGTAAATCAGGTAATCGTCTTCAGATGGTCTGATCACAGATTGAACCCAGATTCATTCAGAAATCATTTCTGTGTAGAAGCCGGAGCAGGAACGGTGACGTCATTTCCCTACTGGACAAATATTAGATCAAAGTTTAACTTCTTTTGGTTCCAAAATGATGATTTGTCTTAAAACTGTGAGCAGGAGTCTTCAGTTCTTAGACTGGGCCAGATTCTTACTTTATGTATATTTATTGTTTTAAATCGAACTGAACGAGGGAAAGAAACTCTGTTGGTTAAAACATGAAAAAAGAAACATTCAGTCAAAGTATCTTTTATTTTACTTTTATCTGTCCAAGCATGAAGAAAAGCCAACAGTAATTTTCTTTTGTTGACACACAAATAATGAAACAGATTCAGTTTTTATAAAAATCCACCTCTCCTTATATTCTGAATCTTCACTGAAGTTTGCATCACACTAAACAAATAAAATGTGCATTTTTATAAACCTGTCAGCATCATAACAACGTGCATTTTAATTCAACGTTGTTCAGAGTTTCTTGTTAAACCATGAAAACAAAATCAAACGTTACACATAATTATTTATTCAACAGTCTGTTTTTACTGTTTGATCAGATTTACAGCCGTTGCTTAACGTCACAAAGCTAAAAGTTTTACTCACAAAGTTTAGATATTTTGTCACATTTTTAAAACAAATACAAACGTTTAAAAGATTTTCTGTCTCAAAGAACAAAGCTTAAAAAATGATCAAGATTAGTTTTTTTTTTGTTTAGCCTATACAAAATATAATGTTTTTTTTAATAAGTCAGGTTTAGAGAAGTGCTGATTTTATTCATTTATTTATTTTGTCTGAATCTGGTTTTAAAAGAGCTCTGACTGATTTCGTCTCAAATATATTTTTGTCTTACGTATATAAAAATTTTACTTTTTCATAAGAAGACATGAACATGTTCTGCAAACAGAACCTTCTTTATGTCTCCAGTGCCTAAAAATAATTATTTACATAACTGGACAGAGGTCATCATTTTAGATGAGATCAACTGAAACAAAGTTAAAGTTTTATTTTAGTCACCAAAAGGTGCTGTAGGTCGTTCTCCTTCTGTTTTTTTTTTTTACACATTTCTACATCAAAGTGCAGTAGATAAGACTGTATCATTTTCATAAATCTTTACATGTAATTAAATTTCAGTGTTGGTTCTGCTGTAGATAAAAACAGGAGCGTCACCTGATTCAGGAATTCACATTTTTCTCCTAATGACCATTTATTTATTTTATTTATTTATTTAATTATTTTTATTTAGAAATTTATTAATTCCATTAAAAACAAAATAACTATATACTATAGAAAACAAAACAAAAAAATATATATACAGTAATCAAAAATAAAATGAAAGACAGCAGAAGAAGAATAAATATTTTATCCCTTTTCCCCCAGAATACATTCAAACAAACATAATTTACAAAAAAGAAAGCTAAATAAAAACAAACATCAACTCAAACAACAATTTTTATAGATACACATTATGCTTTTCCATATTCCTTCAGAAAACTAACTTATCATTCCTTCCTGGAACAAGTAAAACAATCGATTAAACATCTAAAATAAAACCTTAGAAGTTTTATAACCCTAAGCAGCGTGTTTATGTGTATGATCCACCACATTAAATCAGGGATCAGTCATATTTAGTCACATTTTCAGATTCATGGCTTTTAAAGCTGCTTTGTTTTACCTGGATCATCCTGATACTGTGAGCGGCTCCGGAGATGAGGCTTGATTTGTCTCTTTAATCGGGGGAACTCCTAGAAAATGAGTGTGAATCTTGTACTGTTTTCAATTTAGAATTTCTTGCCATTTAAAAGAAGAACCTGTAAACCATATTTAGATATTTGGATTTTCCAGTTAGTATTAAAAATAGCTTCATTAGCACGCAGAGGAAATAGCTCAAATTTAAAACTTTTCTGCTTAAAATCGTGGTTAGTTGCTGGTTCTGCTCAGCAAAGTGCTTGAAAACGTTCTTTATGGTTATATTTCAGACATTTCATTCAACTGACCCGTTGATCACATATTTATTTGTCATATTTTGACAAACTCCAGTATTTATTTTTCATCAGGCTATATCTCACTGCTCTACTTGCAACTTAACCTCCAGTTTGATGTGACGCGCCACATATTTCCCGTGCGAGTTACATTCTTACATCTCACAGAACAACAGAACAAACCTGTTTGTTACCACAACAAGGAAATAAAGCATCAAACTAATATTTTCTAATAAAAACAACTAACTAGGCCACTTATTGTGTAAACCAGAAGTCGAGACGTTAAGTGAAACACAAATCAAAAGTTGTGGACACAAATTCAACAAAACGATGCTTCTCATGCACTCAGTCGTTCATAGAAAACATTTTGTAAATAAATGCAGTTATTTTGGATTTCCAGTGTAAAGATATTTCTCTGTTTAATATTTGGATTTTCCAGAGTTAGTTACAAACAAATGCTTAAACCCTAAACCTCTTGCTGCTTCTTATTAGCCTTTCATTTAGCAGAAAACATCTTAAATTAATTTAAATGATCAGATCCAGCATCAGCATCAAGCTGACATCAAAAGAATGTCCACGGACGTATTTATGACCACGACCGTCCTAACTGCGCTTTTCGACCGTCACGGTGACTTTGACGGGCAAAATCTTCACCGGCAGAGGATTCTCGGTGTAAATGTAAGGAAACAGGGTGTTGGTGAAGTTGTGTGTGAAGGTGTGTATGTTTGTGTCGGTGTCGTAATCAGAGAAGGACAACTTCCCCCGGTCAAAGTCCAGGTGGACTCGGATCTTCTTCACCGTCTTCTTCACCGGCAGAACTTTCTCGTGTTCGGAGGCAGAAAACGCCGTGAATGTTCCTTCAGAGAACAGAATCCTCCACAGCTGGGACTGCAGGCGTCCGTTCATCTGGAGGTCCTGACCCAGCACGCCCAGCTCCCAGTCCTGGTTCTTCCCAACATCCACGCTCCAGCTGTGAGTGCCTGAGCTGAACCCCTCGGAGCCCAGGACGGTGCAGGAGAACTTGGTTCTCTCCGGGTTGCTCGGAAGCTGCCGCCGCTTCTCTCCAGCTCTGACGCCGCTCAGATCATCTGACACTATGAGTTCTGGGTCGGCGGTGTTTGGGTCCAGAACCAGAGGACTGTAGGACACGATCTGCTTCATCTTGTTCCAGATGTTGTAGGTCAGGTTCCCCATGTGTTTGACCACATCTATGAGAGCTCCAGAGATTGGTTCTGGGTCGTCCTGGATGTGGTGCTGTTGGACTCTTCTCACTGCAGTCTTGTAGTTCTGCAGGAACGAGATGTCTTCAGCTCTCAGCTCCTTCTCTGCAGCTCTGATTGTGACTGAAAGAGCTGCGATGTCTGTGCTCAGAGCCGCCATCTTCTTCCTCATCACCTGAGTCTTCTGCTCCTCTTCGGTTCTCAGAGCAGCGACCCGGACCTTCTCTTCCTGCTGCAGAAACAGGTGAAGCTTCTGAATCTGCTCTCTGATCTGCTGCTCCGTCTCCTGGGCCTGGACCCTGATGAACTTCACAGTTTGCTCACAGTTTCCTTTGAACTGTTGGAGGAGCGTCAGTTTCTCCTGTAACGGCTTGAGGGATCTCTGCAGCTCCTCTCTGTGGTCCTGCGCCGCCTCATCGATGGGTCGGAACCGATGGTTGACGTGTGTTCTTGAATCTCGACAGACAAGGCACACCGGCTCCTGGTGGTCCAGGCAGAAGATTTTGAGCTTTTCAGAGTGCAGATTGCAGAGATGTTGGGACCCTGCTGCTGAAGTCTTCTGCTTCTCCTCCTGTAAAAAGGCCTCACACAGGTTCTTTAAAGCCAAGTTACGAGGAGGGTCCCTCTTTGACGACTTCCTCTTGCAGAACGGACACTCCAGCGTTGTCTTCACCCTCCACCAGTCCTGCAGACAGGCTCTGCAGAAGCTGTGGCTGCAGGACAGGACCACAGGGTCTGTAAAGATCTCATGGCAGATAGGACACGACAGATCGTCTGATCTGGACGACATCTTGTTTCTGAATGAAACAGAACACACAGAAACCTGTCAGGGAAGTCAGTCTGGAGAGTTCTCTGAAAGTTACTTTCACTTTTGAGTTGTGGCTCCTTCAGATGATCAAACAGAGTCTGAAGCTGGAAGTCCAGTCGTCCCAGTAAAATTAGTTTCCTGTGCTTCCTCTGGGTTTCTGTGGATCAAAGGTGAAATCCTGTGATTGTCTTTGCGTTTGTCTCCAGTCAGAAGAACAAAATGATCAGCAGTTTCCTGTTTATGAGTCAGCTTGTGGGCGGAGCTTTGTGCCAACATCCCTCCACTCCGCGCATGTTTTTCACACAAGGTGTTTATCTCGTTTCTGTGCTCAGGACGAGTCCTTCACGTAATTAACCGTCATAAAAACAAGTTTTATCACACAAACTGTTTCATGGTTCAGGAGTGGGCCTGTGTGAGATTCTGATGGTGCGAAAACCTTGAGCAGAAGTACCACTTTAAAAATAATAATCTATGTACATTATGTCCATTAGCTTTTATTTTAAAACCAAAATGCAAATACTTTTGCTGTTGTCCTGATGCTGCTCAATAATCCAGGTAGATTAATCTAACAAGGTTGAGTCTGGTCTTCTTCAGAATGAAGAAGTCTTTTGGATTAAAGATGAAACATTTCAACACAGAAGAACTCGTCCAGAGGTCTCGACTCAACTTTGTCAGACTAATAATGTTGCTGCCTGAATAGTATCACATATAGTTATTTTTATGCACATAAACGATTAAGAAGATTGAGAGTAGGGATGAACGATTTTGGAAAATATTCTAATTGTGATTTGCGATTATTTTTGAATGTCTTCTTCTCATTTTCTGTATTTTCAACAAACAGAAGCAATAAATCTGTTTCAGTTGTTTTCGGCTCTGCTGCAAGATTCTGCTTTTTTTTTTTTTCTGTGTAGCTCCAGGGATAGTAATTTAGCTAAAATGTGTGAGCGAGGTCGTTCTGTACCGCTTATCCACTGTGTTGACCAAAGCTTTAAACCCAGGCTTGGCCATTGCATTGATGAGCATCATGTCTTTCACTATGAACTCTGTTATTGGTCGAGTTTTTTCTGTGTGCCGTTTCAAGTGATGTTCATACGGAGTAAAACCTTCGAGCAGTACGGTCACTGATCCCTGTCAGCTGGTGATTTACTTACTTTAAGTTGAAGCACTGGTCGTTGACATTCTAGCCGTGCAATTATCATAAATGGCTTTGTGGTGTTTTTTAAGTGTTGATAAAGATTTGTGTTGTTACCTCCAGAGGTAGCAACAGCAGCACGGCAGGTTCTGCACAACACACATCGTTGTGCAGCATCGTCTTTTTCATAGCCAGAATAATTCCAAACAACAGACATGCTGCTCCTCTTTGGTTCAAACTGTCAGATGCGTCAGCTTCTGTTGAGCCTGACGTCATTGTGCAGCCAGTAAATGTGCAGTGTTGACTTCTCCCACTCTCTGCTCCGCTCACTCGCAAGTGACGTAACTAGATCACATGATCAGATCACGTGACCAGATCACATGACAAGTAAAACTGCAGCCTTCGCGATTAGACCATCTCATTTTGTCTTATCGCAATATTATCGCAAATGCAATTAATTGTTCAGCCCTAATTGAGAGGACACAAGTGAACCTTTTGACTTCTTTTTCCTGAACGCAGACAAATTTATACAATTTTTACTTTTAATTTTTTTAATCAAAGCTGAAATTTTAGGTTCATTGCAAATCTTGAGAACGAGTTTGTCAGTTAAAACAATGGCATCAAACAGCTGTTTAATTAATATTTATTTATAGTAATTTGTAATTCTAAGGTAATTCTGCCTATATTACCAGTACTTCTTTTTGTAACACAGAGGCTGATATGTTAATAGATATTTAATTAAATTTAAAATGTATCCCTGTTTACTGTCCACACTTTAATGGCTCGGAGCAACAGTAGGAGAGGGGGAGTTCTGCTCAGCTCCACGTGACTGGAGAACGAAACAAACAGCCCTGCTCAGCGTCTAGTATCTTATTGAAAATCATTTCTTTAAACCTCAGGAACAGCATTGCAGAAAAATACTTTTTGACTTTTTAACATACTTTAAACCAGTTACTGGAACGTACCTAATCAAGAGCATTTATCTACAACGCCTCTGTGCATGACTGTGCCACAGTCAGCCGGACATGTTTACATGAAATGCTTATTAAACAGCCAGACTTCCCTGTAATCAATAATTAGTGGTTTTGAGTTCTTTAAGCATTTGTTTTTTTTTTCTCAAGATATTTGCGAGTTGTCCAGGATTAATCTGTGAACTCTTGATCGCGACTCCCCAGTTTAGACTGGCTCCTAATACTCCTCCAGATTCCTCCAATGGTTTCATGATATTCTGTTTTGTACAGGGAGAAATCTGAAACATTTCCGTCAGGAACCTTTGTTGTTGTTTTTTTGAGACGCGTAATCTAACGAGTTGTGTTGCTCAAGTTTTTCCATGGCCTCAGTGTTTACATGTAGACATCAGGACAGTCATTGTCTGATTTACACCAACTTTTGTTTTAGGACTATGTATTTTCACTGACTCCCGTCACAGAACAAAGAGGGTGAATTGGAAATGCCTCCATTAGTCCGTGCATGTTGAGCATAACTTCCATTTGTGTGTGTGTGTAGCTGCATTTAAGCATTAGAAAGGTTAACCAACAAAGTCCATGCTCAATAATCCAGGTATACAATCCAATACTTTTCAGTCAGGTCATCTGGATAGTTTCTTTTGTTTTGTGCTGAAACATTTCACTTCCATCCAGAGGCTTCATCAGTCAAGGAAACAACACAAAACTGATTCTTCCTCCACATTGTAACTTCAGTATCACGCACTAAAAACATTTAGATTTTCTTTCGTTCCCTGTTCAGTTCCAGTCCAGAAAAGCTACAAACATTCACTATCTAAATCCCTTAGTGACATCGTCGTACCACTTGTAATCAAGTTTTTTTTTTTTAGTTTAAAACCTGATTAAAAAAAAAAAAAAGGTATTAAATATTCTTAAACTTCAAATACAAAACTGAATTTAAAGTAACTAGTTATTTTCTCTTGAGGCAGAGACGTTCTTTTTAAAAATGCATAAGTTTGTAATTTTAGTGAGCTGCAAGAAGCTAAAATCCTCAAGTAATTGGCAAAACAGAAATTACAATTCTGAATAAGTGAGAGAAAATTTACGTTTTCATCAAGTTTATTTAGTCAGATGGAAGTTCCTTTTATAGAATTGTGAAATTATACATTTACAAAAGTCCAAAAAGAGTCAAAACAAGAAACTCCCAGTTCCCAAACCCTTCCACCTCCCCCCACTGGTTTGCATGCTCACCTGTGACATCACCAGGTGGCAGCTCAGACACAAATCTCCAGCGTGTACAAAGAACCAAAACACACAGAGTCCACAGGTGGAGCAGAGCACTCCACCTTCAAACCCTAAACCACTCTAAATGTTTTACAACTCTGTTTGTGGGTCACTCATTCTAACAAGTTCATAAAGCTTTTTTTTTTTTTTTTTTTAATTTGCAGTTTCTCTTTTTGTAATTTTTAGTACAAACATTATAGCCAAAGTCTTTCAGACATTAGCTGGTGTGGAAAATGAATTTTCTTCCTTGAGTTTGTGGCCATTGCTACGTTGTTGTTCTTTTAGTCTGGGAGTACTGATCAATCAGTAGATATTTTTAAGTTAAATCATCAGGTCCCACACATTATTACTTCCATAATAAACACATGAAAATTGCTAAACCCAAAAGCTGAAACCTGCACACCTGCCCGATACAAACACAAAGCAGTGCTTTGTGACACACCAATGCAGACATGCTCCTGTTTTAGTTTTCTACCTTGCCTTACAATATAACGGTTTTTTCCACTACTTTCCCTTTTGATTGTTCTTTTAGCCATTTATGCAACTTGTTAAAAAAATTGTATGAATCTTTTATGATTGTCTGTTGTCGTTCACTGTTGTCATCACCCTTTGTTAAAAAATGCAGGTCTCTCTTGTAAATGAGTCCCTGAGGCTCAATGGGGGTTGAATGAAAAAGTGCTGAGCTGTGGCCCCTCACACACCCAGAAATGCCCACTTGAGAATCAAGGACTTTAACTGTGTCCCTGGCTGAAGGTTCGATGAAGTTAGGTCCACAGTCCCGTCATGGCCATGCAGGTCTACTTTCTGCCGTCGGTCCATCAAATGTTGACTGTCCAGCAGGAGAGGCAGTGACGGGTTGAGTTTCCCTGGACAAACAGAAACCTTTAAACAGAGCTTAATTTGTAAACTTAATGTGAATAATACAAACATTTCTCTCATTTCTTTTTTTACTGTAGCTCTACTTTTTTATTGATCATGTCTGAAATGTATGCGTGAGTTCACATCAGCAGTTGTGCGTGCTCAGAGCTGTCTGGAGACGCTGCTGTGTGTAAAGTATGGCAAGCCAAGTGGCCCATAAACAGCCACTTTTACCACATGTCTGGCTATTAACGGGCCACTTGGCTTGCCATATTGATGAAGACACTTCATCCCCGCGGGACATGCCGTCTGCGTCTCTGCTGGTCAGGAGCGTGCGCGCGAACTGGTGCGTCTGCTGCAGCCGTAATATCCACTCCACAGACTGGGCAACGTCTCCCCTCATTGCATTTTTAATAAATACAGGTAGTCCTTGGTTCACGGCGTCATTGGTTTACGGCATTTCACGTTTACGGCACTGCCCCCAGTGACGTCATCGCGCCGTTCGTTGCCTTTTTTATGCAGCATTTTATTTTATTTTTTTCCGTTTTTTTTTTTTTTAAGAGTATTTTGTTAACTAACTGCTTGGAAACACATTTAAAAACATTAATACGGCCGTTCGAAGTTGTTTTACATTGAAAAAACGTGTTTAAAAAGACGTGACCGATCACCGTTTTAGTTTCGGTTTCGTTTACGGCAGAAAATTCGCGTTTACAGCCGCTCGTGCGGGCAGTTCCGGTTTAAGGCTAAATAGGTTACCGGCTGAGCCGGTGGAACGGATCTCGGCCGTTAACCAGGGACTACCTGTAATCAAAATAAAAATGTGCGATGACCTTGAACTTTTATGGGCGGAGATTTGAGTTGCCAGATCCGAGTAAAGAGTTGCCGGAATGCATTCGATCAAGAGTCCCCGGATCTTGTTCCGGCAGGATCCAGCTCAAATTAAGCACGGATTAAAAACGTTAAATGTCAGTTTTATATGTCAAATACAGTATTAACTTCTTGACTGGTTATTTGACGATACTGTATAGATTTAAATATATTCTTAGGTTTTATCACTAAATTACAAAGATATTTCTTACATAGAGGCTGAAATCAGCCAAAATCATCAGACCAACATTATCAACTCCGGTGTCAGTTTATATTTTAACCAATCTTTTGATTCTTAACCGAAAGGTGCAGGATTTCTGGAAACCAGCAATTTTAAAAGAGCACTTTAACTAAAAGTTTGGCAAAATACACAGAAGTTTACACTTGATCTAATTCTGTATATTTACCTGAACAGTGACCAGCTTGATGAAGGCAACATCTTGATCTAGCAGCAACATAAAGGTGATGCAGTTAATATGACTCTGTGAAACCAAGCTGAAAGGTTGAATGTCACACAGCACATCAGACTGCTTCTTTATTCAACAGGTTTCATTTTAACCTGATAGGAAATCAAACACTGGAGACATGTAATCTCATTTTAAAAGAACTGCGTTCACTCTGACGTAGTGCAAACTTACCCTACTTGAATTCTTGGATTCTTGCACCTGTTCTGCATTATTTTTTCTTAACTGGGATGCAGTGGTGAGGCTGGTATAGCGGTCAGGTCTTGCACCAAAAGTAAAACCACTTGAGTTGCAGTTTGGGGCTTCAAACAATCGTGCTTCTCTGAACTTAAAACCACCACCTGAGAAGAAAGTGTCATAATTAAACATGTGAGCTCAAATTTCAACAAATGATCATGTTATAAAAACAACCAGCAATGTGCTGTGGTTACAGGATTTATTCACTTGGAGGATTAGGAGGCGCTCCAAACTGTCTGGAGTTGGTCTGTTGTCCAATAGGGGCAGCTTTGGTTTTATGAAACTCTGTTTTGTAAGAAGCAGGTAAAAGATGATTGATGGATGGATGGTTTTGTAAGGTCAGAGAGTCAGAGTCAGAGAATCTTTATTGTCATTTGTTTTGTTCTGCCCCTCTGCGCATGTTTATTACAGCAGGTTTTTATCTCACCTGACGTTCGTCAGATGTTTGCCATCAAGACACTCAACCAGTTTCTGTATTGAGAATCATTGAGATTGACCAGCAACTTGTCTTTAGGAACAAAGAAGGGGTCCAGTTGTTTGATTCAACTTGTTTGTAGAACAGTCCAATTTAATATAGTCGAACATAAAAGTTTTGAAGTGATGTTAATTGAATTTATTGATATAAAGAGATCACACTTAACAAATTAAAATGTGTGCAGCCAACTTTTGTTTTTAAAATGATTAAATAATCCTTTCACCCTGGGGAAAGAACAGCTCATTTAAATAATTTAAAGATATAAAACAATCTGACATTTATGTACTGTATATGATTAGTGGATATACATTTCTGATCAAAACTATAAACAAACTAAAATTATTTTAAACATTGCCAGTTTCTTTGTTTATTCTAACTGAATGCATGGACATTTCTGAGTTTGTACCTTTAAGAGCTGCAGGAGCTAAATTGATCAGTTGAAATAGTACACAGGATAGTACACATGGTACACATGTACAGTGATATTTTGACATCAAGTAGACGTAATAATAAGTGAGAAACATTTGTTTGTCATGCATAAAATGCCAGATAGAAAAATCTTAAAATCCAGGTTACATTATGCTTTATATGCTTTATTTATATTTGTCAACATTTAATAAAAGAAAAACGACAAAATAAACTAAACTTGTTCATTTGGACACAGACGAGCTCTGAAAAGAGATGAAATCCTCAAAAACACCCCTCTGTTGTGTGCTTGTGCAGAAGTTCATCCTGATGAGCAACCCCAGCCGCGTTTATACAGTCATCCAGTCGGACCTGCCGGCAGCCAACGGGATCATCCACATCATCGACCGGCCAATCACAAACGCTCTGTCTGACAGGTCGCCCCAAGATGAACAGGTGAGCTGCAGATCGCTCACACGACACTGTCAACAGCTTTTGACATTAAAGTTAAAAATGTTTGTTGAACTTTTGTCTCTTTTCTTTGTCAAGTTTGCAGACAAGACGATTGGGGAGATTCTGACCCAAGATGCAAAGTTCAACCGCTTCTTGTCTTTGGTTGACGTGAGTTTGCAGAATTCATTTCTTTTAATATAAGAAACTAACAGGTGTTCGTTCAAAATAACTCATTTACAAATCCAGAGGGCCAAAACAATGTGCATTGGTTCTTTTATTTTTACAGAATCTTTATTTAGTTGTGACTTCAGATGCCCTTTAAAAAATAAATAAATAAATAAATAAAATTATTTAATATTCTTTGTGGATCAACAGCTGGAGACAAACCATCTGCATTTGATCAAATGTCTAATAACATGTGATTAAACTGTGCAGATCCATAATTCAGCTGTTTGTGGGCTTATTTTCTTCTAAATGACTTATTGCCTCTGTCCTTCCTTGCATCTGTGCATGATGTGAGCATGATAACTTAAAAACTAAGGGAGACACTGACTTCATTTTGGCGTAAGAAAGATATATTTTGACAACTGGGTTGCTAAGTCAGAATCCAAGATGGCCACCACCATATACAGTATTATATTATATATTCAAACCGGCCACCTCTATCATTTGAGGAAACTAAACTTTCTAGTTTTTATATTGCTTAAAAGTATACTTTCCTCAAATGATTGGGATGGCTGAAGATTAATCTGTGGGGACAAAGGCCACCATTGGCCACCCCCTGGCTCCAGCACTGCACCTGCTGGTGGATAAATGTCTCCCTCCACTCTCCAGGATCCGTCACGCTGCTCTGCCTCAGATGATTAAAAACAAACCTCCCTCTGCTCCACAGTATAGCTCCTCCCCACTTGAACATCTTGCACTAAAAATATTTAGGTTTATTTAATTCTTTATTCAGAAGACGAAGGAGATGGTCGTGGACTTCAGAAGGAACACACACCTACCCCCGCCCCCCTGAACATAAGAGGATCTGCGGTGGAAGTGGTCTCCAGCTACAAGTACTTGGGTGTACACATGAACAACAACCTCAG
>JARVLU010001354.1:36316257-36329632 GCA_031762415.1 Simpsonichthys santanae
TCTCATTCCTGATCTTCTCCATCCTTGTCACTCCTAAGGAGAACCTCAACATCTTCATTTCTGACACTTCCAGTTCTTTCTCTTGTCTTTTTGTCCACATCTCTGTCTCCAGACCATACTACATAACTGGTCTCACTGTCTTGTAAACTTTTCCTTTGACCTTTACCGACACCTTTTTGTCACAAATCACTCCTGAAACTTTTCTCCTTCCACTCCATCCTGCCTGGACTCTCTTCTTCTCCTCTTTATTCCACATTTTCCTGGACAGCACATCCCATGTAATGAAGTCCTGCACCTTTGTGACCTCTGCTCCTTGTAGCCTCACTGTTCCATGTCTCACTCTCATGTACTGTCTTACTACAGCTTACTTTCATTGCTCTTAACCAGATTACAGGAAAGTCTGGATGACTGGAATGTAAATATTGTATGTAGAAACTAAGACTAGATCCTGATGCCTGATGGAGCCAAACTGCAAATCAGGACTAAAAATATAACTAAAAACAACAATAATAGTGTGAAGTGTTAATAGCAGATGCTGTAAACTAAATATTTAGTGGTGTCTGCCACTGTTGTGTTACAAGAGAAACAAATCAAGCGTTTAAACCCAGAATGAGCTGCTCTGCTGCAGCGAGCCTCGTGTCCCCTCGTAGTGGAAAATATTAAGTTTTCACAGCGTGTGAATAATCTGAATAATCACTCATCATACGCTGTCACTCATCTCCAGCTTCATATTTTCCACTGCTCGGAGTTGGGGAGCTGAACGTTAAAGCAGCAGAGGGCTGATTTACAGGTGCTGCTGAGTGTGACTAATGGTGTCGTTTGTTTTGCTGTCATGTTATTTCCCTGCAGAGCTGTGGAAATACGGACGACGTCACCTGTTAGAGCTGATAATGACTTCATCGAGAACGGACGGCAGCTTGTTTGTGTAAAAGAAGAGTAGAGAAACAGAAAGTAAAAAAAGAAAACATAGTTTAGTTCACTGATTTATAACGGTGGTTAATGATGAGTCAGAAGTGCAATAGAACTAGATGTTCACAGGAAACAAATTTACTGTTAGAATGTAAAAAATAAAACACTTTCCATCCCAATGCGGCTGAAGATTTTAGTAAAATGTTAAACTTCTGCATTTCCACGGTAAAACTGGATCCGTTCTCGTTCTCATTTGGAAATTTATAGAACTGTGTTGTAGGATTTCTGTTGTTTTAATGAACGTTCCTCCTGCAGCCTGTGAGTAACCAGACAGAGCCTCAGCTGCAGCTGATCCTGGACAAAGACTTGCTGGAGTACGTAAGGATCCTGGAGCCAGTTCTACGATGCTGGAACATTAAGCTGCTTCGTGGTGAACAGTGACAGCCCACAAAACTCATCTGTGTAATAGAAAGACTAACCTTTGTGTTTTCAGGTCCTGCTCCTTCAGATCCCTCCTTGTGGCCTCCAAGTTCTCTCCACTCCTGGCTCCTTGTGAACCTCCCTGGAAAGCCAGTCTAGATGCACCAGCTGTGGACGTTCAGTTTTCTGCAGCCTCTGGAGTTTCAAGATGGTGTCCAATCAATAACACCTGCAACCCATTCCCCTGATGAGCCGGGAGTATATAAGGCTGCAAGAGCTCTACTCCTCGCAGGAGCATTTCATGCATACTGGCATTTATGCTTCTAGCCTCTGCGTGTGAATAACTGCTATGGTTCAACTTACCTTGTGCTTTCTCCGTGTTTCAGCCTCCTCGCCTGAGTTCCACTGGATCAGAATCAGATTTATTGTCATTGCACTGAAGCACAACACAATTACATTTCAGTACAGCCCGTCTGAGTAAAACATAAACAACAGACATGAGAAGACGGAGTGTCTGAGACCGTGGCCTCGTGGGAGGCGCTGCCCTTTATGTTAAACAGGAAAAGAGAAACAGGGGAAGGGGAGGTATTGAAAAAAAAAACGTATCTCACACTGTGACCTAGACGGGGGACACACATTTTGGGTCAGGCCGACTGCTTGATTTCTGTTTGCCTTATAGTTCTACTGGTACGTCTCAATGGCGACTTCAAACAGCCACATTTTGCGGTCAGCACTGCCGGGCCGAGCTTGTAGCTTCTCCAAGGTTGATTCTCTCCCACCAGCGAGTTTCAGGAGCCGCAAGTGGCTTGCGATTCTCAGAAATTGTGTCCAGCTTATGGCTCAGCTCACACAGCATCGGAGTGTTCACCGCAAGGTACATTCTTTCAGGCATGGCCAGCAACTTTACCAAGGCCAGAACGCTGCTGCCATTTTCCATATTTGTCAATATGCCAGGTAACTGCCAACTCCAAAAAGCAGAAACCCTGTTATCATAAATCCAGTTATGTATGCATCTTCTACATCCTCAACGGACAATGCGAACAGGCACACGATCTTCCACTGCCCCCAGGAATCCATTGTGTATCCAGCTGCAAGTGTCCCATCAGGGCAAGAGGGCTCTCCTTCCCCCCGTCTTCTCGTTAAGAGACCAGCTGACCAGATCCATAATTTATAATTCAGAAGATATGTAAAGAGAGGCTCCGATAGGGTTCACAGGACACAAGCACAGCAGGAGGGAAGCAGGAGCGGGAGAGAAAAGTGTCCACCTTCATCAAGAGCAAGCAAGAAAAAAAAATCCTGGACTTCTCAAAGACCTGAATTCCTTGTGGACTTCCTCAGCTGTCTCACCGCCTCCCAACCACTTGCCTGCCACACCTGTGACACCCTCCTCCTTTGTGCTGGAATTCTTGTGGACCATCTTTCTTGTATTGTCTCACATCAACTGTAATGAAGGCAATCACATTATTCTGCATCTCCTGGAACTCCATCATCCTGACCTCTCTCCTTGTTCCCCAGATTTCCAGAGCCTCCCTTGTACATTTGGTATTTTGCACTGTAAATAAAGTAATTTGAACTTTTCTATGTTTCGAGTCTTTCTCATTTAAGTACATATTTTCTGGGTTCCTAGCATTTGTTACACCAGCGTCCACCAAGATCATCCTGTGAGCTGGATGTTGGCTTGAATTAATGATTGAAGAACTGTCGCCCTGTCACTCTCCAGCTTTGATTACTCACCTCCTGTGCCAAGAACTGTCAAACCCTTAGAACCTCCGGCTCTCCTCTCCAAACCTGCCAAACAATGAGTTGAAAATCCTGTTCATACTATACCTCATTCCCTTTCAGAAACTACCCCGAACACTCGCAAATAGTCACTTACCTTTAATGTGTGAATCTTCTGCCATCAGGTCTCAAGTCTGAACATTCCTCAAACATGACACGTTCACACAGGAACCATGTCTTTCTAAAACCATAGTTTTTATTTGTACATTTTAAAATGCATGATATTATTGTAAACACAGCACAATTTACATAAAAGTTTTCATCCACAAAGAAATACAGAAAACGCCTGAATTGCTGTACAGATGATATATTGGCCTGTAGATGGAAAAGACAAAAACAAAAAATCTTTTTGGTGGACCGTTTCTGTTTGACATGTTGGTCCACATACTGGGAGATGTGTCAGTCCAAATATATGATTTGAGGCTCAGTAACCTGTGAAGGATGGTTTCCTTACAATAACCAAAATAAGGATAAATTCACACACGTTGGTCTTTTATTCCATATCTTTATGTTTTTAAATATGGTAGTTTGTTTCTGCAGCATTTGCTTTGGTATTATTGTTTAGTATTGTTTACTAAAGTGTTGAATCCATTTTGTCCATGGAGTCTTCAGTGTAATAATGAGGGCTTTGCATTGTTGTTGCTGTTTTTGTTCATAAAGAATCTGATTTTTAAAGAGAAACAGGAAATGAAAGTTTTACTGCAGTCTGTAACTCAAACACACGCAGATGAGGTCACTGTTGTTACATCTGTGATGCTTGGGCTCAAATTAGATTAGAAGTGAAACTACGATGTCATGTTTTTCAAAGGTTGTGTGGCTGGAGAGCAGGCAATGTGGCGTTTCTCGAAATTTTCACCCAGTGACCAAAAGTACTGCTTAAGGGCTCCTAAAACACAATTTCTGCAAGGCTGAAGTTATTAATAAAGCAAGTCACAACATGCAGTTCAATGTGGGCAGAGCTTCAGTCTGACTACAAAGATGGAGGATATTGTAGTCCACACGTTGAATGAGCATGTATGTGGGTGTTTTGTGGTCCTGATCAGCTGAGCAGCAGTTTTATCACTCTGGGAGGTTTTCAGTGATTGTTCAGTAGAACATTAATCATGTGAGTCAGCGTGCACCGTCCCGTCTTAAACACAAAGAATACCGCCCTACAGAAACCCAAACCTGGCGTAACGAATGCTAGGAACCCAAACGGAAAACCTAAAACAAAAATATTAACCACCATAATTTAGTTTCACACATATTTATTTATTATTTTGGCCATTTTATCTTAATTTCTGTTTAATATATAATGACTCAGTGGAATTTGTCATGTTTTTATTGTTTCTATTTTAGAGGCTGGTACAGACCAGATCAGTTTTACTATTAACCCAAGAACTTAGAGCTGGTGGACCACGGTCCTGCATTCTTTACCTAAACAGACTTTTTACAGGCGAATCCTCCCAGAGGGGCAATTTGAAGGCACAAAAAGTAGCTGCACAAACTCATAAAAAACAATCACTGCTTTACCGAACACAATTCTAACTGTAAAAAGTTTCTGCGGTCTGTTTGGAGCCCGTGTGACCCTCTCAAACTGTCAACGCTTGGCTCGTATGAACACACTCGGCTTCCCGGAGGCTTCGTACCTGAATGCAGCAGCAGAGCGGAGGAACAATGAGACACGTGGGAACCTGAGCCGTGGGTCGGTCCGGATACGAAGGCCAAACAGCATCACAGGCTCCCTGACGGCGTCTCCACCGCTGCATTTTACACATTTTAAAGTCAAGTTTTAGCACTTTCTTTGGGTTTTTGGGGGCTACAGCTTGATTAGAATAACAGTCACTGAAACGGAACAAAACGAGGCAACAGTCTAGATGTTCCCATGGCTCATAAGTGATTTACAACGCTGTGAACAGTGTTTTTCTATTCAGCAAGAAGATCTCAGAGGTTCAGGACCAGCCAGGAGCTGCCGATGATCAGTTGATCCTCATCAGTGGGACCAGGTGTGTGTTAGCATAATTCCCAGATAGAAAAACATCAGCAGTGACAGAGAAGCAACGGTTGCTGCTCATCGATCTGAGAAGGGTCAAAGGTCATTTCTAAACTACCTGGAGTCCATCATTCCACAGAGAGAAAGATTCCTCACAAGAGAAAAACATTTAAAACAGCTAACAGTCCCCTGGAGGGGACGTCCCAGAAAATTCACCCTTAAGGTCAGACCATGCAGTGCTCATAGAAATGAACTCCATCTCAGACTCTGCAGACCTCAGTCAGCAGGTCAAAGGTCATGGTGTCTGCTCTAAAAACAAAATGGCAGCACTACTTAAGCTTGAAAAGTTTCATCTGAAGGAACCACAAGACTCCTGAGACAAAACAAAATAAAATGATATGCTTACCCAGAATGCACTGCAACAAACACCTTATCCCAGCTGTCAGCCACTGAGTCGGCCATAAACTCCTCTGTCGACCAAAGAGGTCCAGTTGCTGTCATTTTGTGTTTCAGTGTTTCTGTTTTCTTTCAGAGATCCTCACAGGTAAAGTCTTCACTTTATCTTAGTAGAACTTAAACCTGTAAAATCTGCTGCTCACCTGTGACTCGAGCAGAAACCGGCTTTTCAGAGGTGCGTTCCTTCAACTCTGATCTCATTCAAACTCTGGGCTGGGTTTTTGTGGTAAAGTCTGACCCAAGGAAATCAACTCACACAACAACTCTAAGAAAACAAAGGATTTAATTCCCAAAATCAAAAGCTGATGTGCCAGCAGGCCAAAAGAAAAAGGGAACTGAAACACAAAAACCAAATATGGGGTGGCAAATATAAAAATAATCAAAGACACGAGGGTCATGACGGAGAAAAGAAGCAAACAGAGCATGACGAACCGGCGAGTGACCAAGATCCAGGAGTGATGAGACAAGCAGAGACAGCTGAGACGAATGAAAATGACATGCAGGTGCGTGATCAGGAGCACGATTAACTGAGGGGGATGCAATGAAAATGACAAACGAAACAAAGAACAACACGACTAAAATAAACTGAAACAAGCAGCGAACGACTGCCTGTCGCCACTTAAACGGACAACACTGTGATTGTAAATGAAAGCAGCAGAGCGCCGGAGAAAGACTGACGTCTTTCATACTTTACACATGTGCTCATTAACTTTACTACTAAACACACAGAGACAATCAGAGGTGGAACGCTCTGAAACTGTAGTTTAACCAGCAACAAACAGGAAGTCACTCACTTGAACCACTGACTAGTAATGATACGGTGAAGACAGGATGATGTGTGGGTGTGCACAGGCTCCGTGCGCATCAGGATTAATGTTAGGATGATTAAATTAATTCAGTCACCAAGAAGCCCCCCACCCTGCACCGTGCCAGCTTGTAGTCTGTTCCCAACCATGCAGTTCATTAGAATGAATGAGTCGTGGTTGAACCAGGTCACCTCAACACCATGTTGGTTAGTTTCTTCAGAGCATCACATGTAATTTACACAGATTTAATGAAAATGTTTCCTGTTAACAAACATCTTCATCCTGTGATGGAGCTTTTATATCAATGTGTAAAGTCCATAGCTCCGATTACATCAAGAAAACCGTCTGTTTCTGCAAACTGTGCTTTAATGTTGCCTGTTCAGCTGCATTGTGGGTAATTTGATATTCCTGGTTGACATATGGATCATTCCAGCCACACAGTTGGCATGGCTCGGTTCAGAGTGGACTGGCCCAGTCCTGATCGGTCTGCCAGCTTCCTCTGGAATGACCCTGTTGCTGTAGGAACCCCAGCTGTATCAACAGCTGTATGTGCACGGGCTGTGCACGGCTCCTCGCTGTGTCGCGCTCCAAGACCAGCTGCAGCTCCAAGCACAGTTCCAGGATTGTCCTTGGAAGACTAAAACATCTGATGGTCCTGTCGTCATCATGGTCCAGAAGATCTTCTCTGAGCGTCGCTGCATTTGTTAAATCCTCTGATGAGACTGAAGCCGTTGATGTTCAAGTGTTTTCTGCTCCACTTTGTGCACGTTTTATATCCACTCATCTAATTTCATACATGTGGACGTATTCGTTGTTCATCATGTGTGTCCGGTGTGCACAGTCATAGTTTCCACATCATTAAGTTTCCCAGCATCACCTCCAAGTGTCGCCAACGGACCAGTAACCATAGAAACATGTACACCAGCCATGAAGTTGGCGTGGAGCTGCGCTCATTTCATTTTTAATACATCTGAAGTTTTGCTTGAAAAAGAGCGTTTTTGTGCGTGTGCATGAAAACCCAGGGGGTTTTAGTGTCCTGCAGAAAAAAGTACCCAGTTGTTGTCATTGGGGTGGTACCCTCAATAGTACTGTTTTGTACCCAGTGGGCATTTGTATGTTTGCTGTATTTTGTACCTTTTAGAAACCAGTCTTGTACCTCTACTCATAAGATAAAAGAAGGGATATGTAAAAGGGAATAAAAATGGCGTCAACTTGAATTATTCCAGCTTTTTATTTTATTTATCTTGTCTCAACGTTTGACATGACAAACTCAACGACTGCCTTTGATGATGCACCGTAGATAAGTAATGTTGTAAATACTTGACAGGCTGATATAAAGTTTTAACCCTGATGAGTTTTCCTGCTTTCAGCTGACCGTCGACGAGTTGGCCGCTCTCTCTTACATTCGGACGATGTCCAATCAGCGGGTCTCCGTCACTGCATCTGATGATGTGAGCGTCTCTCATCGTTCTTTAAAACGTTCGTTACCGTTTGCCGAACGCTTTGCTTCCCTCTTTGCTCTACAGGGCGAGATCCGGTTGGGCGAGAAGGGTGTACGTCTGGCGAGCACCAACATCGTGGCGTCCAACGGGATCATCCACATGATCGACGGGCTGCTGTACCCGCCCTCCATCCTGCCCATCCTGCCTCACCGCTGTGACGTCACTGACAGTAAAATCACTGTGGTGAGAAGAAGAACAGGGAAAAACACAAAAAGAGCTGAACTTTGACTTTATTTTCTACAAGAATAGGTTTTCTATTTTTATTTTGCTTCACGGAGCTTCAGTTTGCCCGTGTGTCGATCTGTCAGCAAAATATCTGATGAATCATTGGATGGATTTAAATGAACATAAAATATTTTCACAACTGATGGACCTTTGGAGTGAATCCAGTTCAAGATGGCTGTCACAGCTAACTTACCTTGGAAAACACAGAAATTACTTTAATGAAGCTCATTTGTTAGATATTGAGCTAAAATCTGATGTGGTAGTAGCTGATAGTCATCGCCAACACATGCTCTGAGACTGTGCATATTGTTTACAAGCGTCGACTGAAACGACTCATCATTTCTCAACATAAAATGATGATCTGTGTTTAGGACCCTGCCATGGAAGCTGGTGGGTGATAGGCATTCCTGCAATGAATGCTTGGCCTTTTATCTGTTTAATAATTTATACTTGATGCCAAACAGTTTGTAAATAAAGGTGACAGCTCTCAGAAAGCTCATTCATCATTACTAATTAATATTTAAAGGTCATACTTAATTATTTACTTTAATACAGTTGCTCTTTATGTCGCATGATTTAGATGTTTTATTCTGAAAGGTGCCACGGCCGATCATTGCGGTTATGTCAGAATAAAATTAAGAGTAACGCCTGTTTGTTTGTTTTTAGGGGCCGTGTGTTTACTGCAGTTTCCTCCATGAGACTCAGTGTCCTGAAGGCAGCGTCGAAATGGTAAATTATCATCATCACCCAGACGTTTCTGCTTCGTGGGCCCCGGGCGGGCAAACTGTGGAAAGTCAACATTTCCTATGAAAAAACAACGTGACTGCTAAACGACTTCGCTAAAGAAGCTGAAACTGTGTTGTTAAATCTCAAAGAAGCATAACTTTAACTAAAAGACTAAAGTGGCAGAAGATGACTAAAGTACACCACAAGTCATCTGTATTAAAATATTACGATCACAAAAACCAATCATCATCTGGGGGAACTCGGAGTAGAGTCGCTGCTCCTCTGCATGAGGAGGAGGTTCATCTGATTAGGATGCCTTCTGGACCCCATTTGGAGATTTTCTGGGAACAATCCTCTGGGAAGAGACCCCGGGCCAGACCCAGAACTCTACAGGGATTATATCCTCTCTGGTCTGGGAACTCCTCGATAGAGTTGCATTCAGGCCTAAAAAATCCGACCCGACCCGACCGGGCCCCAGCCTGTAGCCATTTTCTCAGAATCTGACCCGACCTGATCATTTAACTGTAATTACAGGCCCAAACCCGAAAAAAAAAAAAGTAATTAAGCTTTTACTGTTTTTGTAAGCCAATCAGTTTGACATAATATTTTAAAAACGTATTTCAAAGAATGGAAGATAAAAGATTTTGTGTTTCACCAAATGGGTTAGGGTTACAGATGAACAAAAATATTTTTATGGAAAAATATAGAATAAGGCTATTTTAATTGAATGTGCTGCTCACTTCAACTTTTGTAGCTTCAGATACTTCCTTCATCACAGATGGCAGCAGGGTGCGGAGAAGCGTGCCGCCTGTGATCCGGTGATCCATCTGAGCTTAGCAGGACATTTTTTTTACCTCTTTAAACCGGTCGGTCAGACCTGCCTCCTCAACAAGTAGATTAATACAATTTTATATTGTGCATTCTTATTTGGTTTTCTTTGTGCTGTATGATTCGTAAAACTGTATCAGAAGCCTGAGACTGAATTTCGGGTCGGGCCGGGGTTAGAAATTGCAGCTCTACTCCTCAGGATCCACCAGGAGGAGCTGGTGTCACTGGGGAGAGGGAGGTCTGGGTTTCTGTCCTGGCCCTGATGCCTGAATGACCCAGCCACAGAGAAGAAGATGGAGTTACATCAATCACAGCACCCATCTCCTGAGCGAGATGAACAATTTGATTTATAAACAACTAAAATAGCACAAAGTCTTCTGAAGTAGTAAGATTACAAAAAATGTACAAAACAATGAGTAAAACAAGTAAAGCTTGTTCTAAGAAATCATTTAGTAGGAAAATGTCCCATATTTACAGCATTATTCTTACTGCTGTTTAGAATACTGTGTGTTTGTGTTTTTTTTCAGGACAGCCATCAGATCGGCTGCGAGTACGTCCGAACTTTTAGTTCGCAAACACTCGGTAAAGGCTGCGCCAAATACTGCAACTCAACCAGACAGGTGAGAGTAAAAACTACAGCCATTCTTTATTAATCCGATCCTGCAGCAGACACGTTCGCGCTCGCTCCAAGTTGAATTAACTCCACGGCTGTTCATCTGTTCTTTCTCTCTGAAAAACTGTGTTGGACTGTTTTTTCAGTGCAACACGTTTCAGTGTTAAACTGACATTTTGTTTGGCTGCACAAAGTTTTTGCTTGAGAAAATATTTGTTTTCTTAAAGAGCTCAGATTGAAAGTATTCAGTTCAATAAAACTGTGAAGCACTTTCCTAAAAAGCCTTATATGAAGATAAATTTGTTTCAAAACTATGCACATCAGCTGCCTGTCAATATGACAAAGGTGATGCTGCGTTCAAGGCTGGTGAAAAGCTGGGACATCTGAGCCTTACCAGAAATACTGGATTATTGGGAAAAGATACATACACACAATCTCTCGTTTGCCTTAGACAAAGACGGACACTCTTACCCTCCCTCCTGCTGTTTTGCTCTCTTGTGCTGTCAATCTCAGAGCCTCTCTTTCCACATGTTTTGAAGTGAAACATATTATGGATTTGGTCAGCTGGTCCCTCTACACAATTGATAAAAATTTTTCACCAGACGACAGAGTGCTGGAGAGCCCTCATGACCTGAACGGACCCACACAGCTGGGTCTGTCATTGATTCCTGGGGGGAGTGAAAGATGATGTGTCTATCTGTGCTGTCCGTGGAGGACGTAGAAGATGTATACATTATTGGATTTATGATAACAGGATTTCTACTTTTTGGAATCGGCGGATACCTTGGATGTCGACAAGTTAGGAAGACGTCAGCAGCAGTTTCAACCACGGTAAAGGTGCCAGCCTTATGTGAAGGACTAGTCCGCTCCTCGAGCTCTCAGACTCATTCTTAACGAGCTCAACCACAAGCTGGATGTGTTTTCTGAGAATCGTAGGCCACTTGTGGCTCCTGGGACTCACCTGCATGAAGGAGAAAGCTAATCGAGCACAGACCGGGTGGAATGTTCACAAATCTGGCTGTTTGGATTCACCATTGAGTGTACCAGCAGAACTTGAAGGCAGACAGAAAACAGAGTCTGGTCAGCCCAAACTATTGTTTATCTGAATTTGGCCTCCTCGCTGGTCTTGGACAGGTCAACTTATCTCAAATTGTTCCTGGAGGATACGTAACTAGAAACTCCCCCCCCCCCCCCTTCCCTGAGGACATCTGGCCTTATCATAATTGTGGCGCTGATAGACACTGTACCATCTTATCAGAACTTTGGAACTTTCTGGAGTGTTTATGGATAACTCACCGACTTTGTCGACCTCTTTGCATAAATGTGTTATGATGTCACTGTATGTTGCAGCTTTATGAGATCATCTTTCACACTGTTTCTTGGCTAAGTAATGGTGTGAGACATGATTTTTTTTGGCTTCCTCCATCCTCTTGTTCTCTTTTTCCTCATCTGCCTGAATGTTGTATGTAACAGGTCTCGCTTGTAAATGAGTCTTTGAGGCTCAGTGGAAACTAACCTGTACAAATAAAGGTCTAATAATAATAATAATAACAACATATGCTTACATTAACGTTACTGGATTATAAACTGTTTATTTTGTGGAAATAATTTAAAATCAACAGGTCATTCTTCATGTGGAAAATCAACAGGAAAATAAAAACATTACCAGAAAATCATAATTTTATTTTCAAAGGAACGTTCAACGCCCAGCATGCACAGCGTCACAGTGTAAACATGTAACCTTTTCACAGCTAAGGTTCACGTGAGGTTAAGGTTCACTGAGAGCTCGTTCACGTGTAAATTTAAAACTGTATCAGAGTCGTGATCATTTTATTGGTGACTGAGACTTTTGAAGGCCAGAACTCACTTATCTGACAGAAGAGGAAACATGTTTAGCACCAGAGGAGGAAAGATGGCTTTGTTTTGTGTGTTTTGTTGAACAGGTACCACAGTGTTGTAAAGGGTTCTACGGTCCGGACTGTAAACCGTGTATCGGAGGATTCCAGCATCCCTGCTACGACAAAGGAACGGTACGAAATGTTCACGGCCCTCCTCACTCGGATCCTCAGCTTTCTTCTCATTCATATTTTAAATGTATTTATCCTCCCTGTGTGCAGTGCTTGGATGGTATCCATGGAAACGGCTCATGTAGCTGTCACTCAGGCTTCAAGGGAATCGCCTGCCACATCTGTTCTGATCCAAACAAACACGGAGACAGCTGTGATGAAGGTTAACGACCCCTCTTTGAGTTTTGTCATAAACTTAGCGACTCAAATGCATATCGCCCGCCACTTTTCATACCGGAGTTATAAACCAAGATCGTTTTATGTGAAGAAATCAAGTCAAAGTTTCTTTATTTGTTGTTCCACCACATGTGGTACGTGTGGTACAAACGAAATTGTGTACAGGGTCCCAGTTACATCCAACAAAAGTATAAATTGTAAAGAAAAACAGTAATAAGATCCAAGATACGAACTAAGAAATACTCTAAACTAAGATACAACCTTGTAACAAGATCTGTTAGTTCTCAAAGCAGTGCAGGCACTGCTAACCAGAATGTTAGCTTTGCTAACGCTAAACTGCTAAAGAGAAAGAATTAGTGAAAGCTAACGCTTCATCGTTAAGACGATTGTTCAACAGTCTGCATCACACGTCTTTGTCTTTTTGAAGCTGCGTTGACCAATCACATCACGTGTTCACGTAGTCAGCCAATAGCGTGCCTAATGGACTCTTCGAGACACGCCCACAGCAGACAGGAACAAACTGAATTTTGTTGCCAGACTTAAAGTTGGTGAAACCTCATTTAGTGGAAGTTAATTCCACTAGCGGTTTCCCAAGTTAATGAAAATGCTAATCAGCTAAACAGTTAGTTTGACTATTAGCTGTTAGTGGATTAGTGGAACTATGCTCACCACTGTCTCAGAGTATGTGTTGTGAATGACTCTCAGCTACTACCACACCAAACTCCTGCACAACACTTGTATATCTGGCTGAGTAATAACCATTGGATGTTTTTAAGGTCAGTTGACTGTGGCAGCCATCTTGAAATAAATAGAAATTAAATAAAAAAGCTAAGTCTGGTCCTCTGGACATTCAAAAAACAAAACAAAACAAAGCAAAAAAATTGTAGAAACGTTTC
>JARVLU010001354.1:36548699-36571743 GCA_031762415.1 Simpsonichthys santanae
CTGTTAGCTGAATCACCAGTGGCCCAGAAAGGAAGAAGTGAGTAAAGATAATGGATGGATGGATGTATTACTAATTCTTCACTACATAAAAACAATGAAAAATGATGTCAATATACTGATTTGTTGTAATTTACTACAATTTTAGTGAAAATTTTAGTTTAAATCTGAGGGGTTTTGCTGTTACAGCTTTAAACTGTCGGACATTTTTAACAGTGTAGGTCTTGTTTCTCTTGGTGGAACGGCTCATGATCATGGCTGTCTTAACGTCCAACCGAGTCACTGAATACTGCTACGCATGAGTACTTGATACACCTGAGTCTCTGAGTTAATTGATACGCCTTATCCACAACCAGCTAGCCACGAAGAAAGAGGAGTCAATAACGTGACGCTAATTATACCTAACAATGTGAGCAATGTGCGCAACAGTTATAACAGTTCATACAGCTTGTAGAGGTTCTGTTAGCACGTGGAAAGATGAATTTTCACTCTAAAATTTAGCTTCCAACCAAACTTCACTGGCTTTAGTGATTATTGTTCATCCTCTGCAGAAGAGTTAAACGTTTGCGAACACGCTGCAAAAAAGTTGATCTTCCTGCACAAACCCTGTGCAGATCCCAGTCAAAGTCTGCCGCCCGCAAATGCTTCACAGGCGTGATGTAAAACATGAGCCGTCACAATGGCACACATGGGTCAGAAAAAAATGAATCAGTGCCACTGTATAACAGCAGCTCCCACACTGTGAATGAGCCCACAGCCAGCACGGCTCCTCCACAAAAGGACGTACGGTACAGCATCACAAAAACAATCTCTCTCACACACACACACATACACACGTATGGATGTGGAAAAATCCGACAAAGCAAAGAATGATGGTGATTATGACACATAGCTATGCCACCCACAGTGGTGCCTGTGTGAGGGCAGAGCACATCAAACTGAGCAAGTGTAACACATGCTCTGTGTCAGTCCTCCTCCCCTGCACTGGCATGTAATGCGTGACACATAGCTGAACCACCTACAGGCCTGCTGTCTCCATGCCCAGCCGATGGTGAAGTGGGGGGAGGGGGGTGAAGGTAATGGCCAAGGAGATAGATTTTACAGGATTGTTCTCTGAATGAAACTGAGGATATTGAGAGCGTTTACAAGCTGAAGCGATGGCTCTGACTGTGTCAGGAGCACAGTGTGTCGACTTCTTAGAGGGGCTCAGATTTTTATTTTTAAGTGTGTTTTGTTGTTTAAAGTGGGGTTGTGTGGAGTGCTTACAGGTAACTTATCTGCAGTAGACAATAGGGCTGAGGGTAATATTCTGCTTACTGAAAATTTTTTAATTATAGCTAAAACTCTGATGAGTAACTTGTTCATTTTATATTCTCAAAAAAAAAAATAAAAATAAAAATAAACTTTTTCAAAGTGTTTGTGATGACCAGACTTTAAAGAAAATACAGTATATGTAAGCAAAGTTATCTCACTGAGCTTCTATTGCAAACTGTGAATGTTGGCAACATATTGCAAACGATTTACTTTCAAAATAATTATCGTATTTTTTCAGACTTTAACGCGCATTAAGCAAAACAAAACAGATAAGTTTATTCAACTCATTCACAATAACCACATAAATTGATTCGAGGTCAGTAAGCACAACCAGAATTAATACATAAGGCGCACCTGATCATAAGGCTCACTGTCAATTTTTGAGAAAATTAAAGGATTTTAAGTGCGCCTTATAGTCTGAAAAATCTTCTTCTTCTTCTTTCGGCTTTTCCCTCTTCAGGGGTCGCCACAGCGAGTCATCCTCCTCCACCTCACTCTGTCCTCTGTGTCCTCTGTCCTCACTCTGTCCTCTGTGTCCTCACTCTGTCCTCTGTGTCCTCTGTCCTCACTCCAACTACCTTCATGTCCTCTCTAACTGCATCCATATATCTGGTATGGTTTCACTTTGCTGAACTCTCATTAAGGTTTTGGCAAAAGTGTTTTACATGGGAGTTTCATTAAAATGTGTCCAGTGGCTCATGAGATATTTTGCTAACAGACTCTCTCCCAGAAAAGAGCAAACACATTTTTATTCACCTTCATCATTTGGTGGTGGACAGCAAGGATCTGCTCTTAGGTTCTGAAGGTTTTTAAATCTAGTCTGAATAAAATCACACGGGTTCTCCCCATCACTGAGGGTTCTGCTCAGCTCTCTGAAGGTCCTACCACAGAAGTTCTGTCAGGTCCAGGTTCTGGTCTCTGTCTGCACCAGCACAACACTTTGGTTCTGTTGCTTCTGACCCGTTCTGTTGTCGCTGCTGTGTTCTGGATCATGGTTCTGTTGGACCCAGTTTGATCCAAGCTTCAACTGTTGGACTCCAGAACCCTTTGGTCTACAGAGGAGTTCTGGTCCACTCAGTGACTGACAGGAGTCCAGACCATAAGCCTCCTCCACTGTGCTGACAGCTGTACATGTGTCGCTGTGCATTCTGGGTAAACATCTGTCCTCTGGTTCTGATCCAGAAGTCTTTTGGTTCCTTCAGATATTTCTGTTATGCTGCCATGTTTTTAGAGAGCAGAGGTCATGAACTTTGACCTATTGACTGAGGCCTGTCGAGTCTGAGGTGGAGTTCACTGCACGGTCTGACCTTCAGGGTGAATTTGCTGCCACTTCTGTGAAGACTCAGCTGTTTGAAACCTTTTCCACACGTGAACAATCTTCGTCTCTGTCGAACAAGACTCCACGTGACCTTTGACCCTTCCCAGGTTGCCGGGCAGCAACAGTTCCTTCTCTAAGATCAGTGCTGTTGTCTTTCCATCCTGGTGTTGTGTAAGCCCACCTGTACGCTGTGGAAGCAGAACTGGAACCAGTTCTTCTGTTCGAGAAGATGAAAATAAACTAAACACCCTCAGTTGCTGCAGACTCAGACGTCTGCTTTTGGATCGCTTGTTAGAAAGTGAGGCCGGCTCCACACATCTGGATCCACCTCTGCAGAAGGTGAGGCCGGCTCCACACATCTGGATTCACCTCTGCAGAAGGTGAGGCCGGCTCCACACATCTGGATCCACCTGCAGCCGAGCCCCGGGGAGTTTTACTTTCTGAAATATTTAGCTGTTTTCACCTTTTAAAGAAATAAACGCAGCTCCCATCCTTCAAACTGTTTCAGTTGTTTTACAGTTTCTTTGGTTCTGGTTTAGCTGTTTGTTTTTTAGCTTTTTTGTGCTCATTGCAGCTTCCTTTAGCTTCTTTCAACTACTTTTTCCCGTGTTTTCTCATTTCAACGTCGTCTTCTTCCATTTTTTAAACTTCTTTCAGCTTTTTAGGTTCATTTTGGGTTCTTTCTGCTAATATCAGCATTTTAGAGCCAATTTTCAGCTTTTTGTGCCTCTTTTAGCTAATTTCAGAATGTTTCTGCTAGTTTTAGCTTCATTCTGCTAATCTACTTTCAGCTACTTTTCTGAAAGTAGCTGAAAGTTTAGCTCAGCACATCTTTAGATGTGCTGAGCTAAACTTTGTGGTAGTGATCCCCAACACAAATTCAAGATGGCCACCAAAGCTACAACAAGCTGTCCTCTGGTCACCAGTTTCCCTTAAAAGGCTCTAAATTTGTATTTTTAATGCTAATTAAAAATGCTAATTAAATTTATGGTCGCGCTGATAAGAACAGCTGCAGCGTCGCACACTTAGTCCATCTTTCGGATGATTGTTGTACCTGGTGCAATATCAATTAAGATTCTCTGACTCTAATTTTAGCTTTTTTTTCTACTTTTTAGCTAGCTGCTCTTTTCATTTAGTTCTGCTTTTACTTTCAGCTTCTTTCTTCTACTTTGAGCTTTTTTCTGCCAAATCCATGAACAAAAGACAAAAACATGATCTGACTCTGCGGAGCTGCAGGTTTGAGGTTCACCTGGACTCAGGTGTTCTGGGACGTTCAGTCTCACTGAAGCTGTGGAGCTTCAATCGATAAACGATGGTTCTTTGCGAAGTTTGACCTGAAGTTGGGACTCGCTGAAAACGTAAAAGTCTTTTTGGAGGTTTCGTTCAGGATCATCTGTCTTCCTCCATCAATCAGGCTAGAAGGCCTTTCAAAATAAAAGCTCAACGTTTACGGACTTTTAATGCAGACATCGATCATCCGTTTAAATTAGACAAATGTTGTTTCCTGTGAAGCTGCAGCACGAATGCTTGTTGCTGAATGAGTTTAGGTGAAAGCAGCCGAAGAAGCTGAAACGGTTTCATCGTTAAACAGTTAACGTGAGCTGAATTTGAACAGCTGACATTTGCTGGGTCGAGCAGAAATTAGAAGAATAAGCTGAAATTAGCAGAAAGAAGCTGAAATGAGCAGCAACCGGTTTGAAACAGCTAAAGGCCTTGAAGGATGTAAAGCGCTCCCTTCATTTTCAATGAAACAAACATGGCCGACAAGGCTAAATGTTTCAAATAGTATTTGCACAAACACCGGTCTTTTTATCTCCATTGGCACTGCCACATTGGATGGAGGAGATGTGCACAACAACGTGCACTGCTGAGGGTCAGGTGGACCTCAGCGGACAGGTAAAGGTGACAGGCAATACAGAGACATGACCTTTGACCTGCTGACTGAGTTGGCGCTCAGTTCTCTGAGCAGTGCACGGTCTGACCTTCAGGGTGATTCTGTTGTGAAGACGGTCTTAAATGTTTTCTTTGTGAATAACGATGGACTCCAGATGATCTTTGGCTCCTCTCAGACTAATCAAAGTAGCAGCTGCTTCTTTGAGGTCATTGCTGATGTCTTTCCATCTTGGTGTTGTGGTAACACACCTGTATGCTCCTTCCCCTCTTCGCTCCTGTAGAAGCTGCGAGTGAAACTGTTTTTTTATTATTATTTTATATAGTTTAAGTAAATAATTTTTCATTATTTCACGTCTTCACCACAGCATTGTGGAAGCAGTTAAGTCACATATTTCAAATTAAAATGGATTAATAGAAATGACTGGTTTTCTCGAGTCTTTTCTCCGTTAGAGAATCTGAAGCACCGACGAGAAGCAGCGAGAACATTCTTCAGATTCAGTTACAGGTGTGAATAGAAACAAGGGGGTTCCTTCAGAAACCCGTCGAGTTCGGGGAAGAGGTTCGCAGCATCGTGCTGCGACAGGAACACAAAACACGAATCTCGTCCTCTGCAGCCTCCGGCAGGTTCCCCTCGTTCTGATTTGACATTTTCAGAAGGTTGAGGGTTCGAGCGAGGAGCTGAAGTACGAGAAGGTTTGTTCCCGCCTGGTGTTTGTCTTTAAACACGGAGCCTTTTTATTTCTTAGAGCTCTGGACGAGTTTTCGCAGCAACAGGTTTCATTAAAGGTGAACTTTAACGTCGGCTTCACGTCTTGAACCCTCAGAGCCCAAAGTCTGGTGGTTTTAAAACGAGCTCCAGAAACTTATTTAAAAACTTTAAATGATTGTTCGGCTTCTCAACCTGATGCAAACTGGGAAATGGCTGCTTGTTTCCTTGATAAATTTATCAAATTCTAATTGATCTACTTTTTTTTTTTTTTTTAATTAGTCAGTACGGGAACAGGTGAGCAGCTGACGCCTGCGTTTCTCTGCTTTGGATCTTTAGAAGAACAGATTTTCTGCAGCTCCAGCTGTTTGTGGTGAATCTTTGCAGACGGAACTTTCAGGAAGCGATCGACTTCTTCCTGTCGCCCGCGATCACTTCCTGCCCCAAAACAACAATCGAGCAGTTTTAACCTTTTTTTTATTTTCTTTTTCAAACAGTTTAAATTAAAAATAAATAAATAACTGTTTTTCTTGTAGTTTGCTGTGAAGTAAACGTGCACGCTCTCGTAAACAGAAAATAATTCAACTATTCAGACGTCTGTGAAATATCATGTTTCTCACTTAGCATGTTAGCATGCTGTCTTATGCTAATTAGCATTAAAATGCTGTTTTTCAAAGTAAAAGTCAAAGTTCTGAACCCATGTGAAGTTTGTTTTAATTTAATTTTAGGTTTTAAAAAGTTCTGTTTGAAGTTTTAAAAAGTTTAAATGGATTTTTATGAAGGAACAGGAAGTGGAACAGATGAATTATTCAAAGTAAAAACTGTTGAGGACCCGTCTGTTGGGTTTTGTTCTGTTGGTGCGTTCAGGTGAAGAAGCGCTGACCGATACCACAGAGGGTTCGTCTGATTACAAACCCAGACGACCTCCTTCCTCCACATTCTTTTCCAGGCAGGTCCTGCTGGAAAGAGGCCCCAGGGCGGACCCAGAACTGGCTGGAGGGGTTTTAGATCCTCTCTGGTCTGGGAAGACCTCAGGGTCCTCCAGGAGGATGTGGGGAGTCTCTGAGGAGAGGGAGGTCTGGGTTTCTCTCCTGGACCTGCTCTCCCACAGAGAAGATGGAGAGAGAAATATTGGGGAATGTTTTCCATATTTTTATTATAATTTCTGTTGCAGTAATTCTGTTTAATTTAAACTGACCTTCTAAATCAACGTCACCCTGCGATGTTTCCAAACGTCTCTTTGATGAGCTGCACTTCTCTTTTTAAAGATGGAGACCAAAGAGAAGATCTGAGGCCATCTTGGGTGTTTCCAGCAGAACCAGCAGCAGAACCAGCAGCAGAACCAGGTTTGAGTCCTTTCACACGGTGAAAATCCAGATTTGAAAGAGTCGTGGGTCAGATTCCTGACGGTTCTGCCGTCTGCTCTGAATCCACATCTGGACTCTCCAACTTCTCTCCGGTTCTTCAGCTCTCTATTGATAAACACAATCAGATGAAGACGGTCTGCATCTTGTGGACACATGTCGGGTTGTTTGTCATGTTCTGGTTCTGTTGTTGGATGTTTGTGTATTTTGAAATCAAAGAAAACCGAGTCCATTCGAGATGTTTGGATCTTCTCAGGAAGACGGAGCTGAACGCTGCGCATCAAAGAGTTTCTGTAAATAAATCTGAGATTCAGTTTATTTGGTCTGGTTTGACTCAAACACAAGATGGGGATGAATGTAAGAACCGGGTCGCCTGAAGAAGAACCAAATGATCAGAAATGAAAGATGGACGAGAGGCAGAGCTCAGAGAATCTTCTCTTTTTAAATCATGTAGCAGATTTTTCTTCCAGAGAGAAACCTGGGGCCTCGACTGATGGTAATCTAATTACATTTTATCGTGTCATTCTTGACATGTCTGAACTTTAACGTCAAACCCAAAGCCCTCAAACAGAAAACATCCAAACTGTGCAGTTGGTGAAACAAGAACGTGGGAGGTTAAAGTTTCTTTGCTCCTAATGTGACGACTGGTAGACAAAAAGTTTTGCTTCTTGGCGAGGAGAGGGACGTGACTATAAACTGGATGAAGTGAGAAGTTGAGGGGCACGTTGTTCAGAAACAAAACGATCTGACTTTTCTATCCACCTTATTCCTCACCTCCATGCTGCCTTCCATGAATTATAGGTCTGGTGTGGAGCAGAACCAGTTTTTGTTTCTGTGGAACAGTACGAGCTGATGTAGTTTCTCTGAGCATCGTGGAATTAATGTAAACATGTAGGAACACCAGGCTGCAACAGGACAATATGATTCTATGATGAGGATGAGGATGATATGATTGTTCCTGCCAAACCCAGCGGTCGAAGCAGCGTGTCCTGAACCTGGTTCTGCTAAAGGTTTCTCCCTCATGAGGGAGTTTTTTCTTTCCACTGTCGCCTTCATGCTTGTTCAAGATGAGAGTTCTGTGATGGAAGCAGTCTGCTCCTCACATAAATAATGTTAAATTATTATTTTATAGATGAGTGTTTCTGTTCAGTGCCCTGAGATGATTCTGTTCTGACTTGGAGCTAAATAAATAAACTGAATTGGATTGTAATCGCTCCGCTGCCTGCTGAGGACGAGGGGTGGAGGACGACCTGAAGAAGTGGCTGCAGATTACATCTACTAGCACGTTTAGCTCCTTCATGGATTTGGTTCTTCTGATGTTAAACTGATGAAGAACCTGAGAAGCTCTGAGGTGCATCAGTATCTTCACAGTAATAAGGTCAGAGGTGTTTTGTTAAAAGAGGTAGGACACAATCTTCTTGACCTTAAATCAGACAAACACTTAAAGTCTCCATCACTGAGTTTGGGTTCATCACAGAGAAAATCATGAAACTGAAGATGAACAAATTCTATAAATCTGTGACCTCCATACACCTGAAATCAGACCTGATGTTCTCGTCACTGTTTTCAATCCTCCTGAGGACCCGGCGTCTCTTCTCCAGTGGTTTATTGTGGTCCAGACACAAAGTAGGATGCAGGTTTTCCTCCGTCGGCCGTTTGTCCACAAAGTGAACTGAGGTCACGTGCAGAGTTTTGGGTGGTCTCTTCAAGTTCACATTGTTCAGACATGTTCTTCTTAGTTCCTCATCTGTAGGTAGAAGATGAAACTTTACTTCTGTTCACAGGAACTCTTTTTGTTCTGGTTCATGTTCAAACTCTGTTGTTGTAGCTGCTGATGTAGTTTGGTCTGGTTGTTCTGCAGCCCTGAACACAACAGGTACCTGAACGCAGCACGGCTACTTTATAAACTTTATGGTTGTTAAATAAATGTGAACAAAACAAAAACTGAGTTTTATCTGATGAACTGAATGTAAATTACTTTAGAATAAACCGTACTCGTGCTCCTTCACCATGGTTAACCATTGATGACTGCTACTTCCTGTCTGACAGGAAGTTGTCCCCAGTATCTACAGCAGAGCCTCCAGGAATAACTTAGATAAATAGTTGTTCTGTAGAGGAAATAAATCCTGCGTTAACAGAACCTGAGCCGGATCAGGAGCTTCAGGGTTTGTAGACCTTGTCTTTTCTTGTTTGAGGCTGATGGTTTGTCTTCTCCGTCTTCCAGGCGAGGCAGATCAACATCCACAGCCTGTCGGCGTTCTACGACAGCGACCTTTTCCGCTCCAACAAGTTCAGCCGCGACGCCAAGAAGAAACTGATCCTGCAGCAGTTCTAAGACTCCTCTTCCTCCTGAACCCCCCCGGCAGCGGGTCGGTGAAGAGGACCAGCCTTCACGTCGGACTTTGAGAAGAAACCTCCAGAAACGTTTCGCAGCTTTCTTCACGCGTTGATTCTCGGAAGTGGAACATGTTCTTGTTGTTTCTGGAGGCTCCTCGTTTCCAGAGTGTAAATAAATGTAAATGTTGGTTCCGGTCTCTAGATGTTTTATATTCAGTGTTTGATGTTTTTGTTGCTGCGGCTGAAGAGCGATGAATAAAATAAACTGAATTAAGACGCTGCGTTAAGAAGATTTATGTTTGAACTTGTTCATTAGTTTCTGTGGACATGGATAAACTGAGGCTCAAACACTCACTGATGTCCCTCAGCTGGTGTCTCTGGACCTCCTGGTCTTTTGTCTCCATCAAGCTTCTGGCTGAGCTCCGCCCACTTCCTGACAGCTGGTTTTAGTTCTGAACACGTTTAGTTCCTGGAAACTCGTTTTCAGTCAGGGTGGGTCTTTGGGAAGACCGATCCAGGAATCAGTTCTGATGTTTGGGGTCATTGTCCTGATAGACCCAACTGTCCCGTCAGTCTGCTGCAGTACCACAGCATGATGCTACCCCCTCCATGCCCAACAGTTGGTTCTCAGGGCTGGAAGCCTCACCTGGACTCCTCCGAATGTTCTCGTTTTTGAGGCCAAACAGCTCAGGACTCGTCTGACCATCATGAAGACATTTGTCCTGTGGTTTCAGTCTTCTGGACTGAGTTGGACAGGGACTAGTCCAGTCCACATCAGGCTAGTCTCGTTCTTCAACATCTGAACCAGATGTTCTATCTGAGGACAGTTATTGTTGGTCCATAAAATCCTTTTCGTTCCAACAAATGGGAACCACCAGCTGCAATCGATCATGGTCACCAACAGGAAGTTAACAGACCTTTTCAAGTTAAAAGCTCCATTAGAACCTTCAGCAGCACTTCTCATCAGTCATGTGAGTGGATGGAGATATTTGAGCCTGTGTGGATCAGAGAAAATCCAGAAAAAAACTCAAAACATGTTTTTGTTTTTTTTTAAATAATTGAAGTTGTTTGCTGAAACATTTCCAGTAAAAAACAAAATAATTCTGACATTAATGTCCATGATGAGTGGACAGAAACTCCAGCTGTGTCTTTTTATTTACAGTTTTACTTTTATTTTGACTTTTTTTTATCTAATGTCAATAGAAAAACCAAATACTGTATGTTCTTGTTTTTAGTATGTCACCATTTTTACAGCACCTCGATTTATTGTTTTGTACACTCTTATTTTTCCTGTAGCTTGTTGTTGTCATTGTTTACTGTTGTTGTTGTCTGTACTTTACATGCTCTGTCTGGAACAGGTCTCTTGTAAATGAGTCCCCGTGACTCATGAGGCTGACCTGGATAAATAAAGGTTGAATGATAAGATAAAAAATAAAAAGATTTAAATCACATTGTTGTGAAAGCGCGCCCTCTGGCGGTCACAGCAGGAAGCGCAGGCGGACCCGCTGATTCGGTTCTGCTGCAGCAACACAGCAGATCCGGTTCTGTTTTGACCGCAGCTCTCTGCTCCTCCTCCCGCACAATCTCGCGTGCGCGCGGACCCCCACACCCCCCTCCCCCCAGCAACCCCGTTAAACCCGCACATCGTCCCGGACATGAAGCGGCCGTGAGATCCTGGACCCTGATCCGAACTCTGCAGAGACATGGGCCTCTTCATCCTGACCGGTGAGTCTCCTCCTCATCCTCACAGGGAAGAAAACGACAATCTGAGGAAACAGGTGACGTCATCAGATCGTTCAGTGATGATCAATCTGATTATTTGTTGTTGTTAGTGATGATGAGGAGGAGGAGGAAGGCTGCAGCACGCAGTTTGAATGCAGCAAACACACGCTGCAGTGGCGCGCACACGCACACCTTCATTGCACGTGACCGTTTTAATTCTGACCGTTTTCAGCACCACAGATGGAAATTAAACCATTTTAAATGTATTTTACGACTTCCTGCGTTAAATTAGATTAGTCAGATTATAATCAGATTATTGTTCAAATTATTTAAAGAAATGTTTATAATCTGGAGGTTTTTATTTTGACCAACCAGGAAATTTTCTGCTTAAATAGAGAAAATCAACAAATAAGATGCTGAGACAAACCTGCGTCTGTTAGCAAAATATCTCATGAACCTGAGAGCAAAGAAACTCTCAGAAGGTAACAGCCAAACAAAGATGGCCGCCACGGCTAACCTTCTGTCAGGATGTGGTAGTAGCTGAGAGTCATCCTCAACATGACGCCGATTTAAGGTTTGACCAAATCATTTGATCCATCATCATCCATCCATCATCCATCTATCCATCCATCCATCATCATCCATCTATCCATCCATCCATTATCTTCCATCATCATCCATTTATCCATCCATCCATTATCATCCATCATCATCCATTTATCCATCCATCATCATCCATCTATCCATCCATCCATCCATCATCATCCATCTATCCATCCATCCATCATCATCCATCTCGTTCATCCATCATCATCCATCTATCCATCCATCCATCATCATCCATCTATCCATCCATCATCCATCCATCATCATCCATCTATCCATCCATCATCCATCCATCATCATCCATCTATCCATCCATCCATCACCATCCATCCATCATCATCATCATCCATCTATCCATCCATCCATCCATCACCATCCATCCATCCATCAACATCCTTCTATCCATCCATCCATCATCATCCATCCATCTATCCATCCATCTATCATCCATCATCATCCATCCATCCATCATCATCCATCTATCCATCCATCCATAATCATCCATCTATCCATCCATCCATCATCATCCATCTATCCATCTATCCATCCATCCATCATCATCCATCTATCCATCCATCCATCATCATCCATCATCCATCATCATCCATCTATCCATCCATCCATCCATCATCCATCTATCCATCCATCCATCATCATCCATCTATCCATCTTTCCATCCATCCATCATCATCCATCTATCCATCCATCCATCATCCATCATCATCCATCTATCCATCCATCTATCCATCCATCCATCATCCATCTATCCATCATCCATCATCATCCATCCATCATCATCCATCCATCATTATCCATCTATCCATCCATCCATCATCATCCATCCATCATCATCCATTTATCCATCCATCATCCATCCATCATCATCCATCTATCCAACATCCATCCATCCATCATTCATCCATCCAACATCCATCCATCATACATCCGTCATTCATAATACATACATCATACATCATCATCCATCCATCATTCATCATCATCCATCCATCATTCATCCATCCATCATCCATCCATCCATCTTTTCTGCTGGTTGTTTTTAAATTTTGAGCAGCTGAAATAAAACTTTGTTTCAAAGAGGTTTATTTCATTTAGTAAACATTTTCCTCTGTCCTATGTCTTCTGTTGTTCTGTCCTCCAGTCCTCTGTCCCTTGTCCTCCAGTCCTCTGTCCCTCCCAGATGTTCTTGTGTTTCTCAGGTCAGTAGTTGGAGCTGTGAGGACGTTTCATCAGACCCTTTTTTTTATCATTTAAGGTGAACCAACAGATCTGTTTCCTTTCAGAGGACGTGTTTGAAAATCTTTTTGAGGTGAACTTTAAACATCTGGATGATGTTTGTGTGTATTTTGAGGTAAATAAGTCCTCAGTTAACTAAATAATCAGATGGAGACCAGAAAGAGGAAGAACTTGAAGGAACTGGTGTCAGTTTTACATGAATCACCTGGTGGGTCTGTCCTCCTCAGGTGTTTTGGTGCTCCAGATGTGTTCCAGATGTGTTTCAGACACGTTGGATATTAAAGATAATCTGCCCATTCAGACGGCCCTCCTGGTCCAGACCATCAGACTGAAGTCCACAGAGCTGGGTTCTGTTTGAGGGATTAATGATGGATGTATAAAAAAAAGCTGAGTCATCATTTAAGGTCCATCATAATCATTTGAGTCATTTGTTCATTTTTTTTGTTCTGCCGTTAAAATCTTTTGACGTGGAATGCAAATTTTCTGAGAACTGTCATTAAAAGGTGATTTTAGACCAAATGTTTCTGACGTTCTTTTGTTGCCAACTTTGGATTCACGTCTCTCTTCCCTGCAGTTCTTCTGGTCAGCTGTGGACCTTGTGGTTCCTCCCAGCGAGCCGTCCCCCTCCGTCCTCCTCTGTTTGGGAACGGAGGCCCAGTCACTCCACATTTCTTCCAAGAATTAGTCAGAACCAAACGCCACTCAGCCAGCGAGTTGGTCCGAGCTCAGCCTCACCTGGTTCATGATGTGGGCTGGCCGGAGATCCACGACATGTTCCACTCACAGACCAAGGTGGACTCAGCGAACCCCTCACAGACCAAGTCTTCTAAGAGCCAGGAAGTAGCCAGGACCTATGCTGCAGTGGATGGACGTCCTAATGTGGAAGACGTGATGGAGGTGAGGAACAGTGATGTCTCTGATTTCATCTGGTTTTGTCTCACCACAGGTCTTGTCTTTCCAGCGTATGGTTCATCTGGCAGTCCCCCAGGGCCCAGAAGGCCACATGGGACGTGATGGACCAGAAGACATCTCTCAGGAGGCTTCTGGTTTTTATGGAATGGACACAGAGGACAGAGAGAGGGGAGAAGAAGGAGGAGAGGACCAGGAGAGGAGAGATGGAGAAGAAGAGTGGGAGACAGAGGAGGAAGACAAAACAAGAGGAGGAGGGACGGATGGACACAATGTCCCAGAAGTCTTAGACTTTAACCACACCACACCGGACCTGGACGCTCTAATCGGTTAGTGGAAATAATTTTACTCTCACTGCTAAAAACCGCTGAACCACAGTTCGAATCAGTCTGGTCCAAAAACACAGACGGCGAATGTTTGTGGTTCTGGGCACCGGAGGTGCAGAGGGACAGTTCCTGGAGAGGAGGGAGCAGTTTATCCACCAACAGGAGCAGTGGAGGAGCCAGGGGGTGGCCACTGGTGGCCTTGGCCCCCATAGATTAGTCTTCAGCCCCCCCCCCCCCCAGTATAAAAAGTTGTTTCCTCAAAGGACAGATCCATGTTCTTGACGTGTCTCTCTGCGTCTCACAGGCTACTCATCGTCCCTCCACCCGTCCAAAGAGCTCAGCAGCTCCTCCCTGGGAGAAGACCAGGACTCTGGACTCCAGGAGCACCGTGGACCTCCGGTCCTGGAGGTGGGATCAGAAACTTCAGTCCACATTCTTTAAATCTGCAGACAGAATTTTTGAGGCAGGAGAATTCAGCTGAGCAGAAAAACGATGACGACGTTTAGAAATATTTATTTTACTGATGATCAGAATTTATTTTACTGATTATCAGAATTTATTTTACTGATGATCAGAATTTATTTTACTGATGATCAGAATTTATTTTACTGATGATCAGAATTTATTTTATTTTATTTTCCTTTATTCAGCTAAAACACTCTGATGTGTGAGACTGAGACATTTGGACAAATGGACAAAACTGGAGCTAAAGAAGGCATTGTGTTAGTCACGGCCCCCCTGTCCTCTTGTGCTTCTGTCCTACTGACCTATGGTCCTCTTGTCCTCCCGTCCTCTGGTTATCCTGTCCTCTTGTCCTCCTGTCCTCTTGTCCTCTGATCCTCCTGTCCTCTGGTTCTCCTGTCCTCCTGTCTTCCTGTCCTGCAGGTGGATCCTTCCGGCAGAGAGCTGTGGGAGGTGGAGAGGGACAGAGACGTTCAGTCGTCTGGCGGTTATGGACTCCTTCGCTCCTCTGTCTTCGCAGCTCGAACAGCGTCTCTGTCTCCTGCCGCTGCTCCCAGCACATCTGCTCCCAGCACATCTGTTCCCAGCACAGCTGTTCCCAGCACAGCTGCTCCAGATGTTTCCAGAGATGCTGGAACCGCCACCCCAGAGACCGACACGGGGACGGACTTTGGGCTGCCGGGAACGAAAGGTGCGCTCAATAAAAAACAGTTCAGGGACATGTTTGTCCACAAAGTTTTTCATTTTTCACTTCTGTTCTCAGTTTAACAGAAAAATAATAATAAATAATAAATAAATATAAATGAATCAATTAAAAAAACATGTTTTAAATTGTTTATCAGTCACGCTGACATTAAATAAGCATAATTTTTTATATAAAGCTGATTAAAAAGAGCCAAAATATTCTTAATATTTCTGCTCACTTATCTAAACTCTGTGAGTTTAAAACCTGAAGGTCAAATAAAGATAAAGTCAAATAAATTCAAATAAAGTCAAATAAAGTCAAATAAAGATAAAGTTCAAAGAAAAAAAGAATCAGCTGCTGGTGTTGTGCATCTTGTCCCTGCAGGTGAGACCGACAAGGAAGAATTGCTCGCCATTACCCAGAATCCCACAGTGCCAGAGGTCGGCACGGCTCCCAGCAGGGAGCCTCTGCAGCCCGGTTTGGAGGAAGACCGGTGGGACCGAGGCCAGCAGAACCAGAGAGGTGAACCCGGACCGGATGAGTTCCTCTTTGCTGCTTCCTGATTTAAATCACGTTGTACGAACTTTTTGAAACTAATTTAGGATTTGGAGCGAAAGACGTAAGAGAGGAGACGAGGATCAGGCAGATCGTCCCGCTCACCACGAATCCTTCTCCAACCACCGGACTCACCGAGACGGAGCTGGAGGCCAGCCTGGAGGGGCCGAGGCAGGTAGGTTACATGTTCACGTCCCTGAATACAGGAAGACCTGGAGAACTGAAGACCAAATGGGTTAGACGGATTATAAAATCTGACATTAATCCAGAGATCTGCTGTTTCTACAGGTGGTGTGTTTAAACTGGAGCGAACTGGCTGGGCGGGGCTACGTCATCCTCAACCTGACCAAGAACATGAACTGTGTAAGTCCATCCATCCATTTTGCAGTGACTCTCTGCAGCTCCTGGGCGTTTCAAGGGGTTCTAAGAGGATGTCTAATTGATCCAGTGTGTTCTGGGTCTGGCCTGGGCTCTTGTCTCAGTGAAACATGCTGAAAACCACCTCCCCTGACTCTTTTCTATGCAGAGGAGCACCGGCTCTACCTCAAGCTCACCCTGAGTCATGAAGCTCCTCTAGCTGAGCCTTAGAGGACCAGAGGAAACTAACATCAGCCACTTGGATCTGGAATCTGGTTCTTTCAGTCCTGACCCAAACCTCATGATCACAGGTGAGGGTTGGAACGTAGTAAATCCAGAGCTTTGACTTTCGACTTAACCATTCCTCACCAAGACCAACCAAAGCAACACCCTCTTTACTGAGGATGAGTCCCAGACTTGTCGATCCATCTTCTGTTTTACCATCACTCAGGAACAAGACACCCAGATGCTCAAACATAAGCTGAGGGTTGGATTATAGGCTGACCAGAACATTCAGAGCTTCAGCTCCTTCTTTAGCAAGACCGGAGCGACACACTCATTACGCCCGGTTGACCTACGACTTAGGGAAGCTGGCTCTCAGCTCTGACCTAGCCCAGTGACCGCTGAAGCTCATGGCTTGAAGAGACCAACAGAACCACATCATCTGCAAACAGCAGCGACAAGAACCTGAGGTTCCCAACTAGAACTCCTCCTCTCTAAGACCGAGCCCGGTCCATGAAGACCGCGGCACACAGGTTGTTTCACCTTAATCGGGAATAGAATCTGTAACTTTAGACGTCAGTGAATCAGCAGAGCGTCGTTCAAACCCCGACAGGCGTATCTGACTGAACCTTTAGACCCGTCGTCTTGGTTCTTGCTGTTGCATCTGTCACCATGGCAACAACCTGAACCAAATTTAAATAACGGTTCACGGCATCGAGGTTGAACCCCCGCTTCATCCGTGAATCTGTTATTGAAAATAATGCAGTGACACAAAGTGTGTGTTTGTGCGACAGGAGGAGTTTCGTGTCCTTCAGGGTGTCCAGCTGCTGAAGATCATCGAGCGGGTGTTTGCTCGGAGAATGAACAGCCCCGAAGGATCATGGGTAATTTACCTCAGCAAGCCGACGCACCAGCAGCACCAGCTACTGATGAACGTGGCGTCCGGACACGGTAAACACACACGCGGAGACACACCCTCTGAAACACAGTTTTTGTTGGGGCGTGTGACCTTCAGGGACCGTTTGTTGGTTTTCAGGTGTGATCGAGACTCCAGGTGTGCTGGACATGCTGGGAGAGATCAGGAAAAGCCTTGATAAGGTGAACTGTCCATGGAAGTCTCAGATACTCCAGCAGTGTGTGGGACGTGTCCTCCCTGACACCATTTGAAGACATATATGTCCTTATTTTGGACAGAGACAACAAGATGGTTTGAGGCAGGAGTTGAACAGTGGAGGAGGTCTGAAGTTTCACTTTCCCATCAAACATAATGCAGCTCTGATTGATTCACTCCCGTTTGCACCCAAACATGTCCCATGTGGACCGGGCCAACAAAGACCTGAACCTGTGTCCCACTGGGCCCAGACTTGTGGAGACAGCATTCAGGAGGGAGTTTCCAAATGTTTGGAAACATTTGGGAACGTTCTCAGCTTCCTCGCTCTCGTGTTACACCAGGTGTTTGTGTTCTAGTAGTTCCCGACCATCACAGCCTGCTGTGACAGAACCTCAGTGACCAAGCTTTTCCTTAGTTTACACACTTTCCAGGAGAAATTGATAAGTCGGCCTGTTTCGAGGCCAATCGGGGAGTCACATTCAGATAATCCACAATTACTGATTTTTTTCAGGACAATGTTTTTCTTGTCAGCTTTGAGTCTGTATTTGTACTTCCAAGGTCCAAAATGGCCAGATTAGGGTGCATTCTACTGGTCCATGCATGTGAGTCTCTCCAAGGTTGTTTTCATCCTGACAAGTCCCAAAACCACAAGTGGCCTGCGATTCAAATCACTTCCATCTTACGGTTTAGCTTATGGTTCCTAGTCTGTGAATTCTGTTTATTGACAATGGCAATAACAAACTGACTTTGACTTTGAGCTTGTAAATCAGCTGGTTTTGAGTCCTCAAAGCACAAACCAAACCTTGGGTGGCAGCCTGAAGACGGCCAAATTAGTTGCTGCTGTCTTCTTTGTACGTTGATAAACTATTCCAAAAACAGGAAACCGGTTATCATTAATCCAATTATATGCAATTTTGGCGTCCTTGATCGACAACAGAGGTAGACACATCACATTCCACTTCCCCAGAGATATATCCAGCCACATGTCGTCTGAGAAGATGAGGGTTCTCAGGACGCTGACACTTTAAAAAAAAAGATGTTGTCATTTGCGTAGAAAGTCCATTTGGTCAGATCCAAAACGGTAGTGTTCATTTTGGAAGATGTGTAAAAATAGAAGGCAAAAAAGCAGGAGGAGAGCAGGGAGAGGGAAGAGAATGTGTGCGCCTCATTCCAGAGCCAGTGAGGAAAAATATCAGTCAGAAATGGCAACATAGGCACTAGATAAGGAGCGTTCAATGACTTAAAGCCCACCTGCAGCAGCTATAGCCTCTTTCACACATAGCCTGGTTGTGAGTGGCACGATCTGTTCTGGAAGCCACGCATTCAGCTCTGGGCGCAGGAGAGGCGCGCCCAGAATGGTCCTGTATCTTGTATTGAAGAGGAGCTAACTGCACATGTACAACTTTTAACAGGAGTCTATGGACAAAGAGTTTTGCACCCCAAGGTGGAACTATGTCACCAGACAATGTTGATGAAGGAAACAACTTTACTCATCGTTAACTATAAAATGTTTATCTTACTCAACTAAAAAAAAACATACTGTATATTTCTAAATATTTATATTTTATTATTTCATTTTAATCTTTTTATGTCTTACTCAAGGTAATGTGGTGAGTGGTGGGGCGGAGCCCTAGCACCCTCTATTGGCCAGTCACCACTGATTATGGTCCTCAACAGAGTGTCCCGTATCTTTGAGGTGTAGGTGAACCTCTGAGTCTTGTTCTGAGGAGCTGGCTCTCCTGTGTTGAGCCATGCGTCTGTGAAGAAGCTGTTTGGTTCCTCCAATATAGAGTTCTGGACATTTCTCATTGCAGTGGACTACAAACACCACACCTCTCTGTGTTTGGGTGTTTTGTCCTTGGGGTGGATCAGCCTCTTCCAGTCATGTTGGGTTTGAAATATACGTGGAATCTTCACCAACTGAGATGAGAAACAAAACGTCTTGATTAAACACAAAAAGAAGTCCAGTTGTCCTAAAGAACTGTTCTGATTGACATGTCCTGGATGACTGGACCAGCACCAGTCATGGTTAAATAAACTTACTCATAGTTAGATTAAAATGGACTTTTGACTTTTGTTGAGACATTTGTGGACAATTTATTGTTCAGACCTCACTGAACTGCAGCTTGTGAGATGAACTGCAGGTAAGTAATGTCTGTGTTCGTGTCTTCAGGTGGGCATCCAGAACTACAGCGCAGCGACCAGCTGTCAGTCTCGGCCCAGTAAAACCCGCAGCGACTACGGTAAACTGTTTGTGGTTCTGGTCATCATCGGCGCCATATGCATGATCATCATCACATCTGGATTCATTTACATCTGCTGGCAGAGACGTCTGCCCGCCCTGAAGACCATGGTAGGTCCACGAGCGCGCCGCCGCTCTACACGTCTCCTCTGCTCAGACTCACGTCCTCCGTCTTCCTGAGCAGCTCCGTGTCACGTTTGGATCTCTGATTTGTCTTTGAGCTCCTGGTCACGTCTTCTTCTCGAAGGTAAATCTGTCAAACCAGTTTTCAGATCTGCTTCAAATCTGTCTTACAACAGTTTCCTGCCGAGGAGCTTCGCTCTGTGGAGAATGGTTACCATGACAACCCCACCCTGGATGTGACCAACGACGGCCAGCCGGAGATGCAGGAGAAGAAGCCAAGCGCCAACGGGCTCGCAGCTGGAGGAGGAGGAGGAGACGAGGAGGACAACAGCCGCTGGCAGGTGATTGGACGGTTTATTTAAAGACAAGACGGAGGACGAGAGGTTCATCCGAGCAGCCGTTTATCCTGGCAACAGCACGAACTCTCGTCTTTGTTTTCAGGCTTTTGTCAACCAAGCAGCGACTGAGGACGATGAAGAGGAGCAGGACACGCATCTCTGACTGATGAAGAGGAGGTTCCTTTCACTTAAATAAGTGGAGCCCAAAGGAGAGCGTTAGAACGTCGGGGTGACGGAGGAGACAAATATCTGTGAGGAGCTAAGCTGGAGGAGCCGCTGACGTCATCCAGAAGATTAGAGACCAGTTTTAAACAATGTTGAGGTGCAAAATGAAAACAGGATGCAGTGACCGACAAACACCATTAACCCACGTTTGATACACAGTGGAGCACGAAGAACAGGTCAAAGGTTAAAACTGAGAAATTGTAACTTTTATGAAGAAAAAAAAAAGTCAGCAAAACATCTCTTTAAAGTTGTTCCAGTTCCATGTTCCCTATGAGAAACATCTCTTCTAACAACTGTCTGTGAACGTCCAGTTGTTGGAGGTTCTGAAGGACCTAAGGAGACCAGTTGTTAGAAGTTTTATAAGACCTGATGCGACCAGTTGTTGGAGGTTTTACAGGCGGTTCTGGATGGTGTTCTCATCTGGCTTCTTCTTTTTCTGATAGAGCTTTAAGCAGCATCTGTGGATGAACCGTGTTTGCAGACAATGATCTGTGGAAGTCCAGAACAGAACCAGAACCAGACCTGTTTTAATGAAGCAGGCCCTGAGGGCCTGAAGATTATGACCAGGATTATCTTTCAGCCTTGTCCGTGGAGCTCAGACGTTTCTACGGATTTTTCTAATCTGTTGATCAGATTATGAACTGAAGATGGAGGAGGATCTTTATTCAGGAACTTTATTCTGAAATGGTTCCACTAATTTTAGACAGACTGCTGAACCTCGACCCATCTTTACTTCTTACAGGTTCAGCTTCTCTAAAAGTCTCTTTTTATACCCGGTCCTCTTACTGGCCTCTTGATAATTAACCAAATTAAACACTAAATGTTCTGAATTGTTGCCTCTGGAACAACTTTAGAGAGACGTGTTGCTGCCATCAAATTCAAAAATACTCTTTTTTTTCTTAAAAAGCTTGTACAATTTCTTACTTTGAACTTTTAATGTGTTTACAATGTTCTCTTATGAATAAAATGTGTGTTAATGAGGTTTTAAAACATAGCATTTTGTTGAATTTTACTTTACTGAACTTTGTTGGAACTGGGATTTTAATCAAAACTTGTCCTGGATGTTAGAAGCATTTAGTGTGTTTAGTGTGCCTTATGCTCGTGGCTTTTATTTTGGCGGGGCTGCACGAGATGATTTAAAGATTAGAGACAGCATGAAGCGTCTTCTTCCACCTGCAGTCTGAATGTAAAGACGGCTTGTTGCCACGTCGGGTCACAACATCTCTGACAAAAGACTCCATCTGCTGAAAATAGTTTATTTAGTTTATTCAGCTCATTAACATCCTGAGGATTAGGTTGACTTTGATTACTGGTAGTAGAACGTCACAACACGAGCTTAGTTCAAATGCAGATGTGTTTTAGTGAAAAATGCACGACTGTAGATCAATAAGCACAGCTGTATGCCAAGCTGAGTAGATGTAACAGTAAAATGCTGCACACAAACTTCTGTCATTTTCCGCTAAATCCTTTCTTGTTGCAAGGAAATTGATATTTTACATTGTTTCTATTTTATTGATATTCTTGTGCAAACTTCTGAATGTTACACCTGCAGTAGTTTCATAATTAAGGCCCACTGCAGTCCAAGTGTCACGTATACCAGCAGACTCTGGCAGCCTGACGTCCTTCACGTCTGATGACACCAGCGGCTCCTCAGCTGCTCCTCCAACAAGTCCAACTGTGAAAGAAACGTTTTGGCACTTTATTGATTCCAAGAAGAGACTTTGGTTAAGCTGCTGCATCGTGTTTAAATGTTTAACGCACAGAAACTGAAATATCTCTATTTTGCTTTATTTGTTGTAACTGCTGAGGACATTTTGTACGCTCTTGCACCTGAAGCTCTTCTTGTGCGCTGTTAGCCTCATGGTCACTGGCTACATTTCAAGGCTGTGCAACTTGCACAACACTAGAACTCCAAGCATGAACTTAAGGAGAAATTGTAGGTAGGACTGAGTTGCCAAAAAAAAAAAAAACCTAACTGAGCTCACAGTGTGTCATTTAATTGTTAACTGTTAATCTCAGAATTCAGAAGGCGCACATCAGTCACGTTTGAATTATTGTGAATCATTTTCACGTCACAGCACCGTCTGTTTGTGTCAGAAATAAAAAGCTGAAGTCATTAGGGTGCAGTTTAAAGCTGCGGTAGTGACTTCGACTGTTGTAGTTTTTGAGTCAGTTATGTTCCGCTCATGTGAGTCAATAAAATCAGCATTTTAAGGTAATGTTGTAGGTTCATGTTATTTCCTTTTAATTATAACAAAATCAAAGTGTTGATCCAAGACTGGACTGTGTCTGAAAAGTGAAGCCAATATAAAAATAATTGCCATTTTGCACCACCGGCCTGCAGGGGGCGACTGTTTTGGCTGAAAGAACAAAATGAAACGTGTCTTAGGCCACAGAAAGTACCTCAAGAGATGGTTGATTTAATAAGTTTAACATACCTCAGAAATGACCAAGTTCTCTAGAACTTTCAAAGTGAACTTTATCTTTGAAGAACAGCACGAGCTAATTAAGTAAACGAAGCAAAAAGTGTGTGTGAATGAGAAGGAGACAGGTGGAACAGTGAGACGCAGCAGACGTGATAAAGGTGCAGGAAGTACAGGTTATGTTTATTTCTCATATGTAGGTCAACAGTCCAATGAAATGTTCAGGATGAGAAGAACGACGTTGACTCACTAAAAGCAAAGAGCAAACAAACAAGAAATACTAAAGCATGCAATAAGGCTACAAAAAATAAAGTACCAAAAAGTGAAAAAGTAAATATACTATTTACAAGGTCCAAAAGAAAAAAGTAAACAAGAACATGGTAGAATATAAGTGCAAGCAGGACTTCAATGACTTGGGGTCCACTGTCCAGGAAAATGTGGTAAAGAGGAGAAGAAGAGAGTCCAAGCAGGATGGAGTGATGGAGAAAAGTTTCAGGAGTGATTTGTGACAAAAAGGTGTCAGCAAAGGTCAAAAGAAAAGTTTACAAGACAGTG